>JABCIY010000057.1:0-16372 GCA_014298035.1 Pseudocercospora fuligena | reverse complement strand
GAACGACTCGGATTAATCGTTGCGCGTCTGCAAAGAATTGCTCGTCGAAGCCAAATAGCTTAGATGCTGATGAAGTGGATTCCCCAGCGCCGCCCCATCATGTGTGCCTTTCCCGTGGTTATGGCCATGCAGCTCCACCAGGGGAGACCAATATTCTTAATGCCTTTCTGAAGCCAGCAATGGCTTCTCTGCTGATCAGACTGCCTTGCGTTCCCGCGACTTTCCGTATGTTCTCACCTCTTCACCCCCTCCTCCCTCCCACTCTCCACACTCCCACTCCCCGTCATCCCACTATCACTACTCCACAAACTCCTGCTCTCCCCCTCAACCCCCCTCATAGCCTCAGCAACAACCTCCAACTTCTTAACAACATCCCTAACCCCACCCTCAACTTTCTTAAAATAAGCCTCATTCGCCGCTCTCCTCTCACTCGCCAAACGAATATCCTGAGCCGTCTCATCCTCCAAACTCCCATTCCCCTTATTACTCCTCGTCTCATCACTCAAAGCCGTACTCGCAGATCCCGAAGAAGTATTCGTACCACCCCTCCTCCTACCTCCAATATCCCTCCTCTCCTTCGCAATCTCCTCAGCGCCCTGAAACCGACTCAAATTCATAGTAGGATCTTGATTATCCGGTTGATCTTGATTCCCCCTTCCCCAAGCCCTAGCCAATTCCACCTGCGCCTTTCTTAATTCATCCAGAGCTTTACTATGTTGTTCTCCGAAAACATGCGTACTCGATTGTGCAGTGAACTCCACCTCATTTAAAGTACTTTGCATTTCTTTCCATTTGGCTTCGATACTCCTCTCAGAAGCCTTTTTGACCGCGGGGAAAGGTCTGTTCGCGGTGGATTTTGTATCCTCATCGTGGATTGTGGAAGCGGTCTCGACGTTTCTGCCTAATGCACTTCTCCGTGGCTCTCGCGCGTTGGAGCTACTTTCGTGGGTTTGTTGACGGGAGATTGACAAATGGGAGGCATTTCTTGAAGGAGGACCGACGAAGAGGGTTGGGGCTGGGAGGCGGGAGGGCTTGACGTTGGCCGTGGGAGAGGGTTTGTTTGGTGGTGCGTTTGCGGAAGATGGTGTGGTGGCCGACATCGGGTCGTACTGTTGTGTGGACTACATTGTAGATGCAGTTGGAGAAAGGATTCACTTTGGGAGGTCCAGAGCTTAAGTTGGAATGTGCGGTACGTGTGGGTCTTCGTCACATGACAAGCGATTATAGGTTAGGTTGGGCTGAGAAAAGCTGGAACGACTTCAGATTGTAGTATTGTTCATTCTTCAGCATAGCTTACTGTGCGCTCTGTAACGCAGAAGCTGCTCATGTCTAGTTCTGTCTCTTCTATGAACCTTTGCACCTCGCCCAGACTCCTTCCTTTGTCTCGTATCATATTCCTTCCCACCAAGCTGTTTTCGCACAAATGCTGGGTAGCTAGTGGGTATCTCTGCCAGATTGTTCGTCATGAATAGTAATTAATTGAGACGCGGCCCTACTTTGTCTTCGGTGCTCGCGCTCGATGCAGTCGTTTCGATGCAGAAATGCAATGCTCGCTCAAATTCGTCAAATCTTCAAATCCAACTGCTTTACTGGTGATGCAGCTTCTGGCTCTCCCAGCCTGCACGCTGCAGAAGCATCATTTCCTCTTCTTGCATCATTTGCAAAGCTTGCAGCTCCATTGTCCAGTATTCAGTGATTGTAGCTTCCTTCTTGGAGCAGACCTACTGCGACCTCGAATTCGTCTTTTGTAAATTCCATTCGTCCATTTCCATCGCTGGAGTCAATGGGTGTGCACGGCCATAGTTCGATGCGCCGGGCTTTGCATCCTGGTCGTGGACTGAATTGCGCTTGCTGCCAGGTCGACTCGAGGAAGCAGACGGTAATGGAGGCACCTCTGGAATGTGCTCTCGCGACCTACTTCCTTCCGCAATATCATCAAAGCCACCAGAGGCATAGCGACCACTACGCACTGAGCCCATGGTGCCCGATCGAGGCCGGACTGTGGGCTTCGGCACATTGCCGATTGTATCCGCCGTGCTGACCTCGCCGCCGATACGAAGCGAGCTACTGCTGGGTTGTGCTCGCAGAGGCGGATTAGCAGCACTCTTATTGCTTCTGATCGACATACGGCTATGTCGCTTGCTTGCAGAACCGGGCATGATCGCATCTTCATCCTCAGCAAGAGTCTTACTCATGTCGATTGGAGTGAATGGGCCATCTTCGCCAAGAGTAGTGTCTTGTTGGAAGTCGCGTGTGCTCCAGCTTGGGCGGTGTGCCCGAGCACCATACGGCAGATTTGCCAGACTCATACTGGCGACACTTGGAGCTCGGCTGTTAGCTCTGCTTCTGTTCACAGGTGTCTCAGCAGCACTTCTGATCGCACTTGGCGAGTCGAAGCTGAGATACGATGCATTGGGGTCTGCCATCATCTCGGTCTGGAACTCTTCATCTTCGTCTTCAAGCTTCGGGATTCGCTTTATGCCCTTCATCTCAAAGCCGAACTTCGGCTCTTCTGGTGGCGGCGGCTCGGGCTTCGGTGGAGGCGGGAGGTCGTTAACCACACGATCCAGATGGTCAAAGTACTTCTCACGCAAGTTCGCCCACTTCCGTGGTCGGAAGTCTTCTTTGTTGCGAGAGACAGACATATATGAGCTGATGGCGCCTACGACAATCGCAACCATGGTGATGATGGTCAGGATGCCCTGAATAACGATAATGACGATGCCGATCACTGTCGTCGTGATGCGTTGCAAATTGAAGTTGATGTCGAATGCAGCAGAAAGGGCGACGGTGGTGACTTTGCTGAAGCCGAGGCAGTACACCACGAGAATATTCAGCCGCTGGCCTTCGAAAGGTCTCATCCAGATGATGAACGCGAAGGCGAGAAACTCTACGATCAGAAGTCCGAACACTTGAGCTTGGGCATATCCTGATGCGCCTGCGTAGAAGATGGCGCGGAGAAATTCGTAGAAAAGCCAGGCAGTGAAGAACCACCATCTGGTGCGACGAAACCGAGCAGCAAGCCATCCAAACTTCCTAGTGTAGTCCTCGTCATCGTGAATGCTCTTACTATTGCCATCTCGGCCGGTAATGCTGCCAGTAGAGGTCATTTTTTTCCAGAGTGGGTTGCCGCTTGCCTTGCTATCGCTGTGGTTGTGAGTAGGTGTCGTTTCGGTGACACTTGTTTCAGCCGTCTTCTTCGCTGGCACCTGGAGCTTCGGTACAGGGTACTTGCCTCGGAACATATTGTGCTCCCATTGACGTCCATAGCTTGAGTCGGAGCCAGTGATGGCTTTCTTGTACCAGAACGCATATCCCGCAATCAAAGGCATACCAACAAAGAAAATGATGAAGATGATGGCTGCAATGCCCTTGACGCCACCAGAGGAGTTGTACGTGAATTGGAACATAGTCAAGAACATCATCGCAAACCAGCCAATGTAGCAGGTTCGAAGCGCGACTTGTGCCGTATAACCGATCCAGTTGTCGCGGAAGAACTTGAGTTTGTCCTCTCTAGCCCATTTGCGTCGCACGAAGAGCTCGAGTGACCATTTGAAGGCAATGGTAGCAGCCACCAGGAGTACAAGCAGAATCAGAAACCATAAAAAGCCGGTCATGAAAGCATTGCTGACTGGAATGTTCTCTTCTGCGAGGGTTCCTGCGAATCCAGAGTAATTACCGGGCAATGGCACACCAGGAGGGACAGGCTTTCCGTACCATTTGTAGCCATCGCTGGCATCAGCGAGGCCGTCCGTGTCTCGTCGCTGTAACGTGCGCTCGACAGTACGCTGCAGTAGATCGCCTCGAGTTGTCTTGCTGAAATCGCGGCGGTAGATATGCGAGGCAAGGTCCCAAGAGTTTCTAGCGAGTGGGTGGTGGGCGACTCGATCCACGCCAAATGCTAGGGCTCTCTTGTAGATTGTGCTGATGTCGAATCCTCCACCGACATCTGAGTTTGGCGACCCGGCTTGAGCAGCGCCAACCTGCGAAGTGTTGCCAATATTGCTGCCGATAAGATTGTTGATGCTGCTTTGCATGCTAGAGCTGTAGATCATGCCTCCAGCCCATGCAAAGTTACTCCACCAAGCCACCAAGACAGATGGCCAATTCATGGACAAGGCCCCGGTGAAATAGATGTGTTGCCACACGGCGAATACGACACCAACTGACAAGGAGTGGGCGTAGTGCAGTCTCATGGTCGGCACTGCCTCTCCATAAATGGCAGTTGCGAACGATGCAATGAGGGCCACCAGCGTGAATATTCCCAATATAGTTCCGACGGATGCAGGTTGTCCAAAGGATGCACCATTCGTGACCACTGCAGAGTAGCAAGCAATTTCTTGCTGCGTTGTATTCGAGAATATGCGCAAGATCGCCTCTCCTTCAAAGTCGGGGATGCTCAAAGCAATGGGTGGAATATTGGCCACGTCGGACTGAGCGACCGGGATGATGCCACTAGCAGATATCGGTACGCTGCTGTTCAACGGGCACATGCTGTAGATGTTCGCGTTGCACGGGTTGAAGATCAGACTGAATCGGTCCTCGCCATACGCAAAGACGCTAATGGACATCATCAAGCTGTCGTTGGCCACACCCGTGTTTCCCGCCAAATGGAACAACACCGTCATGTTGTCTTGGTAGTATGCAGCATCGAAGCGAGTGACATTGATGGTACTGTCTCCAAGGCAATCTCCAAAATTGCCAGTGTATAGCGATGGCTTGCGATTGTCTGCCAGCACCACCGTCTCGCCCTGTGCGTTTTGATACTCGATCCACCTCTCCTCTGCCAGAGCCAACTGCAGGCACGATAAAATGGCGATCAGGGCTACCAGCCCCGTTCGTATCCGCGTGATCATTGTGAATGTGTGTGGTTGTTATCGCCGGCGTCGTTGAAAGCGTGAGTTCTGCTATTGTCGAGTTCTTGGACACTCGACGTTGGCCGCTCGGCGTATCCACGCCCGCGGTGATGAGGTTCGTTGTCTCCTCGTTGTCGGTGTCGAGCAGTGTCTGTACACGAGGAGATAAGAATAATACCGACGATTTCGATGGGCGTAGCTGTTGTCTGTTCGATGTGCCGTGTTTCAGCCGTGGTGTGGAACGAGGGTGTCACTGGCGGTCAATTGACGAGCTCTGTTCAGGTTCAGGTTCAGGTTCAGATGCCCTCGCCAAAGCTGTGCCTGTGCCAGGGTTCCAGTACGACCGAACGCGACCTTTCACCGCTGCGCTTTCGGTAGTTGCATTGCACACTCTGTGTGAGTCGTTTGTCTTTCGTTCGTTTGGTGAGGAGGAGCAGCTCTGGTAACGAGCGTGGGTGCGTCAGCGCACTGTCGTTGGCCGAAAATTGGGAATGAGCAGCAAGCACGATTATCTGGCAGAGCAAGAAGCAGGAATAGCTGCAGCTAACGTGCATGAGATATCAGATGGGCTGGCGCACTAGGCACGAACTAGCCGATACAAGATGTGGACCTTTTGTTCTCTGGGCGCCAAAGGAATGCCTCACCACAACGCATACAGCAAAGCCACCGAATCATTGAACCACGGCCAAATCTTCCCTGTCAGAGGTGAGGGAAGCTCTCTGCCAAGTTCATGCATTCGCGAACTTTGACTTTCCACCATCGCATGGCTGCATCTTGGTTCGGATGAGGTTTCGAGATATCACATTCGAACAATTGACAAGTCTACTCCTTACACCATTCTAGACCTCCTCAAAAAGCGGCATGGCTCTTCTTCTCCCATCCTGCTGTTCTATAAGAGCAAGTGTCGCGCGGCAGGAGAATCGCGAACGCGTGGGCGAGCTGAACAATTTCCACAACGGTTGACCCTGTTCGCTTCTTCCATCCAAGTCTCTCGGAACGGGCATCCTCCCGTTAGGCGCCCTGGGGGTCTCGGACTTCGATATATCCATGTCCTCATCACACCATCAATTCTTCTTTGGCAGAAGAACGCAGCGAAACAATTCTTCTTCTGTTCCACCACTGCCAAATCTGCGAGTCGCCAATGCGAACTGCGAAGCGCCATGTACAACCTGCCACCGCAGATGCGTTCAGCCGGCCGCGTAGCTTCGTTCCTGCATAAAGTGCTTGCATAACGAGCCTCTTCAAACGCCGCGGCGAAGATGCGAGCTTCGCATATGCGACGCACCACGCACAAAACCAAGGCATAGGATTGACTTCTCCGCAACGATTGCATCGAAAGTTCTGAAAGACTGCGGACAGAAAACGCCATTGTGGCACTATTTCCTCCAGGAATGCTGCGGTGATTGGGCTTCCATCATCTTGCTCACCAATGCAGATCCGGCTTGGTCATCCGAGGTGACATGCAGTGTCATACACAAGGACTGTCACTGCTATTTGCAATGGTCGTTCCATGGACACTGATGCACATGCAGATGATCGAGCGAGCAGCAGCTAAACAGATAGTGTACCCATTCACAGAGCTTCAAAGTTGAGGGTTTGAGGCTTCTACCAGCCCCCACCAGCCTCTTCCGTGGTTCGACATATGCATGAACACCTAAACATAGCGAATGCCCTTGCAATACCAGGACATCATGTCTGCACCAGCAGAGGTTGCTTCGATGCAGACGAAGGGTTCTGATGAAAAGCAACTCCTCATCAAATAAGGACGTCTCTCACAACAACGAAAGGTCAAAATTTTAAGCTTTCTCACTCCTGCCAACATTCACCTCACCTTCCCGGACATCCCACGTGCATACGAGGTCAACCTGGCTGCTGGAATGTTTCATCGTGGATGTAGCTGTTGAATGATGTGAATCATACAGCAGCGCTGGGCATGTCGCTGCAGTGTCGCAGACGGGAACACCTCATTGCCGACAGCACTCCGCGGGCTTTCATCAGCACTGGCATGTGCACGTTCGATGATTGTCATCGCACTGCATTGTGATTGCAAGAACATTCCACCAGCAACTGACTAGACTTCTAGTGTTCTTTGCTCGAACCTAGCCCGACCTCATGCCGTCAGTCGTGGAAGTCTTTGCCTCTCACGCGCCGGATAGACTGGCTGGACTTTGGCAGTCCACAAGAGCAGACGGAGTGGTGCAAGACCCGAGGATCGCGTCATTTGTTCAACATCGCCCTGAAGGCCATCTTCTGGCGGCTTCTTGAGTTTGTGGGGCAGTATGCTATCGCGCTGAAACATACACGGAAGTGAGGCAGCAGTCATTGCTTCTTGCTAGACCGTCCACTGACCATCTCCGGCCACTTTCTTGATGATATCGGCAACCTTCTCTGGCATACGAATAAACGTCATGTGGCCGCAATTGATCCTTTCTGTCCGTATACCAGCACCCTTTTCGTTGGCTGTTGCAACCAGAAAGTCCTGAATCTCGGCTGACATTACTTTATCATCCTCAGCAACCACATAAGTTGTCTCAAAGTCGTATTGAGCGGCATGGGTAAGAGGCTGGTATGCGACTCTTTCTACACGTTAGTAACACGCTCCTGACGACTCAATCAAGATCGACTCACAATTCGGGAATATAGTCTAGCTCTTTTAACCATTTCTCCTGCTCTTCCTGAGAAAAGTCATGCAGCAGAGCCTCTTTCGGCATTCCGGGCCAGCAAAGTCCATTTTCTACGCGCCAGGTTGGTGGCGGAGGTTGCGTTGGATCCAAAACGACAGCTTGCCCGACATCGACCAGCACGCCCTGAAGAATCACATGTCGAACTCTAGACCTATCTGCGACGGAAACATACTGAAGCGCTTCGCTACACACGATACCTGCATAGCTGTGCGAGACCACGACAACTTTCTCATGCGTAGATCGCTGCAACGCTTTCACAATGGCGTCGCTGGCTGCTTGAATATCCGGTTGCCAGCTTTTCATCGATTCGCTGTCTGGAGCGCATCCCACTGAAGGGAGGGCCGGCGCTATCGTATTGTAGCCAGACAGGTAAGGCAGCAATGGACTGAAGATGGTTGGTTTGCACCACGCGCCATGGACTAAAACGACTGTCGTATCTGAAGACATCTTGCGCCACTAAGATCTCAAAGTGCGGCCGCTCTGCGCAGCTGTTATAGCATGTCCAGGAGAAGGTCTTCGATCAAGCAGTCAGGCATGCTTGGAGAGCGAGGTGATATGGAAGAAACTTCGTAGGATCGTTGATCTTCTACTTAAGAGGCGGACCTCGGCTATATAGACTTTTATAGGAGGTTACGTACTATTATTACGTATATAGTCGGTTTCAAGTATAGCCGATATTAGAATACTCTCTCCTATCTAGACTATTTAACTTTAAATAGTCTCTTAAGTAGCTAATCTCTATATAATTCTTATTATTTCTACTAAGATAGGAACCTCTCTATAACCGTTACTTAGGCTCTTTACTAGTCTATAACTTCCTTACTAAGATAGATAATCTAAGCTTATAATCTAGTATATAACTATATTATTTATTTAAAAGCTTCTATAACTTTCTAAATAGATAAATAATAGTAAGATTAGGGAGATTAAAAAGGCTATCCTTCTTAATTTAAAATCTAATCTTTAACTATAACCTTATCTATACTAACTTAACTTTAATTAGTATTTTTAAGCTTTTATTAATCTATCTATTCTTATTATATCTATTTAATAGTATTTCTATTTAAGTCGCTATAGCTAATATACTTCTTTACTACTTACTATACGACTATACTAGCTTAGATAGTACCTCTAGTACTAGTAGTTAGCCTCCTTATAAGCCTAATAATAATAACTCTAAGAAGCTAGAATTCTCTAGCTTATCTAACTAGAGTACTAAACTAAAGATAGTTCGCGAGATTATATATAAGATCGCTATAGCTTAAGAAGCTAATAATAGATAGGCGTTCTATAATATTAGTAAGTATAAGAGTAGGTTATAATATATAGGCTAAACTATTCTAAGTATAAGATACTCGAATCGATAAAGAAGAGAAAAAAGAGAATATAAAAGAGCTATATAAAAGCTAGAATAGTCTAGAGTAGGCTAAGTCGGGCCCTCCTAAGGCTTAGTATAGCTAATATATAGTATACTATATATAGGTCCTTATAACTATTCCCCTTTTAGGGATTATTATCTTTAAGATCCTAAGTTTCTATATATCCTTACTTTCTAGGTTTTTTATATATAATCTAGACTACTATATTTTTTAGTATAGCGTAGATTTAAGTACTAATCGTAGAAGTAAGAGGTACGATTAGTTCTTCGGCTAATTTAAATTCCTTTCTATAACCTTAATAAATAAGATAAGCTAGAAATACTATTTTTAGTAGTATAGATAGAGATATCTATACTAGTCTATTCTAGACTAGTATACGCTAACTTAGTATAGTAAGTCCTCTCCGCTACTATCGTATACTTCTCTTAGTCTATCTAGATCTATTTTAGTCTATTCCGCGCTAATCTATACTATAGCGGCTAAGTAGTATAAGGAATAGGCTAACGCTAGTACCTATAATAGTAATCTATATATTAACTACGTCGCTCTAGCTAATATTACTATAGTTAAGTAGCTCTAGGTATAGCTCCGCTCTAAAATATCTTATTTTAGCCTATTCTAATCTATTTAGAACTTCTATAAAATAGCGAATCCCTAGAACGATAAGTATAAGGATATTAATAGCTCTAGGTTCTATATAAAGTACTATACCTACTATCTCTATACTAATAGCGAGTACTATAAGGTAGATATACCTATCTTAGTCTATTTAGGCCTATTCTAACCTATTTTAGTTCCCTAAGTTCTATTAAGGCTATATCGATATCTTTAATACTACTCGCTATATCGCTATCGCTCTAAATACTAACGAAGATATTCTTAAGGCCGTATAAGAGGCTACTATAGAGCTCTACGATATAATTAGATAGTATATATATCTAGCTTAGCCTATTCTAGCTTCTACTAATATATTTCTAGTAATAAGCCCTCCTTCGCTAGTAAGGATAGCCTATACTTATATATAGACGCCTCTACGCCTTCCGAGACTAGCCTACTTATAGCTAAGTATATCTATAACGACTATAGCTTTAAGGTATATAAGCCTATTTTAGCCTAGTTTAGTCTAGCTAACTCTATTATAGCGTAAAGTAGATAATAATAAGGAGAGTACTCTCCTAACTCTAGCTAGTTCGAGTAGAAAGAAGCGTCTAATATCTACTCCTAGTATAGTAGATAGCGCTATAGATACTACTATCCTCTATAAGATAAGCTTAGTCTACCTTGCCCTAGTTTAGCCTATTCTAACCTATTCTAGTATATTAAGACCCTCGGTACCGCCCTCTATATAAGGACCTATATATAGTATACTATATATTAGCTATACTAAGCCTCGAGAGGGCCTAGCTTAGTCTACTCTAGGCTATTCTAGCTTTTATAGCTCCTTTATATTCTCTCCTTTCCCTTTCTTATCGATTTAAGTATCTTATACTTAGAATAGTTTAGCCTATATATTATAACCTACTCTTATATACGAATCGATCTTCTAATATATAACGAACTATTTAGTAATAGCTTCTACTTTAAGGAAGGCTAGTAAATAAACCGCCTAATCTAGAGGCGAGCTAGAAGGCTTAGTAATACTAGATACTATCTCTAAGAGGGAAGGATAATATATCTATAGAAGGCGACGAAGATAAAGGACTAGCCCTATCTAATAAGAATAGATCTATAGAGGACTAGAGAGAGCTAGTCGATAACTAATCTAGCTTAGATAACGATAATCTAGAGCGATAGATTCTTATAGCTAAGAAAGAGGCTAAGAAAGTAGAATAATAAGCTAAACTAGCTAAAATTAAAGCTAGGACTATCGTAGCGAACGCGACGATTACGGAACTAGTAGCTAGAAGACTACTAGCTATTATTAGTCGGCCTATCTTAGGCTATACTATACTAACCTCGACTATAATCCCTAAGACTTATAATCTAATAGTCTTTATAGATAAGAGCTAAGTAGAATAGTAGTAATAAGCCGACTTAGTAGAGAGAATCTTCCGTAGAAATCTAACTATCTATATTACTAAGCTTACTAAAAGAGACTTTAGCGAGGAATAGATCGATTATAAATACTAGTTAAAATAGAAGTACTATACTAAGTCGCTTAGGATAACCTAACCTATATAGGAAGAAATAAAGATATATATACTAGATTTAATAGAATCTATAAAGGAAAGGGTCTAACGGACCTATATACGACTTCGTTATACTAAATAAGGCCTCTAAGATCTATTAGAGCTTATAGAGTATATAAAGATCTAGTAGGACGAGATCGGTAAGGATAGATAGTCCTAATAGATATATACTTTTATAGTAGCGCTATATAATAATCTCTAGAAGAGACTAAGTCTTATTAAGCTACTACTAGCTACTCTAATAGAGGTAGAGGATAGAGTATACGAATAATAGAGGTATATAAAACTAGTAGAAGATAGTAGAGCGAAGGGAAAGGGTCGCTCGCGCTCTAATACGATCTATAGTAATATAGATAAGGATATACTAGACTATAAACGACTATCCGGATCCTAATAGCGGCCTAATAGCCTATCGAGGCCTAATTCGGACTACGAACTATTCTAGAGGACTAATAATAACTAGATTCGTTACTACTACTACTAAGAGATAGACTATAAGTAACTAGAATATCCGGCTCTAAAGTAGAAAAGATCGGAAAATAATAGCCCTATACTATAGAATACCTCGTTACGGCTAGGGAAGTTTCGTATATAGAAGAGTAGAGATAATCTATAGAGCTAGACTCTAAGATATTAAAGCCTTATAAGGAGCTAATTAGGCTCGATCTAGAATTTACTAGGCTAGATAGGTCTAGAAAGATAAAGGGCTTACTCGATTATAGCGCCTAAAGTAACTTTATTAGTAATATACTAGCTAAAGAGCTCGATTTATACTTAGAGTATAAGTCTAGTACTCGATATAGGACTCTTAATAGTTAGAGCCTATCTATTAATAGCTACTATTATATAAAGTTTCTAGTACTAGATATAAATAGTATAGCGAAAGGATATATAGATAATTTTACTATAGATAGGATTTATAGTTTCGACGTAGTTCTAGATATATCCTAGTTATTCTAATAGAACCCTACTATTAATTTCTACTACTATATAGTAGTATAAAGAAAACGAAATAGCTAAAAATAGTATAAGTTAGCCCTCGTTACTATAGTAACTATACTATAAGATATATTAGATCTCTCGACTATACTATATATAGGATCGCTAGCGCTAAATAATCCTTTATTAATAAAGGTTATTCTAAAGTAGTATAAGAAGTACTCGAAGATCTTCTCTAATAAGGATATATTACTATTACTAGATTATAGGCTATATAAATTAAGTATCGATCTTATAGATAGTAAGTTACCTCTATAGGGCCTATTATATAATCTCTTAGAGATAGAGCTAGAGGTTCTATAGAAGTATCTAGAAGAGTACTTTAAGAAAGGCTAGATTAGATCTTCGAGATTACTAGCTAGTATAGGTATCCTCTTTACGAAGAAGAAAGATAGTAGTCTATACTTATATATTAACTATTAGGCCTTAAACGCTATTACTATTAAGAATCGCTATCCTCTCCTACTTATTTAAGAGTCCTTAGATAGGTTAGTAGACTCGAACGTATATACTAAGCTCGATATATATAATATCTACTATAGACTCTATATTAAGGACGGTAACGAGTAGAAAATAGCCTTTAGGATCTATTATAGCCTCTTTAAGTATATAGTAGTTCTATTTAGGCTTACGAATATCCTAGGAACCTTCTAGATATATATTAATAGTACCTTATTAGACTTAATTAACGTATTCTATATTATATATCTCGATAATATACTAATCTTTTCTAAAAACGAAGAGGAATATAAGTAATATATCTTAGTAGTCCTTAAGCGCTTAGAATAGTATAAGCTCTACTATAAACTATCTAAATACGAGTTCTATACGGATTTAGTATCCTTCCTTAAATATAAGGTTAGTCTATAAGGGATAGAGATAGAGCTAGAATAGGTTAATACTATATAAGATTAGCTAGTACCTAAATTAGTATACGATATCTATATATTTATTAGCTTTATAAACTACTACCGCTACTTTATTAAGGGATTCTCTCGTATCGCGGCGCTACTAAACTATTTAATAGAAAGGAGGCCTAATATAGCCTATAGTAGTTATAAGTAATAGAAAGAGGAATCTTAGGAAATCTATATTCCGCCCGATATACTTAAGTCGTTCTAAGACCTAAAGAAGGCGTTCTACTCGGCGCCTATATTAAAGTACTTCGATCTAGAAAGGCCTATATAGATCGAAACTAATATATCGGGATATATAGTATTAAGTATCCTATACTAATAGTACGAGTTTAAAGCTAAGATATAGTAGTTCCTAGTTATATACTTCTTAAGAAAGATAAATATAGTAGAGCGGAACTACGATATATATAATATTAAGCTACTAGCTATAGTCGAGATATTTAAGTACTATCGATATTATTTTAAAGGCGCGAGATATTAGATAGAGCTAATATCGGACTATAATAACCTATTGTTAGAATATACAGTCCAGTTGGTAACCTGGCAACGGATGCCAAGGCAGACTGGATTACATGATAATGGTCATGTGACTAGTCCAAGCTGACACCTTTCAGGTTCAGCTCCAACCTGTAGATAACAACAACACACTTGCTGTTCCTGCTTTGGCCCCTACTATTCCTTGTAGCTTCTGTTGCACTTTATGATCCATTTATACCTGTCGGCCCTCCTCAGCTCGACAGGTTATGAGCCCGGGTTTGCAACTACAAGGTAGAAGACTAAAGCAGTACAGGTTACTCCTAAACCTATAAGTCCAGTCCTAGAAGGAAGAGGCAAAACAGGAGAGGGAGACTCGAGGTAGACCCACACACATTACACAAAGAAGCTCTGTGTATATAAGCTGTGAAAGAACCTAGTGAGGCACACTTGCTTGAAGCGTGTTGGATCGCTTAGAGTGTAAAGGGAACAGATAAGCCTGGGTCTTGAGCACCATTAGATAAGCCTCAGATTCAGCACTCAGTACTGCCAATACCCTGACCTGTAGGTTGTGACAGTTAGGAAGGACTTGAGGAAGTCATTGGCCCTACAGAGCAGGAATCTGTACCAAGTTTTCAGTAACCTTCAAAACTGAGAGGCTTAGCAGAGCCAGGGATCTGCAACCAAGGAAGACAGCTATCCAGAAACTGTCATTTTCAGACTGAAGAAAGAGCTTGTTTCTGGAGTTTGTTTGGATTTGATTTACAGAAGAAATCATGGATCAAGAAGGAGGAATTGGCAAAAGAAGGGCTGCACCAATCTTGACAGAGAGAGAATCATGAATTATGGTTCAAGATAATCAGGATGCACCTGATAAAGCTGAAGGTTGAATGGGTACTGGATGAAACAGTCCTTAGCACCCTAGCATCTACACCATCTGAGCATGTCTCAACAACATCATCAGAATCACTGGACTGGTCAATCAGAAGAGCAAGTTACAAGGTTCACAATGCAACAGCATTGTATGAAATGTTCATCTGCATTTCAGAAGATGACCAGGATGAATGTCAAGAGCTTGAACATGCAAGGCATCTGTGGATGTGGGCAAAAGGAAAATATGAGAGGAAGCTTCAGGCAACAGGAAGAAGCTTGCTCCAACAGTACACCAATTTCAGCATGGAAGAAGGCCAAACAGTTGATGAAGCATGGCAAAGCCTGAGCAGCATAGCTAGGAAGGCAGTGTCAATCTCTCCACAGTTTAAGGAAATCAAGACTGAGGAGAGAAGGATTCAACAGCTTCTGGCAGCCCTTCCAGAATCATTCAGCACCATCAGGGATGGAATAGATCTGAGACAGGACCTAAGCCCACAAGATATTCTTGGTGTCCTGAGAGAAAAACAGGAACAGATGACAAGACAGGAGACAGCTATGTTTGCCAAGAAAAGAAATCAGGCAGGTGGGGATTCATTATGTTTCCTGTGTGAAGGAAAGCACTGGATCAGAGAATGCCCCAACCTGGACAAGGCAAAAGCAGCTGTCAAGCCAAAGCAGAGCTACAGGGTAGCAAAGAAACAATCCCCATCTAGAGCTAGGAGGGGATCTTCACCAGACAAAGAGCAACTCAAAGAAATGGTGAAGAAACTGAGCCTGAGAATACAATCCCTGGAAAAGAGGACCAGGAAACCATCTTCCAAAAAGGCCTATGCAGCACAAGATGCAGAGGCACCCTCTGAACCATCTTCTCCCTCTGAGGAGGAAGATGTGGATGAGGTAGCTCATTCAACTGTTGAAGCAAAAGGCAAGTACAGGCCATCTGAATGGCTGCTTGACTCTTGTGCTTCTGCCCATATGACTGACCAGGAATCACTCTTCAGAGACATGAAACCTCTTGAAAGGAAGAAGTGGATCAAGGTTGGAGGTGGCTATCTGATAGCTACACATGTTGGGAGTGCAGTTATGGGTGGGAGGAGAGGAAAACAGATTGTATTGAAAGGTGTTCTCTTTGTACCTGGGCTTGGAGTCAATCTCGTCTCTTGGAACCAATTCAGCAAGCAGTTTGGTGTTCAACCACCAAAATTCACATCATTTCACCTGATGGGAAGCCAGTTGTCCAGACAAGGCTTTCAGGAGGAGTACCATTCATTGAAGAAATCAGCCAAGACCTGGATGAATTTGCATACCAGTGCATTTCCCAGGATTTAATGAAAAATGACACCTGTGCCTTTGCAGCCCAGACTGATCAGGATCAGTGGGAGCTGTGGCACAGAAGAGTTGGACACTTTGGAGAAGGACTTCTAAGAGACCTTCACAAAGTTACTGACCTGAAGGAAAAAATTCCTGTCCCTGCAAGACACCAGCCCTGCAGAGTATGTTCTTTGGCCAAAATGAAGAAACACAGAGGAAAGGAAACAGAGAGAAAGCCAGCCAGACTTTCCCTTGTTTCAGTTGATATCTGTGGACCTTTGCCTGTCTCAAGGCTAGGTTTCAAATGGTGGCTTGAGATTGTTGACAACTTCTCAAGAAAGAAGTGGGTGTTCCCATTAAAGACAAGAGAAGATGCAGCAGATACACTGCAGGAATGGAAAAGAAAAGCTGAACTACAATCAGGGAATCCGCTTCAGGCAGTAAGAAGTGATGGGCAAGAGAATTGCTTGCATTACTCAAGCAGTGGGAGAAGGAATCTGGAATCTCCTACCACACAACTGAAGCATACAACTCAATCCAAAATGGAGTTGTGGAAAGGTCAATCCAGACATCTGAGGAACATGTTAGGGCAATGCTTGAGGAATCAAACATGCCAGTTGAATTCTGGCCAGAAGCATTGGATGCCTGCACTGTTATGAGAAATGCCTTCCAAATGGCCAGATGTAGATG
>JABCIY010000056.1:0-349123 GCA_014298035.1 Pseudocercospora fuligena | reverse complement strand
CCTAACCCTAACCCTAACCCTAACCCTAACCCTAACCCTAACCCTAACCCTAACCCTAACCCTAACCCTAACCTAACCCTAACCCTAACCCTAACCCTAACCCTAACCCTAACCCTAACCCTAACCCTAACCCTAACCCTAACCCTAACCCTGAGCGTGGTTAGACCTAGTTAAAGAGGTCGACTAGTAGCTAAGTAGTATATATAGTATAGAGGCTTATAGTAATATTTAATCTCTAATAGCTACCTTTCTACTCTCTATTACTCTTACCTTTTTAGTTATAATAATTATAGAAGTATTAGTACTTAATATTAAACGAACTACTATTATAGGTTATAGTTAGTATATTAAATAGTACTATAAGTATAGCTAATATAGAGGCTTCTTAAATAGTATAAGATATATAATCTAGATAGGTAATATTAATATCTATATTTATAGATCTTTATAAAACTATAGTATATATTATAAAAAACTAGTAATTAAGTTATAAACGTATAAAGTCTATAACGTAAGTACTCTTAAATATAAGGAAAGACTAGTAAGTATAACGCCTATCTAGTCTCTTAGTTAGGCTTAGCTAAGTTATAAGTAGATTAGGCTAATAGAGTAGGTCCTAATAAGTATAAAACTCTCTTTATATACTAAAGGGAATAGTATTTAAGGTATAGCTAACTAGTATATTATTTATCTATATAATTTCTACTTTAAAGATATCTAGGACTCGAGCTTAGTAGAAGGAGATATCTTAGGTAATAAGAGAAGTTATAGTAGCTATCTAGTTAATAGTAGACTAGAAGAATATAAGAAGTAGTAGTATTAGCTAACTAAAGATAGGTTCTACTACTTAGTTAATAGATACGAAGAGATCCTTTAATATATTATATTCTTAATAGAAGCTAATACTACTAAGCTACTCTATAGACTTATAGAGTAGTTTTCCTTAGATACTATAAGCCTCTTATATACTAAACTACTAAAATACTTAAGAATACTTAATATTTATATCGCTAGTTATTATAATACTATAGGCTATTCTATATAGTATAATAAGTAGAGAAGTAGCTACGTTATTAATTATAAGTTATATAGAGATATCTTTATATATAAGGTTAAACTATAGGTAGTCTAGATTATAATATATAGAGTTAAACTAGTACTTAAGAGATTAATCTAAGAGTTCTTTAATATTAATAGAAGTTTATATCTCTAGATAGATTTTAGTCCTATACTATATAGTAACTAGTACTATATACTACTAATATTTATCTAGATCTTAATATAGTTAACGCTTAATACTCTACTATAGATAATATAGTCGTAGTCTAGCTTCGTTAACTATAGGGTTCTAAGTTACTAGTAGTAGATCTATAATATTATATATAAGCTTACTAATACTCTAATTATTATCTTTAGCGCTTTATTTCTACTAAATATATATTCGATTATATACTTACTAGAAGGATAAGGAATAATATATAAGTACTCTATAAGGATATATATTATAGAGTATAAAAATAAAAATAGTATTAATAAAGTAAGCCTATTTATACTTATTTATATAATAGTAACGTTACTAGTCGATCTTCTAATCTTATTTTATTATAAATATAGGAAGGTTAGAGAAGAAGATATATATATTAAATTCTAAAGTATCTAACCTAGTTATAATCTATATATACTTATAGTATTAGGGTTAGATTAAAGAGTAGCTAATTAGTATATACTAATTATAAGTAATTATCTTTATAAGCTATAGTATATAGAATAACTAAATACTAGTTCTATATATAGTAAGAGAGATTAAAGAGGGGAGGAGTATATTTATATACTAGTATTAAGTAATATAGAATATCTAGTTTATATATATAAGATATAACTTCTTTAGTAATAGGACTAAAGTAGATACTCTATTAGTCTATCTAGCGAGAAGTCTATACTAGTCGACGCCTTATAGCTATTTATATATATATATATTAGGAGCTTACTATACTCTATAATATATATAAGTATATCTAGAAGCTAGTAGAATTAACTCTAGGCGAATATAGTAGTAGTATCCTTAGTAATAAATTCTATAAATATAATTTTAAATAGCGTTAGCTTCTTTCCTTCTATCTCTATATCCTCGCCTTAGTAATATTTATAAGAGTAACTATCTATAGTAAACACTTAGTAAAGGATAGACTAATTATATAGAATTAATATTATAGATAGATTATCTAGCTCCTTATTAGAATTTATAGAAGCGTCCCTACTAGAAGTACTACTAAAATCTAATAAGTTAAGCTACTAGTAACTAACTATACTTAGAGGCTTTTAAGTATAATATTACTATTATTATCTTAAGTCTATCTAGAAGATAGCTAACTTCGCTATAGTATAGGTTATAGTAGTAGTAATACTTCTATTAGAATAGGGCTTAGATTATACTCTCTATAATTTAGCTTAGTATATAGTATCTAGTACTATAGCTATAATAACTCTACTTTAGAATAGGATCTTAGTAAGCTCTCTCTTAAATTAGAGCTAGATATACTATCTCTTAGTATAGATCTAAATAGGCTTTATTTTAAGCTAGAGCTAGAGATACTAGCTCTAGTACTAGATCTTAGTATACTATATCTAGAATTAGATCTAGATATACTAGCTCTTATACTCGATTAATAGTACTATACTAATCCTTATAATTAAATTAATCTATCTCTTAAAGTAAGTAACGAAATACTCTTTTATAGAATAGGAAGTAGGATTAAGTAACTTCTTTAAGATATTAGTAGTAGAGGAGAAGTAGCTAACTTAGATACTACTAGAAATAGAGAAGGAGCTATATAGTCTAAGAAGTCTAGCTAGTAAAGAAGAGGAGTAGAATTAGAAGCTAGCGCTACTAAATATTATACTATAGCTAGCGAAATAGATCTAGTAGCTATAAGAGAAGAGTAGTAGACTCTTTCTTATAAAGTAAAATAAGCTAGATATAGAGGTATACTATTAGATAGATATAATAGTTAAGTATTATTTCCTTTAGAGAGAAGTAGATATAGAAGAGCCTACTAAATAGCTATCTAAGCTAGATCGCTTATAGAGATAGTTTATATAATTAGTACTTAGAAGATATATCTAATATTACTACTACTTAAGATAGAGTTTATAGTATTAGCTCTCGCGACTTAATTAACTATTATAATAATATTATTAATATTAAGCTTATTAATATAATTAGTATCTAGCTAAGACTAATCTCTTCTATTACTATAAAGTACTACTTATAAAGAAGATAGTAGTAGTTATAGTACTAGAAGAAGTAGGCGTATCTAATTAGATAAATAGTACTACTCTTTAAATATTTAACTATCTATTATAGCTATTTTACTATATAATAAAGAATAGATATTAGAGTTTAGTTAGATAGTTAAGGATATTAATAGTAGAGTAGCTAGATATAATAGAAGAGTAGATAAAGAGGCTATATTTCTATTTTACTCTACTTACTATACTCTCTTTTAAATATATTAGTAGGCTATACTAACTAACTTCTATATAGTATATTTCTCTCTCTTCTTCTACTCTTCCTTCTCTATACTAAGTAGCCTATACTATCCTTTAAATAGTATCCTATAAATACTATTAATAATAGACTACTTAGATAATATATAGATCTAGAAGAGTATAGAGATTAGAAAGATAGTCCTATCTTATAAGAAAGGATAATTCTATCTTATAGAAACTATAGATAAATAGATACTATAAAAGATATTTAAACTTTAGATATATACTTAAACTCTTATATTTTAGATATATACTAATAGTTCTAAGTTATTACTCTATTAGATAGTACGACTTATAAACCTAGAGGAAGGTTATAGTTAGAAGTATTAAATAGCCTTAGTTTTAATATAGCGATAAGTAGAGTTACTCTAGAATTAGAGTCTAGTTTATACTATACTCTATAAATATAAATAGTAAAGTTATCTTATAGTTATAAACGACTAGAAGTAGGACTAGGCTTAACTAGATACGAAGGTTAATAGTAATATCTATTTAAAATAGATAGTAGAGAAAGTAGCGATATAAGTAATAGATAGCCTAATAGATTAATAGTTAGAGCTAGATAGATTATCTATATTAGAAATAACTACTAATTAGCTAGTCTATAGATATATCTAGCTATTATTTTACTTAAAGTAGGACGTCTATAGTAAGTAGCTATAGCTAGTAATCTAGTTTCCTATTAGTTTATTCTTAGTAGATTTATTAAATAGTAATTTATATAAACTCTAGCTTATAGAAATATACTCGATTTAATAAAGTTTAATAGAAGCTTACTAACTACTCTAAGCTAGATACTTAGTCTACTAGCTAGAATAAATAGTAGTAAAAAATAGCCTTCTTAATATCTATTAAGGTTTACTTATAATATAAAGACTTAATTTAATTCGACTTTCTATATACTTATTAGACTATATACTCTCTAGATTACTATCTATAAATACTAGAAGTAAAAAGAAGTTAACTAGCTTATACTATTTAAGAGTAAATAGAAGTAGACTAAGTATCTTATTAATATAGTTAAGTCCTATACTTATATAACTCTAGTAATTAGATAGACTCGAGAGCCTATAATTTATCTAGTCTTTATATACTATAACTAGCTATTTAATAAACTTAATACTAATACTAAGAGACTTATAAAGAAGGCTATACTATAGAAGATTTCTATAACTTCTACTATAGATATATCTTTCTTAAAACTAGAGAAGTACTATAATACTATATTAGAAATATTTAGAGATCTCTATAAAGTCGTTTATTTACTTAATCTAGTAGAGAAAGATAGTTATTAGACCTAACTCGAATAGAAGAAAGATATAGAGTAGATAAAGTATTACTAAAGTATTCTTTAGAAGCTATTTAAATAACGCCTTATTAAGTAAGGAGATTATAAATAGAAGAAGAAATAGAAGGAAAATTAAATATTCTTCCTCTTTACTAGAAACGAGAAATAAGATAAGAATTAAATAGAAATATAAGTTATAAATAGAGAATTCTAGTAATATAAATAAGCTAGTAAGTACTTACTATAAGTATATATTATTTAAGCTCTTTAATAACTCTTTAGATCTCTATAATCTTTAAAAATAATTTAGAGATAATATTCTTAGTATATAGTAGTAGATTACGCCTACGTATCTAATTCTAATATTAATTATATAAGATATTTTTATTATTTCTACTATAGAAATAGGCTACGAATAGTATTTTAATACTACCTAGATTTTACTCGTTTTAATTAGATATATTTTTTAACTATATTTAAGAATATTATAGTATTCTAATACTAGCTCCTCTTTAAGAGCTAATAGAGTAATATACTAGATATTCTACTTACTACTCTTATTAAAGATCTTAATAATCTAGAGCTTAAAAAAGAAGAGGAATAGATACTTAATAAGAGATTTAGTCTAAGCGAGGATCTTATTAGTAACTCTAAAGAGATTATAAGAATATCTAATAAGTAAAGTTAACTATAAGTAGATTCTAATTTAAAGCTATTAAAGAAGTAATATAGGTATTAATATATAGCTACTAGTTATAACTAGTATAGTAGTACTCGACTATTAGTTCTAGTATTAAGTAGTCTAAAACTCTTTCCTCTTAGTATTCTAAATATAGCTAGTACCTATAGCTAGTATAATATTAATTATTATAATATATACTACTTCTTTCTAAATATATTAGTTACTAGAGTAACTTAACTCTACTTAAGAGCTATAAGATAATAGCTTTCTTAATATTCTATTTCTTTACTTTTTTAATCTATTTCTATATATTTAATATACTTTATAGATTTAGTTCTTAAGCTACTTCTAATATATTTAATAATAGTATAGATTATTCTAATAGTAATAATATTCTATATAGAGATAGAAGGCTCTATAAACTAAGAGCTCTTATTATTTAAATAAGTATATAGCTTCCTTTAGAGATAAAATAATAAAGAAAATAATAAATAAGATAATAAATAAGATAATAAATAAGATAATAAATAAGATAATAAAATAAAGATTACTCGTAGTCTATATAAAGGAAAGAAGCCTCTTAGAAAACTATTTCTAAGAATAAGAAGGCTATATCTATAGAAGAGAAAGTACTAGTAGTAAGAAAGAAGTAGTTATTAATATAAAAGAGGCGTACTATTAGTAGGATAGAGCGCTCCTAAGTAAAGATAGTAGACTACTATAGTTATATACTCGCTAATTAGATATATACTTTATACTAATCTATATAAGATCTCGCGCTCTATTCGAAAACTTAGTCTATATACTAGTAGTACTATAGACGATATAAGAGGTAGTTAGAAGCTATTAGGTCTATATTTCTATATATCTTTACGTATATTATATTAGTATATACTATCTATACCGCCCTTAGGTACTTATAAGTCTATTATTATATCTAAACTTATATCCTTTTAAGTACTAGTAGGAGGCTCCCTAGATAACTTATTAGTCTTATTAGTTATTCGATTAATATATCTATAACTTACTATATAATAAGTATAGAAGCTATTAGTTCTATAGTAGGGTATAGTAATACCGCCGCTATAATATTAAATATTCGGTTTAGTAACCTTATAATTACTATAAGACTACCTACTATTAGAGAAAAGTTCTAAGCGGACTCGATATACTTATATAGATAGTATTCGGCGAGCTAGGTAGTCTAAATAGTCCTATATACTATCTAAAGAGGGCGGGGACGCTTCCTAGTATTAAGCTTATAGTAGTAGTATCGAAGATAGCTTTAATACTAGGGACTAGACTTATAGTAAGCTAATATAAGGAATAGTAAAGATATATTTTAGTAGCCTACTAATAATTCTAGGAAGATTTAGAGCTCTATAAAACTAAAAGTCGAGTATAAGAGACGAAATTAACTAAGAATATAAGAGCTAACTCCTTTTCTACGCTACCTAAGCTTAGTTCTCCTCGCTCTATAGTAATTAGCTACCTCGTCGCGAGATACTACGCCGTACTTATACTTTACGTACTATAACTATAGCCTATCGTATAGTAAGGGGTTAATACCTTCTTCTAAACGGTAATAGCTCGAGCTCTAAAGTTAGTAGAGGATCTACTATAAGTCTTATACCTATAGAAGCCTAATATCGTTTAATAAGCTAGAGTATAAGACTTCTAGGACCGCCTAGTAGAATAAAGTATTAGAAATCGACGGTAATTCTATTATCGCTTAAATAATCTATCCGTTTCTATAGATATCGACCTACTATACCGGTAACTAGGATAGCTTAATACTACGGTTCTTTATTACTACTAGACGCTAACTCGTAACCCTATACGAGCTACTATTACGTATCTAGACTATATTATTCCTTTTAAAGATCCTAGTATCTACTACTTTCTCCTTCCTAAGTAGATTACGATCCGATAGATATATAACCCTCTACCGATTCTATCCCTCTATATTTTTAATAAGATTATCTATATATCGACGTAGCTCTATAGTAGCCTATTATTCGTTATCCTCTAGTAGTACGTCTTAATAGACTAGGTTCTATAGTATAAGAGCTTCGCTCGAAATCGATATATATATTAGTATATCGTCCTTCTAAGTACTTATAAGGGCGTAGAGTATTATATTAATTATATCTATATACGCGAGCTATATACCGAGGTTCTCGATACCTTTAGTTAGGAGTTAAAGATCCGGATACTACTTAGGGTAATTCGAGCTTTCGCCTAGTATACTTATAGATCTAAAGGATATCTCTTCCGAGTCGATAGTTATTCCGGAGATTAAAACTATCGATATCGTCTATTACGATTCTAGATTTCGAAAAAATTTTATCTACTAAAGGTCTTATAGAAGTACTAAAATACGAAAGTATTACTTACTTATAGACTATACCGCAATAACCCCTAGTTAGTACTATACATTTCTTAAGGCTATATATACATGTCCTAATATAAGATGCCTACGAACTTTATCGATTACTAGCGCCATCACATGGCATGGGAGTACTTTCAAGGTCCTAAGAGATGCGTTTCTCGAGGCCTCACATCCGACTATGCAAAGGCAACTGCCTAGGTATCGCACATCTGGGAAGTCTGGTCAAGCGGAACATGTGCAACTTGACGATAGCAAATGAAGGGATTACTCGAGGACTCTAAACTACGGGCTCAAGGCTGTCTGCCATTTCACTGTTCATCAGCGTAAGGATCAAAGTAATCCGTTTGCCCATTCGTCAACTTCTGCAAGTTCACCCTCGTTCCCTACCGAATATTCACCGAAGTCGGTATTTCATTCCAGGACTCGTCACCCGATTCTCCAATATCACTCCACGTCGATTTCGGCCTAGCTGGTCGATGCTGGTTGAACAGAGCAGGCTGTGGAGACAAACATACCATCAAATCTCTCCCTCTGACTCCATCGCAAATGGCTTGGTACATTATATCGATAGCACCAGAGACCTCATGCACTCCGATCTCATATAGCAGTCGTCGAGCGCCTGCCTGAGATAAAGCGTAGCCCGGAGTACAAGTGTTCACACGAGATCGTGCTACAACGCGAGTGTAGTCGGGATACTGGTCGAGAAGCTGAGTATCCCCGAACTCGATGTTTATATGGTGTCGTGCTGGTACCGTTTTCTCATTTGGGATGACTGCTCAAGCTAGTGAAACATTCCCATCGGAAGCGGAGGGAAAGCGACAGCCGCAGTGTCCTATCCAGAGCATGTCCCAGCGATCTAGGTCGCCGTATGGAGATGTTGTTGGTTCGCTTGTGACTGCTTCGTTGATGTCGAAGCTCACAGGTTCCTAGTGCGCTGCGTCCGAGAGATCCAGGAATTTATCATGTGTGTTTGGTAATGGCTGGACGAGCAACCTTGATGCTTTTGCGAAACCACGCATTTGTGCTTTGAATCGGATGTCACAGTCTGCGTCGTCCTCGAGGATCAATGCTGGGGAGATGTTTTCTTCCATTATTCTGAGGCTGGTGTTAGCAGAATCTTCCAGGTCATTTTGGATTTGAGAAGCCTTGCCGTTCGATGACATTCAAATGAGATCTCCAAGCTCCAACTTCGCCTTTTTTCAGACTCGCATCCTTGACACCTGGAGGCAGAAATTTCTCATCGACGTGAGTGAGGGCGTTGACGAATTCTACTTCCAAACCTGTGAACGCAGCAGCGAGTGTCGCAGCATCTCTGCAGTCAGTTCGAGAGGGTAGATTGATGATGAATATCTTTTGGAACTTGGGGGCTGTCAGAAGCTGTCTTTGAAAGCGGGCCCATCATACGTACCCGAAGAGTTGCTTTGGATGTGTCATCGAGTAAATCGGATCTAGGTGTCTGAATGATGGAATTTGGTGGCGCTTTGAAGTGCACAAGGCTTGCTAGAAGAAGTAAAATTGCAACGCCAATGCAGATGGTTAAGAAAAGTCTGCTGTAGGGAAGATGCGGAAACATGCTCGCCGCCAATTGTACTCGCTGCAAAGTCAAAGTGCAGGCTGCCGCGCGAGTGTAACTGTAATGAGCGCGGTAGAAGTCGAGACCGTCGATTGAACTGATAAGTTGTATATTCATGTTGGTGTGAGCGTGTGACTCGATGGGGCCGAAAGTTCAAACAGGTAAGTGAAGTAACCGACTTCAGTCGCTTGAATCTGGAGCTAACGTACAGCGGGAATGGGAGCGAATTGCATGTGCTGCTTGTAAGGTCCTTTCCCCACTCGTACATAATCATATGTGGTCTGGTTCCCAATCATTTGCACATGTCCCATAATGTTGATTACTTTTGGCCAGAGGAGAACGGACAGCCTTTGCGTGACATGAGAGCCAAGTCGACGAAAAAAAAGGCATTACATGAGCCTGCATAATGTTAGATTGCACCATACGTACCTCAAAGTTGCATGTGCATATGAATAGCCCTACTGTGTTGACTTTCGGGAAGTCCGAAGTCTAAATGCAACAGAAAGCAAAGGCGGTAGCGGTAATGGCCACCTGTACAATGAGCTGTGCAGCAGACCATTTCCGCGCATCCGAAGTTACCGAAGCAGAGACTATCGGTGGAGATAGGGTGACGATGCCTGCTTGCGACTGACCCGACGAAGAAGGCGTAGAGTTGAGGGTTATGATGTTCAGCGAAGTGACCTGGATCGTTGTGCTGACGGCTGTCGTTGTAGTGCTGCTGCTTGTTGTGGAGGGACCTGTGACACCAAGCGTTGTGGTCGACTCATAGACGCCTTCGGACATTGCATAGCAGATAGTGTAGCTGGTGGGTTCCAAAGAAGACCCTATCCAGGAGGAAGAGACTGTGATTGCTTCAGAGAATGAAGACGGATCACATTGGTAATTGACGTAACCTTGCGGCTCATAGGTGTATTGTAGGCAATAAGGTGCGTCGCTCCTTGTGCTTTGAAGAGCATCAGTGATGACTGACTGACAGCGATCTTTTGGGGAGTCAAGTACCATGCACGTATGTACGTGTTCTGCTGACAGCTGCTATCACAGCCATCAGCGTAGTTGCGGCACGTAGTATACAAGCCGCAGCCGGCATCATCACAGCAGCCAAACAGACTTGCAGTGCTCTCTGCTGTAAATGAGACATCTGCAAAACCGCACGAGAGACCTAGCTGATAAGCGAAAGGATATGCTAGAGATCATTAGCATGCATGGAAGCTCAGATCGTGAGTGCAGCGCTTGACTGACTAAAGTTTCCATTCTCGTAGCCGCAAGTCGCCATGGTTGTAGTAGAACACTCGGTGGTGGCAGCGTTCTGATCTTGGCGTGCAATATGTGCGAGTCTAGGTCTGGATGTGGGTTTAGGTGTCCAGCCGCGAAAGTCATAGCCATCGAGAGCAACGTTCGTAGCTGCTCGAGAGAAGTCGGCTGTAACATATTTCGGATCCAAGAGGTACACAAACGCAAAGCAGACTTTGCTATATGATGAGAGCAGCATTCTTCAATGGAAACACTGTAACCAGCAGCCTGTGTGCGAGATGTAGACGCGTGCGGTCTGAGGTAGATAGACGGGCTGAGTTGTTATGCGACGTATTTGGGAGAGCCGCGGGAAGGCTTGCAAGCGCCCTGGAGTCTGCATAGTCACAGCACTCTGCATAGTGGTGTAGCCTAAGCGATATTGCCGGATAGTCCGCATTGCTCGAGACTGGTCATGCCTGCCTGATATCGGGGGCGCGAGATCTTAGATCAGGTCTTGTGTGCCTGCATCCGTGACGGCGATGTCAGCATACGCATGCCATACCTAGACATTCTTGGGGTTGTTTCTTTGTGCAATGTCGCCGTGGCAGAAGAGAACATCGCAGATCGAAGCTTCAGCTCTCGGCCTGACATATTGCAAGATCGCAAAACAAGCTCTGGCCAAGCTTGCTCTTGGCGTTTTAGAGTTTGCACTAGGGATCGAGAAGTAAACTGTCGTGGGCCACTTTCCTTCGCGACAGCACTTCATTCCATCACTGTATGGCCATTTTTGTCTCGATTTTTGCACTTTAAACTTATGAAACATGCTAGTCTCCGTATCAAGCACGTTCTCTGGCCATCGTGGCCCGTCTAAAGTTCAGGCCTCGTGGTTGGCAGTTTAAGGCTGGCGTACATACGGCACAAACCTATGCCTTCTGCGCCACGTCGGAGGCACAATGGATCTGGCCTCGATCCTTCAGGCTTCGGGACTGCACACAGCATACACTGCCTGGCGCATCGGTATCTGTGCTATCATGCCATGCCAATCAACATGCCAGATCGCCGCATTGAAGGCTGGCCGGCTCAGCACTTCGCCACTATGCACGACTACTGGAGCATAATGCGATGCAAGCTGTCGAGCTGCGCATAAAAGAGATCTTCCGGGGCTCTTCCTTAAAGTGGCAGCTGCTATTGCGAAGGCAATCTGTGCGACATACAGGAAGAAGGCTACGTGCCTTTGCACATTTTGTGGTCTACCTGACGTTGCGTCGCCTTCCAATCTCATCGACTGCGACACTAGACTCGACAGGCGACATAATGTCTGGGAACAGTTCGAAGCAGGCCTCTTCGAATGGCCGTCTATATTATAGTCGTAGCATATCAGACTAGGACGTTTAGAGCACCGAAGATCCTATAGATAAGTAGTAGCGCGCGGACATAAATAGTAAGGTCTTACTCGATATAAAGTACTTATAAGTAATTGATATAGTAGAATACTAACTAGTAGCGAAGGACACTAGCCTCTTTTAGATATATATATTCCTAGTATTAGTAACTAGTATCTATATTAGTTAGTTAGTCGACTAACTAGGTTAAAATATTAGTTAGACTAAGTCTATAGTATAACTAACTAACTAACTAGGTTAACGAGTATTTTAACTAAAGGACTAACTAACTAAGTATAGCTTTTAGAGGCTTTTACGTAATAAAATACTAAGCTTTTATATAATAGTAATCTCCTTAAAACCTTTTTATATTTACTTTCTTTTATTTTAACCTTCTTCTTTTCTAAGAATTTAGAAAATTAAGAATTTTAAATATCGAAATTTTAGTAAAATTAAGGTATATAGGCTTTAACCTATATAGTTCTTATTTGCTTTTAGGTTTATAGTATACTAATTAAGAAGTACTACTAGTTTAGCCTACTTTAACTATACTTATTTATTAGTAAATTACTTACTTACTAAACTAACTAACTAATTAAGTTAATATCCTAGTTAGACTAAGTCTATTTACTTAACTAACTAACTAATTAAGTCGCTATATAATTAGCTAATTAGTTAGTTAATATTAGTCTAACTAACTAATATAGTTACTATTAGTAACGGCGTCGTTATAGAAGCTTATACTCCTCTTATACCTAATAAAGACTCTAGTCTAAGCGAAAGCGATAGTTATAGGAAGGCTTACTATACTAATTTAGCTTATATCGAGTAGGTTCTAATAATGTTGCGTCCCCTGCCTATAGCCCTCCTTATAGCCTTTTGCTTAGGCTTAATCCTTAGACTAGAACTTCTTAACAATATGCCCTCAACTCGCAAAGGCATACCGACATCACATAAGACTGCCGTGCAGGTCGTTACCTACTTACCAACCGTTCTGGTAGTGTTGTTGGGCATTTTCTGGAAGCGCTTGATTGTGGACCTGAAACGCATTATGCCTTGGGCATGCTTGAGCCATACCTGGGTTCTCGGAAAGAATATCTTTGACTTGAACTACCTTGATGACTTAGAATTTTCCCTTGAATGGCCAGCTGCTCGGCGACGACATTGGGCACTGTTGATCGGGCTCATAGGGGGATTACTTTCTGGCGTCTTGGTCCCTCTGGCAAACGCGCTGACCTTTGTCGATCTCGCTGGACAGGTCACACGCCCGATGCCTGTGCGTCATGATGGTTTCGACTTTGTCGACACACTATCCAATTCAAATACATCGTTGGCCCTTCTGAAAAGCTCTCTGGGCAATATGCCGTGGGCGGGCGCCGCAAATGTTCTACAGTCCGATGGCAACTCACCCGCTTGGACCACAGACTCGTTTGTATTTGCCCCTTTCCATGCTTCTGGGACGAACCTCAACAACCATACTCTCACAGCGGACACTACTGCACTTACTGCGAGATTTCTCTGCGATCCCTTGCAGGTCAACGCTCGCGTTGATGATGCTGCTACTCTGTCAACGGAGGAAGCCATCGATGTCGCAGACAGATATAATATCGCTATTTGGACTGATACGATTACCAATATCAATCTTACCCGAAATAATGATAGCTCTACTCAGAGTTCACAGCTTGTGCTGAAAGATCCGGATAGCATCATCGATCCACCGGTTGCTTGGCTTAATATGTCAACCTCATCCTACGGCTTTGGTACCGCCATCGGACCTATACAAATAACGCTACTACAGCCTCTAGAAAGCGATGGGCCGCTATTGTACTGGAATGGCACCTCGGATGGCAGGCTCGTCCCGGTGCGTTCCTATCGTGGCACAGGACTATCATGCACCCCTATGTTCTACACCTACTCCGCTCGTGTTTCTGTCAACGCCAGCAATAAGGTTGTGACTAGCTACACACTGGACAACAGTACTTTGTCTTCGGCCCACATCACATTATCTTCCGACGATATCATTGGATACCTGAACAATCCACTGCATCCTGAAACGATATTTGGTCTTTCCGGGCTCGAAAACCAAATCGAGGTGCAAAATGACATTCAGCTGGGTGGAGGTGGTAATGCCCTTCCGACTCTGTACACTGCGTTCAGCGGCTCAGATCCGTTTGGGACGCAGCTATTGGACCTGAATGTGAGGCCTGTGTCTGACTACTTTGACAACGCCACCCTACTCGAAGCCGATGCTTCACGCATTTTTGCCACGACAATGACCCAAATCATCAAGGCTTATGCGATCGCGAATGGGACCAGGACAAGCTTTGGCGAAATAAAGTCAGTCGAAGCACTGCTCAGGGTACAGCAGCCGATTTTGAGAGCGCTTGAAGCATGTCTGGCGATTCTTGGTGTGGCCGTACTATGCTGTGTCTGGCCGCTGAGACCACGAACCTGCTTGAGCCAAGACCCTGGCTCCTTGCACTTTATCGCGAGCCTGATTGCCGACAACAAAGCGCTATATCAGCACTTCAAGATTGATGGTATCTCCAAAAACAACATTACTCGCCATTCACATTTCCGTCTGCGACAGGGAGCGAGCTCGGTCATGCATATCGATATGGCTCCAGCAGGTCCTCATCGTTCATTGGCGAATTCAGACACTCATGCTGGATACAAACCACTACAGCTACGTCAGTCTGCTCGATGGGGCCTGTTATCGCTCCTCATCATGTACAACGTTGTCCTAGGTGTTGTGTATGGATGTGGTATCCAGCAGGGATACAGGGCAGACAGCAAGGCGACGGAAATAGCCTGGTCATTCGTACCTACTACTGTACTCGTCCTGATCGGATATGCAGTCTCTGGCAACATCTCGGCCGTGCAGGCAGTTGCGCCGTTCGCAATGCTGAAAACAGCGCGGCTGAGCGGACGACGTGTGATGGCGTTCAGTCCGCGCAACCAATCGGAACTAACGTTGCCATATCATGCTTCCTTCAAGATGGCTTATATACCTGTGTTACTGACATCCCTGGTTGCGCTGACTTACCCAGCTATCAAGATTGTTGCAGCCGATCTCTACGAAACTTTTCAGAGCCCGCAGCTGCGAGACTGCACAGTGCAGCTTGCTTCCCCGGTGTTTGATTTTACTCGACTGGCTCAGACTGATGGAGGAACCGAGTCGCGACTCAGAGATACTGCGGCGATTCGCACCGATTGGGTGCAGCTGCCTCATTCTGGCGTCCAAAGTCAGCCCAATGTCATTCGAAATCTGATATTTCAGAATGTCAGCCTTGCTTCCGGCGACGACATTGCAGACGGACGGCTCGCTACTGTGGAACTTACGGCACTGGCCGTGAACATGACTTGTGAGCTATTCACAGAAGACATGTTCAGCGTCAATGCCTACAATGGCGATTTCAACTTGACCTTCGGAATCGAATGCAGCACAGATGATTGTCGAGAAAAGGTGCCAGCCTTGGTGTCGGACAGCTCCAACAAGCCTTACATTGCGATTCAATTTGCAGACTGGTATGAGTACGAAGGCGACCCTTATTCCAATGCTAATCACAGATTCTATGGAAAAGCTGGCACGCTGTTCACCACACGGGACGTTCAGGAATTCATCGCTGACTTCGAGTCTCTTGCTGGACCAGTGTCAAACTTCTCATACATTCCAGAAGAGCCAGAATTTGTCAAGGTCTCACCAGGAATGTTCAATGTCTCAATGCCCACGATGCGGGCAGTAAGCTATACACCGGTCCTGCAGAATGTCCGAGTCAACGCCACTATTGAGAAAACGGTCCAGGCTGGGCTTAATGGACAGTCGACCACACTTCCTTGGGCTGTGACCAATTTCGATCCACTTTCGCTCAGAGTTGTAAATGAGCTTGACATATCTGATCCCCAGGTCTGGCGAAAATTATTTCCAAAGGGCACCGAGTGGGGACATTCTCCGTTCCTCACTCGTGATCCCAACCGAGTCAGCGTCAGCACAAATTGGACAAATGAGTCGGAGGTGAATGATGATGATATCAAACCGGCTTCTGGCATTGCGAGCAACTTCTTCAAGCTTCTTGCATCCTACGAACAAAGCCAGGTTCGGAATGCGACTGCTGTACTAGATGTCAAAGAGCTTGCCTCTGCCACTATTGCCGTCTATGGACTGTACAACGCAGAGCTGCTCTCACACTTCCGAGTCGCAACACCATTGACCAGCAGAGATGCGCAAGATGCGCCACAAGCACAATTGCATACCTTGCAAGCCCGTGTCAGACCCAACCCAAGCTCGACATTTGCTGTCATCGGCATGCTTTCTGCGGTTGTAGTGCTCTTGTTGCTCATATTTCTCACCACGGCTAGTGAGAATGTGCTTCTGGATAAGCCTGGCATGATCGGCACACAGCTTTCGCTGTTTGCCGGAAGCAGAATCGTAGAGCAACTACGTGCAGGCGACCGCGATTCTGTCTGGAATGAGAAGTTCAGTCTCGGATGGTGGAGCACAGAGGATGGTGGTATCAGATGGGGTATTGACATTGGCAAATTGGATGCTTCGTTGCAAGGACACGGTACTTTAAAGAAGACGAAGAGGCGCGGTTGGTTATCTTCTAACTTGCGATTCTGGCGACGTGACAAACAAGCCTATGAAAAGCCGGAGCAGAATCCAGCGCTGTATCGCGAGGAGATTTGAGCACTGCGAAACATTTTTAAAGCGGAAAAACAACAGAAACAAGCACGAAGAGATAGGTTATCAACCCGCAATACGAAGAAAGCCACCATCCCGCCTTATGAAGTCGTGGAAGCACGATATCGACCAAACATCAAGGACAGCGTGCTGCATAACGTATCATCAGCCAATTACAGAGTTTACGATGTGCAAGGAGAATGCTTGTCGACGTCACTCACATCTAGACTGTCTTGTTCCAAGCAGAAATGGTACGTCTGAGCGATAGAACCAAGCTGAACACAAGAGCAAGGCCACAGTCGCAGTCGCAGAACACAGAAGCATCGGACGGCGTTCCCAAGATAGTCCAGATTCATGCTTCCCATCTGAAGACAAGGTAGTTTCTACTTTCACACCTCACCTGATCTTACGTGGAATCAATATCTCTTCTTTAAGTTTCAAAGTCTCTCTAACCTTCGGACTAAGGAGTAGAATCACTCGTTATGTCCTTTCACCACTGCGCTTCCGCGAGAATCCTGTCGATACTTGAAGACAGGCGGTGTGGGTACTTTATGGCGATGGAGGAGAATGAGAAGGCTGTAGATGGTATCTTGATGCAGGAAATAAGATTTGTGACGTGCTTGCCTTCACATGTGAACAGCCCCACTATTTTAGATTTTGCGACTTTCGAGGTGTTCTCTTTCAGTCCGCGTCTTTCCAGAACCACATAGATTTTTGAACTGCCTTGCTGGAATCTCGCAACACTAAGAGGTGGTCGCATTGTCAGCGCCATATTTCTCCAGGATCGCGACATTGAGCAGCTTCTCAAGTAGCGCCTTCCCAGACCGATGAACCCAGTGCTAGTTCCAGGAAGCGGTTGCAGCGCCCGCTCGACCTCAGCTGCGAAGCCTCACATGAAGACTTCAGCAACAGAGGAATCTGTGGAATCGGCAGTGCCCTCCGAGTCGTTGCGCAGCGCCCACCCATCACCCTCGGATACGGCGCCAATGCCGGCTCCACAATCAGCGCCTGGCGCTGGCAGCGCTTCAGATCCCAATCAAGAGTCAGCGACATACAACCTGCTAGATCTACCACAGGAGCTTTTCGACTTGACTCTGGGCTACCTCGATCCTAGCGATCTCCACGATTTGAGAGATGTAAGCGCACAATGCGCTCATAAGACTCGCAAGATCTTCGCGGCGCAGTGTGGGAGAAGCTGCCAGAATTTTCTCTTATGCGATAAGGAATCACTGGAGACCGCGGTCAAGATCGCAGGAGATCCAGACTTCGGACCAGCAATGAAGGAGATTCGCCTCGATATGGCCGAGATCCGAGCATGGAAGGTAGGACCACTCTTCGAAGACGCGAACCCGGTCAGTAATTTCTTCGCGTTCGTGAAGCAGCTGTGGCGCAAACGAGTCGAGCTCACCGCCACGAAAGGAGACGTTCATCTCTTGACGACGGCCTTCTCGCACTTGCGAAAGCACGGCAAGCTGGAAACATTGCATCTGAGCGCAGGTATTAGTGGACATTCCACTTATCTGATCTCAGACAGAACGTATGGCCGCGACAAGTACGAGATGCTGGGATCGTTCGGTCTGTTTCGTCCAGAATTGAGTAACGGTCGGGCTCTGAGTGTCGCGTTCGAAGCCCTGTCTCTAAGCGGCTTGACTCCAGAGAAAGTCAGATTCCCCGAGATGAATCAGTGGCCTTTAACGGTTGCCGTGTTCTTGCAAAACACATCACTGCCGGACCTCTTGAGTCAGGCATTTCACAAAGTTGAGCACATCGACCTCACATTTGATCATCTTGCTGGTCAGGACCAGCGGATCCGGCCGTTCATCCGAACCTTTTTCACTTCTCAGTCCCTGAAGTCGATTCAGCTCCATGTCAATACAGACATTGCCAGAAAAGTGTTCAATGGGTCGACCCGAGAGTGGATGGAGAAGCAAGGAGATATGACTGCTTCTGCCCTTTTCTCGGAGTTGCTCCATGGTCACATGCCGCGGTTGGAGCGGTTGGATCTCGCGGGATACGGCAAGGTCGAAGTCGCTGAGTTTCGTGCCTTCATTGCGCGACACAGCGAGACATTGAGGGCTGTGGAGATGCAGACGGGTGATATTGAGGACGACCAGGCTTCCATCTTTGCAAATAGCAACTGGTCTGGAAGTATGAACAAGACCCAGGACATGCGGCAAGCCTTGGGCATTCCAGACTCCATCGCTTTCAATGATTACAGCATCGTTGATGTGTAGCCTGGAGGAAGGACTCGACGGAGCGGCCGAAGGCTCAGGATCATTGCATCGGTTGGAGGTCGCCAGTCTTGAAAGCAGAAGGCGAGCAAGGATTTGAGGCCAACTGCTCATTGAACCTGGACACGGAGGTCGGCACATGTGAATGGTAGCTCAGTGGATAGCCGATATCATAGAGCCCCAAATATGACCATACCAGCTATACCGCCGACACTAAGCTTGGCCATAGCTGTGATCATAGGAGCGCCGGCAGCACTGGTCGAGCTCGTGGCAGAAGCTATTGCGGCTGAATGTGAAGCTTCAATAATCTTCTGAATGCCTGCCGTGATAGTGACTGGTACGTAGCTGACCTGGGTACTAGCAAGCGTCGAAGTGGTAACCACGACACCCAGTCCAGAGACAGCAGAAGAGCCAGTACATACTGCCGAGGTGGCACCATGGAAGGGGTTTTCGGTGGTATGAGCACCGACTAGTTCACACTGCATCGTCATGTGAGGTATGTCGTATGTGACGTCTCTGTGATGAAGGTTAGCGAGATATACTTCGAGCATGGAATAGATAGTTCATACTCCTGCCCGCGATGCGTATTCGTATAGATAATCGTGCTCTCGCCTTCCGTAACCGTGATTGGTGGATACCAACCACATCCAGTCGTGGTGTCATTGTTCGTACACCCCAGCGCATATGCTGTCTGGTTTGGGGACTATTCTCGCTCAATCAGTATACAGGGTGTTGCATGCTGCCACGAGGCATATCTCATCTGGCTGGAAATCTTGGCGTTTCCAAAACCATAACAACGGGCTGCTTACTCACCGCAGAGATGATTGAGGCCTGGATCTGCTCGGGACTGCCCATAGGGAGGAACAGCGATACTGTGGATATGCTCGCTGTCGTAGATGCATTCGCTGGACTGGAAAGCGTACTCGTGGCATCTTGCGCTAGGGCGTGAGAAAACAACAGCACGCATTGTAAGACGGATATCACGCCCACGCCGAGCATCTTGTCTGCTGCGCAACGTCCGTCTGGCTTCGGCGGCGATGGAATGCACGCTCCATAGGCTCTCCGCGATGATGTTGGTGATGAGGACTGTGCGAAAGGATAATGATGGGAAGTGTCATTTTCGCATCCGGTTTGCTCCTCATGGTCATGACGACGCACGTGTTTGGCAAGGCTTGTTCGCCCATACAAAGGTTCTTGGCGATGCTATTTCCATGCATCTTGTCATCTCAAACGAGGCGTGATGATTCGATGCATCAGAGGGAGAGTTGTCGCCCAGGCGCGGCAGCTTGGCTGGGAAACTGTTTCCGACAAGCCGAAGAGGGAGCGCGTCCTTCACGACCGCATCGCGTCTCAGGTACAGGCCATGGATTTTTGTGTACGATACAGCACACAGCGTCGCATAATCGGCGACTTGATATACGGTCCATATCGTCGCCATGGCAGGACAACAATGGGCGCAGGACGTCCAGACTGCCTTTCGCACCGACTCAGCATTGGCGACAAGGATTATTGATGCGGCAAATCGACACCAAGGAGAGTTGCCGGCATTGTTCTGGGACATTGCGAAGCATGTGATAGCTAGTTCTACGGGAAGTAGTAGTAGTGCTGCTCAAGCAACGAATACGAAGAAGCGCAAGTTAGACGAAGCGACATCATCGAATCACCAGCCGACCGCAAATGGCAACAGCAACCACAGCACGCCCATCGCACAGCCCGCGCTGGCTTTCGAATGCAAGAACGTCAGCTTTGCAGTACCAGCGAGGAAGAAGCTGAAGCTACAGATAATAGCCGATCAATCAGAGCCAAGCAGAAGAGAAGTACGGTTGCTAAACAACACCACAAATGAGACCGAGTACACCCTTCCCAATGCGCAGATTGATCAAGTATTCTGCCTCCCAGTACCGGAGAAGCAACAACGACAATCGAATTTCGTGATCCTGCCCAAAGCAGGCGCGACCAATGCAGATGGCACACCATGCGAGCAGATCGTGTTCACCATGAACGAAACGAAGCCCGATGATGCGAATTCTTCGACGCGTGCAAAGGTGGAAGGAGATACATATATCACAGTCACAGACGCTGAGCTCAATGCTCTGCTACAACCTTATGGAAAACAAGTCATAAGACCTACAGAAGCAGAATTCGCAAGCAGCATACCTCAATCTCATCGGAAAGGCGAAAAAGGATACCATGTCAAAGCACATCGAGGGACGAAAGAGGGTAAGCAAAGGACCACTCATCACCACCCTCTTCAAAACCATACTAATACGAAGTCTATTAGGCTACCTCTTCTTCCTCCCCCTCGGGGTCCTCTTCGGCTTCAAAAAACCCTTATCCTTCTTCCCCTTCTCCACAATCGAATCCATATCCTACACATCCGTCCTCCAACGAACCTTCAACCTCGTAATCTCAGCAACCACAACCTCATCCTCGGAAGAAGCTGCTCAAGATGTGGAATTCAGTATGCTAGACCAAGCAGATTTCGCCGGAATAGATGAATATATCAAACGTCATCAATTGAATGATGCGAGCATGGCTGCTGCGAGGAGGGCGAAGGAGTTCAATGTGAATAAAGACAAGAAGAAAGAGGGCGGTGGTGGGGCGGAAGGTGGTAGAGATGGTGGTGTGGGTGATGGGGATGGTGTGGGTGAGGATGGATTGACGGATTTACAGAGGGCTGAGCAGGAATTACAGGATGCTGAAGACGAGGAAGAGGAGGACTATGTTGAGTCTGGTGGGGAGAGTGATGGGGAGGGTGAGGATAGTGATGAAGAGGAAGAAGATGGTGGAGAAGGTGAGGGGGAGGAGTATGATGAGGAAGAAGAAGGTGAAGAAGAATGACGTCTTGAGATGGTTGATTAGCAATGAGGCTATGATGATTCAGATGCCGCAATCTGGCGAGCTGAGATAAGACATACCTTCGTGTCGCCCCCTTTCGCCCTTCCCTATACTAATTTGCTGGGAACGTGTTGAACATATGCTTAAGGGGCTATCTCCCACACTAAAGAGCCCTGTTCTACAGGCAGGCGTTTGTTCCAACATTTCGGCGACGTCTTGCCTGGCTTCGAGCGGCATTGGATACCGACATTCGATTTGGCTGTTATTACGAATCCAGATGAGGAACGTCTCTCACACTACGCGGAGGTAATGAGCATTCCGCTCTGCAGTGGAATCGAAGAATTGTAAGCGTGTCTTTCACATCTGTGGTCTCGGCGCATGAATGCCTTTCTCGTCGCCTACCATTCGAAAAGAAAATTCTAGGCGTCTGGTGTCCATCGATCCCTGCTACCAATTTATCAATGATCCGCGATCGACAGGCGACATTCTGCATTGCAGTCTCGTGGGAGATGGTTATTGTGTCTTAAATGAGTTCTGACTGCTGTGGGCTTATTTCATACAGCACCTCAAGTCACAACATCGACAACAAGATCACAACGAAGAAATCAAATTTCCTGAAGTTTTCGAAACAATCATACCTGACCCAGAAGAACACACAGATACAATTTCACGATCATCTGATGAAATTGGTAACATCGTCGTCTCGACGAGTAACCCTAAGGTCGGATCGTAACCCTTGCGTTATGCCAAGGAACGAGATGCAGGCGAACAAAGGACATGATGGCGACGAATGAGGTATCAAGACGACTCGCTACTACCTGTTCGAGTAGAGCTCGGAAGGCCAGGAGATCTCATCGTGCGAGACATAATTCAGTCATACCATGAGTTGGAGACGATTCCGGATTCTATTCACAATGCTGCAATGTGAACTCGGAGAGACAGATAGCAAGCCTTATCGCTGATGACAGGCAGGCAAGCAAGCAAGGTGACATTTCAGTTGCGATCACCGCGGGCTGGACGTCTGCAGCGGACGAGTATGTGAAGCGATGACTCTAGTCGCTTCGAATCGAATGCATCTGGAGGCATCGAGTGTGCCTTCAGTAAACGCGAATATCATGTCCTGTTTGCGCAACAACGCGGCTGCTTCGTGTCCGGCGAATCGGGTATGCCTGGTACCTGGAAGATCTATGCACGGAATGAACGTGTCGATCACTTCGACGTTTTCTCTTCTTGCGATCGACATCGGTGGCCGCTCGGTCCAGACTGTTGCTGCCGAGACAGATACCTGGGCTGTCGGAGTTGAGAGATCCTTGCAGGAGGATGTCAGAGATAGAGCAATCGTGCATGAGAAGTATTTCCTTGGGACATTTATGAGCGCCGAAAGTCTCAAGAGCTCGGAACCGACTGATAGCAGGTCGTCGCGATTGAGTAGAGTCTCTTGGGTATCCGAGATAGGCAGGACGAACTCGTGCAGAAGGAAGCAGTTGCTGGTAAGAATTAGTGGTCAAGAGTATGTTTCTTTTCTGCGCTTTCCATGCATGTGCAAGGATTGACAAATCGATGCGAAGGATGATTCCATCGTATCTTCGATTTGATCCTCTGCTAAACGATGACATCCTTAGACTTAGCTTCTTGAGAGCTCTTCTGAGGCTGACATCCCAGAAGAATGGTTCGGAGCACGCACGGCCACGTGCATGGCAGCCGATATCACCTCAGTAAGGTAAAGTAGATGGGTACCGCGCTACAAGCTTTCCCGTTGTAGTCACTTTCGATGGCAGGAAAGTTGTGCGTTGAAGAAGAGTTCGTGTTATGCTGCAGAGTTGCTGTTGTTGAAGCTATGCCTTAGCGAGGCTGGTGTACTAAGCCAAGGAAGGGCACTTGCATAAGTTGAAAGCCTCGAACAAAGTCCGCGCCAGTGCTGCGCTAGAAAGACGCTCGAAGCTGTGTGTCTCACTTCTCAAGGCGGAAAGGCGCTGCAGCAGCCAACGCGTTGAGCGTGTTTGCACTGCAATACGTCGATACCTCTTGACGATGAGAAGAGCTGCTGCGAAAGAGTTCGTGGTTCCGTGCTCGGGTGAGTCAACCTTGATTTGTTCCGGTTCGGCGCACCATGAACGTGGGAAGCTACCAATCTCTCGACAAGAAAGCCCTGAGCGATAAGTGTTGAAGTAGGAGCTCGCCGTGTCGGCGTGTCCATCGGTGGTCGAAGTGCTGATCTCCTTGCGACCGTTGTTCGGAGAATTCTCCGTACCTACTCGAGCCGTGTTGCCCTCCTCACAACTCAGGTTCAGACATGCGCGGCGCCGAACCCGCGGGAAGAGAAGATCGCAAATCTGTGCCAATCGTTCGAGGAAGAAATTGCTATCATAAGTACCGTTTGATTAGATGCGTCATAAACACTTGACCTTTGCGGGACCTGTTCAAGGAGAAGTAGAAGCAGAAGCGTGTAAGCGGTGAAGATCCTCCCGTTTTCGTATTCTTGTGCCGTATAGCAGACTGTGAATGCTGAAAGCAGCTAGATGGCAGAAATAAAGCCATTACTTTTCGCGCCACGTGTTTCGGCTCTGAGGTTGCGAGAAGGCGTTGTGGTGGCCAAATTGCCCAGTGTGTCTCGGTCCGCATATCGTTCAATGCGTGAGAAGAGAGCAGCGTCCGCATGCTTCTCGCGCGGGCACATTCATGTGAAGCAGCACGTAAGCAAAATCTGTCTCGGCTGGCGGTGAATTTGTGGTGGAAAGGATCAGACACGCGCAATTTCAAGAAAGCTGTTGAAGAGCAGTTGGCTGGGCAGGAGATGCAGGCAAGTCGGCAGCGAATCGGACCCGCACTGAGCCGCGATGAGCAGGGGCCTGTCAGACTCTAACCGCGACGACACCTCCCGCGCTCTGTTGCATTGCAAAGCAACGCCATCAATTTTTGGCCCCATCCGCCTGCATCTATAATCAGAGAATTTTTGGCAGAGAATCTCCTCGACTGGGAAGGGAAAATCAACCCGGCACCCGCGCCTTACACCGACGACATTGAAACCAAGGCAGAATCCTTCCAACAAGACGCCTCTTGTCTTGGGACCTCAACATCACGACACAAAAGCGAACAGATGCACATCGAAGGTGGTGTGATGTCTCCTATATATGGATATCCATATGATTGAAGGACCATGTCTCAGGTTACTTCGAGAAGAAATTCTAGGAGGCATATCTATATCGCGTGGCTTTGGCGTGGCATGATCCTCTCCCTGCTGTTTTCTGAAAGATGTACCTGGTAGCTTCCCTTTCAGGACTTCAAACTCGCTAAAATCGCTGCTTTGGCTTGCAGTTGTGTGCTCCTGCGTCTGCCAGGGCGCCAATGACGCTACAAATGCTCGCGATCAGAAGAGTCTCTCGATGCAGAATTCCAGATCCCCGAAATTGGCGAGACAGTCTGACCCCACGGGCGGCAGATATCACATACTAGCCTTCCAAAATCAGAAGCACCGGAAATCTTGCCACCTTTCAGGATCATGCAGATAGCAAAACCGGCCAAGCGTCCAGGCACGACATGCGGCTACCGGGCTGCTGGGCCGTTAGCGTTTGTTGAGCCTTGAGCCTAAGTGGAATTGGACTGCCAAGCCGCAACCCCTGCCTCCACTTCACCTGTTTGTCAGAGCGCTTCTGATTGCACATCCACGTGCGCTACCATGCTGCGAAGTACAGCGTACCTACGGAAAAGTCTCAACATGAGCGCATTTGGACTGAAGGATTCAAATTCCCCAGAACGGCCGATTCGCTGTAAGTCTTCTGTAAGGAGGCCTCTATCGTGGCGAATGCCTGTTCTACTGATCGTCATAGCTGCCGACTGCTTTCGCTCGCTGATTCGCATCTTCTGTCAACGAAGAAGGACGACCGTTTGACGTACCGCGCGCCCAGCTGCGAGCAGAAAGTATACCTCTGTCTCGTTTCATCAAAGACGTAGCGGGCCGCCCTGGGAATCACATACGTGCGCTTTCAGACGTCAAGGCGCTTGTCAAGACAAACTCCTGCAGTTCCTTGTCGTAGCGTGCCTTAGCACCAACTCGAGTATTATCTCTTGCCAGTGACCTAATCGAGCTATAAGGACGGAATCAAGCGAGATATGTGCTTGCATGAGCACGTTGAGTATTAAGACTCACGGGCGCTCGAAAGTGCGCCTAGAAGAGACGGCCCGGAGTCACACCTTCCCGTAAATGGCATGCACAGAATGTCATCCGCCCCAAGTAGGAAATTTGGACGATGAATCAGGCCAGCAACCTCTAAGGAATCCAGTTCGAGGCCTCTGTTTGGACTTCGACACTCTTCTTCACGCACGCAAGCGATCCTAGCAGGTTCACAGCCCTCTATGCACGCGGCAGGACCGAACCACTTCGGGACAACAACACATGGCGCTCCGAACGCTTCTGAAAGACTGGGCATCGTTTATGCTTGCATGTTCCGAAGCTGCCGACAGTAATCTGAGTGCCTGGTGGCGCCCACGAGGCTCTCGTGGCGTGTTGTTAGCGAAAGGCACAGTCCATTCCAGTCAGGTTCGTATCTCCCTATGTCTCTTTTGGGCAAGCTGAATTTCTCACGGAGCTCGACGGCGGCATGGCAGTCTCAACGACGCAGCGAGCTGTCGGTGGCCAGCCCCATATGCTGTCTCAGAGCAAGCTCTGCCATCCAGCCTTGCGCATCTTCTCTCGTTCTGTCTATCACGTCCAGGCCCGGCATGTCATTCGTTTAGCATCAATAGGATTACAGCGAAGTTGTCTTTCAAGAGCTTCGTTGATCCTCCCCACTCGTTTTCCTTTTTTGCTGTACATGGTCGTTGGTGCCAATTGGCACAGTACATACTACGATGGGTGTATGGGAATGGATTGTTTTGAGCGTGCTTTGTGTTCTCTCAGCGACGGCGTACAAGTTCGATCAAGCATACACCGAGGTCAACCTCAACCAGAACCAGACTGCCATCGATCCCCTGGACTTCTGGGGGGAATGGACCGGACACAACTACACTGGCTCGCCAGACAACTGGAGGTTCCCATTCTATACCCTCTTCCTCGACCGTTTCGTCAACGGCGATCCTTACAATGACAACCACAACAACAGCGCCTTCGAACGTGTCACCGACTCAAATCAAATGCGACATGGTGGTGACCTCCAAGGTCTTGTCGATACGCTCGATTACATGCAAGGAATGGGAGTCAAGGTAAGCCTAAGTGATCAATTCGTTGCAGTATAGTGCTAACGTGTTGCGATAGGGCCTGTATATCGCTGGCTCTCCATTTATGAATGCACCATGGCAATACGACTCCTACTCGCCGCTCGACCTCACTCTTCTCGACCCTCACTTTGGCTCCATCGATATGTGGAGGGTGGCCGTCGATGAGATTCATGCTCGTGGAATGTATGTCGTGCTTGACAATACGTTCGCAACACTCGGTGATCTCATCGGCTTCGAAGGATACCTCAACACGACTACTCCGTTCACACTTCAAGAGCATCGCGTGTTGTGGAAGTCAGACCGTCACTATTGGGACTTTGACATCAGCAATGAGTACACGGAGAACTGCACATATCCTCGCTTCTGGAACGAGACTGGCTTTCCGATTGATCAAGAGATCAAGGATCAGATGAAAGGATGCTACATGTCCGAGTTCGATCAGTACGGTGATACTGAAGCCTTCGGTGTCTACCCGGATTGGCGACGTCAACTGTCGAAGTTCGCTTCCGTGCAAGATCGTCTTCGTGAGTGGCAGCCTTCCGTTCGAGCTAAGCTGGAGCACTTCTACTGCATGGCCATCGCTCAGCTTGACATCGACGGCTTCCGTTACGACAAGGCTGTTCAGGCCACTGTCGACGCGATGGCAGATATGAGCGCTGCAACCAGACGGTGCGCGAGAAGATATGGCAAGGAAAACTTCTTCTTGCCGGGCGAAGTCACTGGTGGAAACTCCTTCGGTTCAATCTACATCGGTCGAGGACGACAGCCAGACCAGGTGCCCGACAACATCACGCAAGCCGTCCAGCTCACACGCGATTCATCTGATGACTTCTTTGTTCGGGACAAGGATCAGGTAGCCCTCGATGGCGCGGCTTTCCACTATACCACTTACCGCTCCCTGACCAGATTCCTCGGCATGGACGGTAATCTGGAAGCTGGTTACGATGGACCGCGTAATTGGATCGATCAATGGAACACGTTCCTGCTCACCAATGACATGGTCAATGCGAACACTGGTGTCTTTGATCCGCGTCACATGTATGGTGTCACTAACCAGGATGTATTCCGCTGGCCTGCTATCGAGCGCGGTGTTGAGCGTCAACTGCTGGGTCACTTCATCACGATCCTGCTAATGCCTGGTATTCCGAAGCTGCTGTGGGCGGAGGAGCAAACCTTCCACGTACTGGACAGCACGAATGACAATTACATCTTCGGTCGACAACCGATGTCAACACAAACTGCGTGGCAGACTCATGGCTGTTATGCTCTCGACTCTAGCCAATACTATCAGATGCCTTGGGATCGAGCGAGACATGGGTGTAACGACGACTCTGTGAGCGCAGATCACCGCGATCCTTCTGCGCCTGTCCGCAATATTCTGCGCCATTTCTTCCACCTCCGCGAGGCTTTCCCGGTGTTGAACGATGGATTCTTTTTGCAGCAGCTTTCCAACCAGACCTGGGAAGTGTTCTATGCAGGTTCAAGTGGTGTTGCAACCGAGACTGGTATGTGGAGCGTGCTGCGAAACAGCTTGCCAGCGATCCAGAATCTCACTAGCACCCGAAATGGAAATGGAACCAGAAACCACACTCAGCCAGCGTCCCCAGTATGGCTAGTCTACTCGAACTTGAACGCCAGCCAGACATATCACTTTGAATGCCGAGACAACGCGACAGACCTGAACACGACATCATTGATTTCGCCGTTCCCCGGAGGCACGACCGTGAAGAACCTGATTTACCCATACGACGAGCACACTCTCAAGAATGGCACCCAGTATCTCGGCATTGGCGGTTCAACCAAGCCCAATGGATGCCTTGATAGGCTCGCCATGAAAGCCTACGACTTCAGAGCGTACGTTCCAAAGAGTCAGTGGGTTGGCCCCAAGCCAGTAATCACCAAGTTCCTGCCGGGACACGACGCTCGCTTCATCTCCGACAACACTGATGCCGCCGGCACTGAGGACATCCGGCTAGCACTGGACTTCTCCTCGGATATGGAATGCGACAGCATCACGGACAGCATCAGCTTCAGCTCCAAGACGGAGACTGGCATCTACCCTTACATTGATCGCGAAAGTGTCAGATGTGGCCAAGTCAACGAATCAGCGGAGACATCCTGGGTGGCAGAGATTACTTCCATGTTTTCGTGGTCGGCAACTGTCAAGAATGTGTCGAACGGCATTCACCGCATGACCGTGGATCGACCAAACGCAGTTCGCTTGTCCGGGCAGCGACACAACGTCACAACCGAGTCTCGCGATCACTTCTTGTTCCGCGTCGGCCAAGCTAACAACCCCATGGTCTTCACTCGATCCGCGAACTACTCCACGACCCTTCTCGCAAGAAGTCGTCACGGGCAGATTACGCTGAACCACACTGCAGCAGGCGCAGATCTCTACCGATACTCGACGGACTTCGCAGGCTGCTTCTCAGACTGGACGCCATACATAGGAGGCGAGCAGACAGTGTCCGCTCATCCTTGCGAAAACGCAAACTCTAAATCGTGGGATGGCGAGCACGTCCGTGTTGAATACTTCAGCCGGCTTGGTGGCTCGAGCAGTCACGTCCAGCAGGGAGATCTGCACAGCAAACCTCGCAGATTCCCACACATGTACCTCAATGGCCCTTATAACGCATACGGCTACGACGCAGGTCTTGACAACTAGATGAAGCTCACTGGTGACTATACTTGGGAGTTCAACTGGAATCGCGAGTGGTCGAACAACGGCACGATCGGTCAGATCAATGTCTGGGGAATGGGTCCGGATGGCACCCCTGATCAGCGCATGGTGCTGGGTGACATTGACGGTGACTCGGTTCTTGATCAGCTTCCACCATCATCGCTTGCTAAGCTCGTGCTCAACGTCACTGCTCCTCCACCAAAGCCCTGCCTGGCCTGGAGATTCGTCGTCAACGATGGTAACCTGCGCTTCCGCCTGGAGCCCACTGGCTCAATGTGGTGGCAGCTCGCTCTTTACGTAATCCTCTGGGTCGCACCTCTGATCACCGCAGCGCTCTCAACATACGTCTTCGTCGGCAGCTTCTACAAGATCAAGTTCAACAAAATCGGTGTTTCTGAGAAGCTTGGACTAATGGGTCTGATTCCTGCTCCGCTTCGAAAGTACTTCCCCAAGGAGAGTGGCGATGAGCGCAAAAGCTTGATTACGAAGTTGAAGCATAGCTCTTCGATCTTCACCAGAGGCTCGCAGATCTGGTCTCGCAAAGGCGAGGACATCATGAACCAGCCAGATACTCGTCGCACTGTGCTCATCGCCACAATGGAGTACGACATCGAGGACTGGAACATTAAGATCAAGATCGGAGGTTTGGGTGTGATGGCTCAACTTATGGGCAAGAACCTTGAACATCAAGATCTGATCTGGGTCGTACCTTGTGTTGGTGGCATCGAGTATCCTGTGGATGAGTTGGCTATGCCGATGACAGTCGCAGTCATGGGTAAGACGTACGACGTCAACGTTCGTAAGTGGCATTTCAAGTTCCCATTGTCCATGAAATAAGCTGACACGGTTTGCAGAATACCACAAGCTTCGCAACATCACCTACGTCCTCCTCGATGCACCAATCTTCCGACAACAAACCAAGGCTGAGCCATACCCGGCACGAATGGACGATCTCGACTCTGCGATTTACTATTCGGCTTGGAATCAGTGCATTGCTCAAGCACTTGTCCGCTTTCCCATCGACTTGTACCACATCAACGACTATCACGGTACTGTGGCTCCATTGTATATCTTGCCCAGGACGATTCCAGTCTGCCTCTCGCTCCACAACGCAGAATTCCAGGGTCTCTGGCCGATGCGCACGAGGAAGGAGCGAGACGAAGTCTGCTCCGTCTTCAACTTGCCGCCGAATGTCGTCTCGGAGTACGTTCAATATGGCGAGATTTTCAACTTGCTGCACGCTGGAGCCTCCTACTTGAGAATCCACCAAGAAGGGTAAGCAACTCATCGAAGATGGTGCTGAAAGCATGCTAACATGTTTCCAGCTTCGGAGCAGTCGGTGTGTCGAAGAAATATGGTGCTCGAGCATACACCAGATATCCCATCTTCTGGGGTCTCAAGGAAGTTCAGGCACTTCAGAACCCAGATCCTTCTGATACTGCAGTCTGGCATAAGAAGCTTCCTGACCAGAAGGATATTCACATCGACGAAGAGTTCGAGAAGAAGCGTCTCGAAGATCGTATACAAGCACAGGAATGGGCTGGTCTCGAGCAAGATCCGAAAGCTGAGCTCTTTGTCTTCGTCGGAAGATGGTCTATGTGAGTCAAAAAATGGATGTTCTCAAGTGGCTTGACAAGCATACTGACAATATCCTCTCAGGCAAAAGGGAATTGACTTGATCGCTGACGCCTTCCCGGCAATTCTCGAATCGCATCCAAACGCACAGCTGATTACTGTAGGACCTGTGATCGACTTGTACGGCAAATTTGCTGCGCTCAAGTTTGATCGCCTCATGGAACTCTACCCAAAGCGAGTGTGCTCGAAGCCAGTCTTCACAGCGCTGCCTCCATTTATCTTCTCCGGAGCCGAGTTCGCCCTTATCCCATCTCGTGACGAGCCCTTCGGTCTTGTCGCAGTAGAATTTGGTAGAAAGGGTGCGCTCGGTGTTGGTGCAAGAGTTGGTACGTTACTCCTCGATCGTCTTCAGAAGACCTTGCTGACAATGCCTTGCAGGTGGCTTGGGTCAAATGCCTGGCTGGTGGTACACCGTCGAAAGCACCACCACTGCCCACTTGCTTCATCAATTCAAGGACGCCATCCGCGGAGCACTCAGCTCGCCCGTCAAGACCAGAGCCATGATGAGAGCCCGATCAGCTAAGCAGCGCTTCCCAGTCCAGCAATGGGTCGAGGAGCTCGAAGTCCTGCAGTCCACATCAATCCGTACCCATGACAAAGTCGCTGCAGAGAAGAACTCCTGGTCCAGCTCCACGATCACTCTGGTGCACCCTCACCCAAGCATTCATCCAACCCTTGGCACCGGGAGACAAACACCCAGAGGCTCTATGTATGGACCTAGCACCCATGTATCATGGGACGGCAGCCAAAGCGAGAAGATTGATGACGACGAGATCATTGTTGGTGATCGCGGACCGCTGCCACCAATGGCCACTGAGATCGTGCGGGAGTACAGAGAGTCGACTCATCCTTTCCCAAGTCTGCGCCAGGATGTTGATGACGACAATCGTTCCGAGTGCTCCATCCATACGCCACCGCGCTGTGTTTCGCCGGTTCAGCCTGAAGAGCGTACTGAGCCTTCGTCGCCAGTTCTTTCTAAGTCACCGCATCATTCCAGGAATCGATCAAGCATGGCACTTCCCCAGACTCCGAATCCGAACCGGGCCAGCACGGTGAACTTCTCCACTGCTCGCACTAGCATCATTCCCAGGACAGTCTCTGGGCTTTCCATGCAGAACATTGTTGGAGAGAAGACGGACTTCAATCTCCAAAAGGTCGATCCATTCTTCACCGATACCAATGGCCACTTCTACCGAGCATTCGGTCGCAAACTCGGAAACCTTGATGCCAGCAACTCTGAATCAAGCAACTGCATCGAAGAATTCTTGGTCAAATCAGAGAAAGAATGGTTCACTGCGTTCCGAAATGCCAAACTTGGTATGCTCAAGCGCGACGGCATCACAACTCGTCCTGAGTCCATTGCGCCTTCTGAACCAGCGACTGCCGACAACGCTTCCGGAAAGTCAGAGATCCAAGTCGCTGACTTCGAGCTCGGTAATGAGTACAAGCCCCCAACTGGTCTGCGCAAATGGATGCAGGTTCGTGTTGGTGCCTGGCCGCTCTATGCATACTTCATGGCTCTCGGCCAGATCATTGCAGCCAACAGCTACCAGATCACCCTCCTGACAGGTGAGGTCGGTCAAACTGCAACGAAACTCTACGTTGTGGCTTCAATCTACCTGGTCGCCTCCTCAATCTGGTGGCTCTGCTTCCGACGATTCGCCTCCTACGTCTCGCTCTCGCTACCTTTCTTCTTCTACGGATTGGCCTTCTTCTTCGTCGGCATTGCTCACTTCGCGCCAACTATGGATGGTAGAGGCTGGGTTCAGAACTTCGGCACTGGCTTCTACACTCTTGCGTCCGCTTCTGGCGCACTCTTCTTCGCCCTCAATTTCGGAGACGAAGGCGGTGCTCCAGTAAAGTCCTGGGTCTTCCGAGCCTGCGTAATTCAAGGCTCCCAGCAACTCTACGTCGTCGCACTCTGGTACTGGGGTAGTTTCCTATCTCGTCAACGAGCACTAGGCTTCGAAGCAAGCCAAGACTCTGTCGTCGGCACGTGGAAAGTCACTGCAATCACCCTCCCAATCGCAGTGTTCCTCTGGGCCATCTTCCTCATCATGTGGCTGGGCCTTCCATCCTACTACCGTCAAGCTCCAGGCAAGATGCCCAGCTTCTACAAATCCATTGCTCGCCGCAAGGTCGTGCTCTGGTTCTTTGTCACCGCTCTCGTACAAAACTTCTTCCTCTCCGCACCTTACGGACGCAACTGGTCCTTCCTCTTCAGCAGCATCCACGCACCTGCCTGGCAGGTCCTGCTGCTCGTCCTCCTCTTCTTCGTATTCGTCTGGGCCGGCTTCTGCGGGCTCTTCGCATACTTGTCGAAATCGCACTCGTGGATTCTGCCACTGTTTGCGATCGGTCTCGGCGCTCCTCGATGGGCGCAAATCTGGTGGGGTACGTCGAACATCGGTCTCTGGCTACCTTGGGCGCCAGGTAGCGTTGAGACTGGAGCAATTTACATTTTCAGCGCCTTGATATCTCGATCCCTCTGGCTCTGGCTAGGCGTGCTCGATGCTATTCAAGGTGTCGGTATCGGCATGATCATGCTGGGAACCTTGACTCGCAACCACGTCGCTTTCGCCCTCACCGCCGCTCAGGTCCTCGGTTCGATGGCCACGATGCTGGGACGCGCTGTCGCTCCCAATAGACTGGGTCCTGGACCTATTTCTCCAGATATCAGTGGAGGCATTGGCGCTCTTTGGAGTGCTTGGTTTTGGATCGGTTTGATCGCGAATTTGGCGATCTGTGTCGGATTCTATTAGTTCTACAGAAAAGAACAGCTGCAAAAGCCTTGATCGATAGGCTTTGATAGACTATGTGTTTTATGGGAAACGGGATACCTCTTATTTGAGGAAGCGAATTATAGAGACGAATTGTTATGACCTTCGATGAGATGCATTGCACTGCATTTGTAGATAATAGACAGCATAATACCCATGTTACGGTCTTTTGGAACCAAGAATGTTTCATTTCAGTGTTAGGGAAGGGTTAGAACTGAGTCCTCGCTGCGAACTTAGCTCCGATGTTCTAGAGGAGAACAGCTTACTCAGTTCAGCTCCATTGGTGCTCCTTATGCCCGCGCTCCTGGATGATCGCGTTATAGTAGCGAAAGGCATTCTTCGGATCGTATTTCTCTTTCAAGCCCATCAATCTTATTTAGACGCCATGGCTCGTCGCCATATACCGACGAGAGAGGTTCAAAACCGTTGGCGTAATTGACGTACGTGTGAGGAGAGGTGCCAGGTTTTCCGTCGAGCCAAAGTCCACGAACCTCTTCTGCCCACTCTCGAGCAGCTGAGATCAAAGTCTTGTTCGCAGGATCTACATTAATCGTGACAAGTTTGAGGTGAACATCCGAACGCCACGGGAAAGCCGAGCTGGCAGATGCATAAGCTGTAACGCCGTCATTCGAGTAGCCTTCGTGAAGGATGGAGGCTCCCGCAGCGAGCTTTGGATTGTTCTTGAGGCGTTGTTGAAAGCTTTCGTAGATCTGGCGTTCGGCTGTGATGTTGAACTCTTGAAGTAATGTTGTAGCAGTGATGCGTGCGGGACCATCCTGACAAACGGGCGCATCTTCATCGGACTGCTGAGCCACGGCGATCGTGGGATAAGGAACATCGTCTTGCTCTTCGAATGCGCTTTCAATGGCGTTAAAGGGAGCAAGCATTGCTTCGGCGTTTTCTGCGCTGCCACGATATGCGAATTTCCACCAGATGACAGGCTCCTCGGAAGTAATGGTTGTATTCATGCTGGAAAAGCCCCAGTTGGACGTCATGTTTACCGGGGTTGTGCCAATCTGGCTACTTTTGGCAAAACTATTGAGGACCTCAAAAATGGCCTCGGGCTTATCGCCTCGCTAGACGTAGTTGTGGTAGTGCCATGTGTCGGGACCTCGTGGGAATATCCTCATTTGGAAGCTGGTCACGATGCCGAAGTTGTGGCCTGCACCTTTCATGCCCCAGAGGAAATCAGAATGGTTGGTCGAGTTGACAATGACTGCCTCACCATTGCCCAGGACTACATTGAGCTGGAGGAGGTTGTCGCTAATGAGGCCATATATGCCGCCATGACGACCGAAACCACGTCCGAGCCCAGGACTCAGCATGCCAACACAGTCGCAAGCTCCTGTCGTTGCAACGTATCCCCTTGCCCATAGATATCTGGAGACTTCGCCATCGTAAGCTCCGCCACCAAACCAAGCAGATTTGCCATCGGGCTCAATTTCGATCCTGTTCAGTTGCTTATGTCGATTTGATTGCCGTTGAATTTCCCCAGCGTTGATGTTCAACCATGACTACGATTAACAGCCAGGAACTGAATGCTATTCTGGTGGCTATACCTGATTTTCGACATCATTAGCAACGGTATCATACCGCTTTGATTTTCGACACTTACAATCGTGGATACATCACTCTCGCTTGCTGGGGCAATGACAATCTGAATATGAGGAGCGCCAAATCCACGCCATCTTGCGGTAGCGTCTGCAAAGTGAGAATCGTCAGGGCCAAAGATCAAGGTGCCATCGGAAACCTGTCCACCTAGCTCTTGCCTAACCTGATCTGCAGACAGAGACAGCCGCCTTTGCAAATGATCTCGGAAAATGATTCGCGGATCAATCGCAATTACCGAACCTGAGAGGGCGAGTAGCCGACAGAAGAGATTTGATACGGCGTTCATAGTGCTAATATTGTTAGACAAGAGCTGAGCTTACTGATATGAAGGTGAAAGCGCAGTCAGCACATATACTCAGGCCAGTTGTTCAGCATAGCAGCCTTGAGAAGCGGTCTATTTATCGACTCTATTTCGTGACGGTAAGGCCGCACAGTCGTATGGAATTCTACACGGCTGCATACCTGGCATTCGGACATGTTTGGCATCGAAGCTGGAGGCTTGTTCCCGTGCAATTCCGCTGCGCCATCCTGAAGACCAAGCATCGTGTTTGCAACGCTATCGTCAATATGGGAAAGAATGTGGTGGTATTTCATTGACGGTCACAAGGTCAATGCAAGCCATTCGGGGAATGCATCTACGCAGTGGCTTTCAGGCTAGCGCTAGGAAAGCGAAACTGAGATGCAATCAGCTGCAGTAACATCAAGCTGGCGCGCTCCGATGGGTCTGAAGGCATGATTCAAGAGATGATGATGGAGGTGTGGACGGGAAAGTCTCAGGGCTGTAATGAAGCTGGAGTGGAGGCGAAGAAAAAGCGGGGCCGTGCAGACCCATGCACAGGGCGAGCCAATCGGAGGTCTTTGAGCATAACCAGGGGATCTCTTACCGCAGTTTCCCACGACGCTTCTTCTTTCTTCACTCGCTCTGCGGCATTGTAGCGAAGGGCGAGCGCCTATTGCTATGGACATGCTTTGCACTCTGACTGATGATGACTGAGTTCGATGTCGACGTCGCAGATGAAGGCGAGCCAGCGCGAGGCTTGCTGCCGTGCCGAAGTTATGTCCCCGAATGGCGAGAACACGACTTCGATGGGAGTGGATATCCCGCGGGTCTTGACGTAGGTCAGCAGACGTGGGTAATGCTTCATGACGCTCTGAGTAACATTAATTAACTCACCTGGGCACTCAGTTACTTTTCGCTCCGAAGGAGACACGAATTGCACCGGAATCTGAGCAGCAGTCTCAACCTCAAGCAACTATGGACAAGGTCATTGACGGCAGCACCGACGGAGTGATGGTATGAGCAGCTGTATTGCTAGCCACAAGTGCACTTCTAGGCCTGGTCCGGCTCTACAATGATTACGCAGCATGGATCGAATTCGGTACTGGCGGCACACAACCAAATGTTTCTGGCTACATGAAGATCACCAAGGTTCGCATCTTGCGGGCGTTCTCTGGCGACGATCTGAAAGATCTATCATGCTTGTCTTCAGCAGGACCTTCATATTTGACATCCGATCTTCCACATCGTGAAGGTGCGCCACCTGAGATTCTATCACGAACACTACCTCAGCGCCAAGTTCCAGCACAAACGGTCTTAGACCGGGCCGCCTACATACGCCTGCATGATCTACCTAGAAAGTACGCCGAACAGCACGGCGACTATCTGCGGCTTGACAAGTCCATTACCGAAGGCCGTTCGACTGATGCCATTTATGCCAAGCCTGCTCATCGGCATGGCGCGAAAGATCATATTCTCGGCGATAAGATTGCTCATGTGCATCCTGCCGAGAACTCGCTGCATGTGTGTTTTACTGAAGCCGATACAAAGAAGGTGGTGCTGGCCGGCTGGGGAGAGAGATTCCCGCTTGCTTCACTGGGGATGGTGGATAATGGATGGACATTTGTCTATACCCCACGGAACATGGATGAAGTGGCTGTTGTGGAGGAAATCGTGAAGGCGGGGATCGGTCATTTGACAGGGAAACGATTTTGAGAATTGTCATTAAACATGTTATGCTGACAGGAAAGGAGGAAGGGATAAATTTCACAAGGCAGAGGCTCATGGATTTGCCTACGTGAAGAGTCGTGAATGCTAAGGTTGTGCTGCATCGGACCTATATGGAAATTGGTTCGTACGTAACGCTGTAATGTAGATTTTCAGCAAGACTGAGCCTCCTTAGACATTTGTGCAGATCTGGGTTGAAGTTCAAGTCTTATGATAACATCAAAGTATGCACAACACCCAGAGCAGTAGCACAAGGATCACTCGTCCAGAACATTCTACAACTAAGCAAAACTTTACACTTTAGAACTCCTTTCCTCCAATCCAACCCGCTGCTGCGCAACGCGCAGCTAAGTCTCTCCATCTTCAACCTTTGATTGATCCCAGGCTTCTCGCCAACTGCAGTCCTCCACGACGTGAAGTCCAAGCATGTTTCGCTGGTATCGAAACGTAATTCTTGAATCAAGTCCACATGAGAAGGTAGAATTGTAGTGAGACGGCGAATGCAGACTTTTGGGTCGACGAAGAAGAGGACGTTGCTGCTGTAGAAGAGACCAGTGCATTCGATCCGTGTTTGCCGACAAGCTGAAAATAGTCCGGGCTCCATGTTGCCATTCTTGAGTTGAAATCCTTCGCCATCTACCGGCGTAAGAGCTTCATACCAGATCAGATTGCGCAGTTCGGGAGGCAGGGTCAGCAGTTTTGACATAGTTCTTGACTGGGTGTTTTGCTTGTGATGCTGTAGTACGTTGGGTAAGACGTCGTAGACCTGGAATGTCTTCGCCTGTGCACTGTGAAGCTCAGTATGGACTGCTTAGAGCATAACCCCAAGCACATGATGAGTAAATACATGTCATGCGCCGTTCATCTGAACGGTGCGTCATCGAACAAGGTCAACAGGTTCTGCCTTGCAGAAGGGCTCGGTCGAGACCAGCCTTGAAGCCTGTATAGCGCAAGGGTTCGGGCCCATAAAGCCGAACACTATGCGTTGCAACATGTTGCCCGATTGAGAGACAGCATAGGTCGTCGCAAGAGGTGAAGTGGAAAGCAAAACTGGAGACGGAAAGTCGAAGAGGGTCATCGTGTGGTCTGTGTTTTGCTCGGCACTTGGCACAAAACCTCGCGCTGATCATCTCCTCTGCTGATAAGCTTCGCTATGTCATTGACACTGCCAATGTCATTGGGAATGCCTCCTCTGAGCAGTGGGACGTAGCGTTCTAACCACAATCGCGGTCTGAGAGCTGGAAACTTCGCTCATTCTTCCACGCGGCGTTTGAGAAAACATCGTATCGCTATCTTCGGTGCCATGGAGCGCGAGAACGCGACAACGCGGGGACCGCAAATACCATACTTCGACCAGTCCAGACTTAAACGGGACGAAGACAGCCGTTTCCCGCACGAATTCATTTTCGCGTTGACACTATCAAAGCCATGACTTGTCTCTGATGCCTGAATCCAGCCAACCTGCTCACAGCTACTACTTAATGTGATGGCCCCAGTGGTCGAGGACGAGAACCTTGTGCATCTATGTGTGGCTTTGTGCTGCGACTTCCTCGAACGACATGTCTAAGCTCTGCAGCAACTGAGACAGTGGCGAATTCGCAATACCTGACTTGGTCTCCAAGATTTGGATCTGTGCTGCGATGTCCTTGCTCAACTTGCGCAAAACTGCTTCCGCATACTCGAAGCTGCCACATGCTTGCAATATGCCTAGGAAAAGAGCCTTCTGCGCGCTATTCATTCCTCCCATAACATGGCGCTGAAAAAGCAGGCTTCGTAGCACGGAACGTTGCTGTGGTGAAGCAGTTCTCAGGGCGTGAATAGTGGTCAGCGTGAACTTGCCCTCGTCAAGATCCTCGCAAGATCCCTTCAAATTGGAGTACTGTACAAGATCATAGGTTAGCAAATCTCCCTGTAACGAATTCCGAACTTGCTTACGTCACTGGATCCCAAGTTCATGTAGTCGTCACGTATCTGATAAAACCGTCCGAACATATTTAAGAGATCCAGTATCTCTGGTTCTAACTTCGATTGCGCAAGAGCAAGCATTAAACGGCCAGGCAGACGGATCAGAGCGCCCGTTTCTGGGAAGCATTCAGTCTTGCGCTTTGAGCTAGGGCTATCGAGCAGACTTACTCATGTCTATCATCTTCAAAAATTCATCCACGGAAGGACACTCGATGTATTTTGTCCACGCCAGATCATAACTTTGTCCAATATGTAAGGCGGTAACCTCCTCTGCAAGAGTTGCACAATTAGTAAGGCATTCGGAGAGTCACTGAAGTGTGGTTCATTCTTACCATTGAATATGTCTAGACTCTGGGGTGCGGCCAGCTTCCTCGCCTCCTTTGAAGCTTCTATTATACGGTAACCAGCAGAATTGATAGTCTGCTCTACACCGAAGACAAGGTGTGTAGATGGCTGTCCACGTCGAAGATCAGAGTGATCTTCCACATCGTCCAGCATTAGTGATGCATTGTGAAGCAAGGTTACAATGGAATCGATCCTCTCAAAATCCCCTTCGCAAATATTCAGCCACACGTTGAGTGCCTTGGACAGGATGCTTCGAATACTCTTCGAGTGAAGCGAAGTAATGTATTGAGCTGGACGAGAGACAAGCTGCGCCGCAGTCAGCCAGAAGTACTGCTATTCATATACCTTGCCGAGAAGTGGTATACTTACATCGTGCGACATGGTAGAGCTTTTCGATACGAAAATGGAATTATTGGGGTTCGGTACGGGTCCGTGCACAGCGGTATCGTCCGTAATATCTGTGACATCGGCAGTGAGTCCGTCATGAAAGTCATTTGCGAACGATGCTGTCGCTTCTCCGTCGTGGTCCAACGAACCGTTGATGGAAACGTGATTTCGGCAACGAGCAAGTTGAAAAGGGGTTAGCGAGCACTCCGGATGGTACCTGTCACGCTTAGAATTAAGATATCGCTTGTAACGCAAGACCATGACTCACCTTGGGCTGGAAATTCCCCACATGGCGTTCCCGCTAATCATATATTGCATTGCTTCCACGAATATTCGCGAATCAAGAGATAGATCTTGCCTGGTAGCAGTAGTACGCACTGTCTGTATGTATTGAGAGACGAATTCCTTGACCTTGTTCAAGACTCGAGCTTTGGCTTCCTCGACATCGATCGTATGCTGCTTCATCAGGATCCAGATACTGTTAACCATATCTGTCTTATCTTGAAGCTGGACCAGCCTACATTCCTTCTCCCATGACTGTACATCATTCGTTAATGCGGCGGCCGCCCAGACAGGCCTTGTCAATCTCCAACATTCTTCTTTCTCTTCACGCGGTATGTCAAGGGCCATACCAAATGTTGCTAAAGCGATTAGAAAGCTTCGAGACTGTCAGCAACACTCACACACATCATGCTATTGACAGCACGTACAGCGAGCCACAATCAACCACACGAAAGTCCAAGTAATCGTCGAATCCATCGAATTTCGTGCGATCGCGCTTGGTGCTCAGATCATTCTTCCAGTAGTCCACCAAAACCCGTTGTCTTTTCGAGTCTATGGAAGCAGCCTCTGCTAGAATCTTCTTCAATATCCTTGCTTCGCCTGTGTCACGAAGCACCTCCGACTCGGTAGAGTCTCCACGCAGATTGTTCAGTACGTTGTCGTTCAATGACATAGCCTAGGCAAGAACATGTTAGTAGGGGAAGCATTTGGAGTTGTAGAGCAAAGACTGTACGTCATTTGTTTTCGAGACATCGATCAGATCATCATGAAGGAAGCCAAATTCCATAATGTACGAGACCAGTTCGATACGATCAGGCCGGCACTCGGGTATTGCCACCGAAGTGAAGTTGTAGATTGGTCCCATAGTGCTGCCGTAGGACTGAACGGGTAGGTGTCCTACATAGCGCCGCCAGTCGGTCTGTAGCCGGATGGTGCCTGCTTCTTCTAGGTCACTGTTACGATGGACCCGAAGAGGAATGCCGTTACAAAGACCCTGACTGTCGTAGGAAGACGGATCGAGCTGGTATGAGTACTGGTATTCCATAACGAATTCCTCTACAATTTCTAATAGCAATAGTAGTCCAAGTTTTGCTATCAAGCTCTAGTAGCTAATACTTATAGAGAACAATGTAAGGTTAGTACTCGATCGGTTAAAATTGCCCGACTTAGATAAGCTAGAAAATTCCTAGGAAGTTTTATATAACCTAGCGTACGCCTTCTACGGTATATATACTAAAGACTTTTTCTACTTATAGAAAGGCCTAAAGAAAATTTACTAGATAGTCTAGTAGATTAGTAGAGAACTTTCTCTATAGTACTAGTACTTAGAGAGCTTATCTATATACTATAATAATACTACTTATAATAGGTTAATATACTTTTATAAGCCTATCTAATTAGTTCGATCTAGTTCTTCTAATTCTCTATAGCTAACTATAATCTAATTATTCTAGTTTACTCTAACGAGTTATACTAATTAGTATAGTTTTAGTCTCTCTAAATTTATAATTTATTTTTATCTTATAAAGAATATTTTAAAAATATTTTATATATTTTATATATATCTATTTTAGTTATAGATCTTAAGATTTAAGACTACTAATTTAATAGAGACTAGATATCTCTATTTTGAAATATAGAATATTAATATAGATTAAGTAGCTTATAAACTTAACTTAGTAAAGTCTATATATACTAGTATATTCCTAGTTCTAACGCCGTATATAAAGATATTATTTCCTAGAACTATTAGCTAAGCGTAGACTCTCTAATAGTTTAGGTTAGTTTAGGTTAGTTTACTAAGGCTAAACTAAACTAGCCGTATAGTTTAGATACTAAGGAACTACTAAAAGTCCTAGTTTAAAAATATAGCTAGTACTTATAGCTAGTAGGGTTACGTAGAATCTACCTAAACTACGTCGTAACGGTCCTAGATATAACTTAAATACTCGCCTAAAATATACGAGGCTATACGAGGTCGTCGGGCCTCGTCGCAATTTGCTTGGGAACTAGCTAAAAGTCCTAGTTTAGAAAAATCAAACCGGAACCACGCGGCTAGTTTGCTGCTAAGAAACCAAACCACCCCCGCTCGAGTGGTTTGGAACCGAACTACTGGGGGGTCTAGCCAAGCGAGTTTAAAACTTTGTAACCCTAGTAGTAAAGTTGTTGAGCTCGGAACGTGCAGCTTAGCAAGGGCCCAGATTGTTCAACGCATGGTATTATGCCGGAGCTGCTCTAGTCACGTCCAAAGATACTTCTACTTGTAGGGTCGTACATGAGCAGTGAGCACCTGTCTAGGCCATAAGCTAAAGGCTATTCGGTAGCTCGAGTTTAGCTAGCTCTTGTACAGAGGAGCTCAACGACTGTAGTATGCATGCATATCCGTCTGCGACAAGGACAACCTCAACACTTAGCTACCTACAGGCAAGATGGACGATGTGCAACCTCTCGATAAAGGCTGTGAAACCATCTTTGGCGCGTAAAGCTCGGACAAATGCGGTCCATTGGCTAGCTTCTGCTGCTCACCCATCCCAATGAAGAATATCATAGAGCCTGTAGTGAGCTCACACTAGCCCTGACGTGGTTCAACGCGTGCATCGTTAACTCGAGCTGAAGATGGACGCCTCTTGTCAGGTAACAGTGGCCTCACGATCCCCCGTTCCATTCCATAATGGGCGGAATAGTGCCTATCCCGATGAAGATTGGACGAGATGGCCTAGGTGTGATCTGGCTGCAGGAACCATCATTTGCGGACAAAGCTTGATCTCAATTACGTCCATGAACGACATTCCTACGGAGGATTTTGCCTTCGCTATGCCTTTCTCTACTCTCGAGGGAAGAGCATATAGACCTGCCAATTTTGCCGGCAATCAGACATTCGGCTTCTACCCAAACGACGATCTGAATGACGACCTTACATCGTCCGACGATAGCAATCCAAGCGCTATTAAAAGGGTCAGGACAAATTCCGGGCGGGATTCGAGTCCCGCCCACCCAGTTCTCAAACCACCTACCCGCATCATTATTATATGTTTAGACACGCGTTTTATGCGTAGAATGCACCATAATATCATCCTTGAGACTTAGTCTGATAGCGGAGACAGTATCACTATGGAATCTGATGATTTGCCTAGCAGTCTACCCGTGGAGTCCTCTTAGCTTCCTGAACCGCCTTTGTTTGCACAACCCGACTTTGTACGCCAATCTACACAACCAAACACACCCTTTCCGCCTGATACTATTCCATTCGATGAAAAAGTATATCGTTAAGAAACAAGACGGTCTACATGCTACGGATCTATTCGACAACCTGTCTACTCAATCTAATGGTGTCTCTTGGAGCTAGTTTTTAAGGTCTACATACAACAAGGACGACAACAACGATGAAGATAAAGAGAATAGACTGCCAGGCGAAGAGTCTAGTGAAGAAGATATATCAACAATGCATACACGCTCGAAGGGAGCCGCAGAAAGCGTACCTGATGGCCCAGAATCAACCTGTATGGCCAGGCCTGCATGTCCGTCATATAAGCGACTGCGGGTAAAGCTGTTTCTGTAGTCTGTAGTCTTAGGCGTAGCCTGCAGTCTCGTGTTTTATTTACTCAACAGGCTTCTCGCACGTGAGAGACCTGCCTTGAGCTACGCACCTTTCGTCTCACTGCCGGACCAACGCTTCCGGAGCCACGCTTAGCGCCTCGTTGGATGTAGAAGGATAGCAGTAAAGTAGATGCGAGTCTCGTTAACGAGACGATGATACTTGTTGAATAGGTGCCAAGCCACGTAGACGCTCTTCAGCGTAGCCTCTCGCTTGGCGTAGATCTTCTCAGCACGCTCGAAGTAAGCGAAGAAGTGTTCCATGGTCTTTTAGAAGCGATGCGTAGTGTAGCTTCCTTGAACAGAGTAAGGGACTAGAAAGTCTCTTCCAGCACATGACAGCGTCGTAAGACAATATTCACTTAATGCTGGCGTGCGATCGACCGGAAGAGATAAGATATACCTTGTCTGGATATCCTCTTCAGTTATTACTTAACTAGCCATTCTACCGTGTCAAGCCAGGGACCTTCGGACAAGTAGAGGGCACCTCCGGCCATGCCTTGGTAGGTTCTTTAAAGAGCCTGTGATAGTCGTCCTCGGTCGAGGATCTTCATTAGCTCGTAGAGACGCTGTAGGGCAAATTGCCTAGCGAAGCACTCCGCATCTAGATTTAGCCACCCGGAAATAGAGACACCGTCGCTCTCGCTCTTGGAAGGGTTGTGGAACAGTATACGCCTGGCGCTTCTCGCTCTCTTATCGGCCAACTCAGCGGCTTCTGTGAGCTTAGCGAACATGAAGGCTTGAGTAACGAGGTTGATGGTGTGTCCGAAGCAGCGTAGATGCCGTGACTGCTTTTTTGCAGTGAGATTGATCGTTCTATAACAAAGCCTCAATCGTAACACTGAGAGTATTGTTTTCCGTTGCGTTATCGGCTGTAATCCAGCCGATTCTAAAGGTTATGTTGAAGGTATTGAAGCACGAGATCAACAGCTGAGCAACATTGACACCTGTATGAGACCGACGTAGAAGTACTCCATTCTTTGCCCGAATGTCACCAAATAAGAAGGCTGCGCATCTATGACATAAGATCTTGCGCTTTCGCGTGTTAGAATAAAGTCTCGCCAAGTAGTTTTGTCGTGGTGCCCGCGAGGGTGGCGAAGCCGGAGATGCGCTATCCTCGCTTTGCAAATGCAATAGCGCGGCAGTCTACGGCCCTTACTCTCTATCCATGATTTCGCTGACCGGATTTTTAATTACAAGTAGTCTTATGAATTCAAATAAAGAGATCGACGGACCATTAGGCGTCAAGTAGAAAGACTTCTAATCGACTATAACACATAAACCGTGGCTTGTCCTTTTAGGTACTCCAACGTCAGAATCTTGGACCGGAAGGATACATGACTCGTCCCGAGATGCAAGGGTCATCTTCAAGCTTCCGGGACCAAAGAGTGCATATAGGACAGAGTACAACTCCGCCATAGAGAGGCTGCATACACACTTAGCTTTCTGCTCGAGGCTCACGGGCAAATAAAGCACCTACTTCATCCCAATGCAGTTCCTAGAGCCCCTCGCAAAAGGTACCCAGTTTCGATCCATCCTTGGGTCGTAATGGCCAAGCCAACGCTCCGGAACAAATTTTGTTGGACATGGGAACACCAAAGGATCCATGTGCAGTATATAGTTAGACATGCCGACAGGAGTCTATATAGCGTTGGCTTAATGACAGAGGATCGTTTCGTAGGATACGATCACACTTACACCTTTAGGAATCACAAAGTTTTTATAGACGAGATCGGTGTCTGGCGAGATGCGAACCTAGAGTCAAGAGGTCAGTCGGAGCTATTCAGTAAAGCATTTACTAGTCCATGTACTTGGCGTCTAAAGTGGCGGTTCAATCTAGATTAGGAGTCAGTGCGTGAAGCGTAATGGCAGTAAGATGAATACCTCAGTCCCTCTCTGATACATGCTGTAAGGAATGGGAACTTTTCTAATTCCACCCAACGGGGAACATGGTTCGATATGTGATCAACACCATCACTGAGTTCCTTGCGGAGTCGTGTTTCAATCTGATGGTTGGCTAGAATGTGGTACGTTGTGATGGCCAAGGTGGAGCTCGTGGTAATGGTCCCGGCACCCACAAGTATAAAAGCTTCATCTTGGAGACGCTCTACGTTCTTGATAGAATCGCTTGCATCACTGGAAAGTAAATGATGGAAGACGGAGCGTTTGGCCCCTGTCGTGCCGCTTGCATCACCTTTCGAGACCTGCTCGTTCACTTGGGAAACCTTCGAGGCGCCGAACTGCGACCATAGTAGTCAGGACGAGATGCTGCGGACAAGCCTTTCACGACAGGGAAGTAGCTTACTAGAGCCAAGAATCGAAAACCACTGGCGGAAGGAGCCACGATTCGCAGTAATGATGCCGGAATAAGTCGCACAAGCCTGTCCACATAAGCGATTCAGCGAAAAGGCATTGGCATTTGGACGTAGCAGATAGACAATTACCTAGTGAGACAGGGAAAGTTTCGCACGATTGGAATTATGTCCAGTAATCTGCGATTACTGTCGTACCTGCACTCGACATGTCAGTAAGTTGAGACACCATAACTCGTCGAAGCAAGCGTATTTGGATTGGGAAAGCTGACCAAGAAGCAGAAAGGCCAGGTTCTTGAAGAAGCCCGGAGCTCTCTCCGCTAATGACAGTGCAGATAACATCAGTTGCAAATGCCGCAAAGGCTGAGTTCAATCGGACTGATTTTCCTGTGCCCTTGAAGCCCTGTAGCTGGGATCTGAGCAGGCTTATCTCTTCCTGAATGCTGCATTCGATCCGTGTGACTCCTTGACGTGAGAAGAAGCTTTCGAGATGTTTCCGCAATTGGCGGTGACCCTCGTGAGTCTTCGCAGTCACTATCGAGGCTTTGAGACCCAGTGCAAACGTCGTTGGGTTCGACACGTGGTTGATATTAGTGCGTCGCTTTGCGCCCGCCACAAATACTTGATCATAGTATTCAGCATCGTCGATATGTACTTCTTTCGGAGTTACCCGAACAATTGGACCTGGCTCATTGCATATGGCATCAGAAGAAAATATTTCTCTTTAGTAGTCTTTACAGGGCTTTGCGGGTGACAAACCGTATTTCTGATGCATACGTCTCACTCTTTCTGGAAAGTCGTTGCTCCAAATATCGATGAAAGTTTCGTACCAGCCAGTAGCAGCAGCAATCTTTGGGCCCGGAAATTTGGCGAGTGGCGATATGAAGAGATTGTATACCAGCGACCCAATGCCGATGAGCACGTAGAGGCTCACAAGTACTTCAATGGCGAGGATCAGGCTGAGGTTGCTGGTCCGAACAATTGTCAGCCATACAGCGAGATTAGCCATCATTCCCGCTAGCCAGGCTGTCACAGTCTCAAGACCTATCTCTTCGAAGCCATCCATCTTAGTAGATATATCGCGTCTGAGACTGTTCTAGCACTCCTGCCCCTCTGCCGACGCACGCTAGGATTTGAGTCGCAAGTAATGTAGTCTCTGTCCGATGCCTACCATGCTTGCCTTATCGAGCAGTTGCACGGGTTTCTCCAAGAGCTTACCCCAATGTACCTGAAAACGTTGAGCGCCGTATGCGGTTGACTCTCAACAAGACTAGGACCTCAGCTTCTTCAATTGCGTAATAATAATCATGCAAGCTATTGGCCAAAGCCATAGGAGATGTCTAGCTACCGTAGAAGGACCCTACTTGCTATATACTCCCGAACCGGCGCGTACTACTTAGCTCTCTCGCTACTACTTAATTAGTTTTATAATATATAAAAATACTACACTAAGTACAACTACTTAAACTACTACGTTATATCTACTAAATATAGCTATACTAATACTAGAACTTTTAAAGTATCTATTACTACTATTCTTTATATATTTACTACTAGTATAACTATTACGTCTATTAGTACTTAAGTCTATAACTACTAGACTTAGAACAAATCTATATTTATACTTATTATATAATTATATTATATTAATTAGAGTAGATTTACTAAACTATTAATACTATTTAATAAGAATATATATAATTATACTAAATTTACTTATTAGTTAATACTAGCTATACTAATAATTTTCTTTAAAGTTTCTTATATTATAATTCTAATAATATTACTATTATATTAGGCTATTTCTCTCTATTTATAATAGATAGTACTTTACTAATCTATAATTATTTAATAATAACTATTCTAGTTCTACTAGTAGATATAATCTCTTTAGCCTCTAGCTACTATAGAACTTATAATACTTATAGCTATAGTTTTATTATCTTAATAGCCTACTATTAAGCTTTTATATATAGATTATAGTAGTAGAAAGCCTTCTATCTACTTCTATTAACGAAAGTATACCTATACGATCCTTATATAATTATATATAACTTAAGCGGTCTCCTTAAGTACGACTTGGTTTTACTAACCGACTATACGCTATTTAAGCTCGTAGTATTGTCTATACTTCCTTATAATAGGGAGAGTCCTTATCTAGTAAGCCTTTCTCTCCTAGACTATCGTAGATCGTTACTATTCTAAGTAACGCTACTATAGTAACATCTTCTTAGGGAAACGATACTATAAAACATCGATATATTATAGGCTATTTTCGAGCACTTGTATCCTCCCTTCTAGAGACAATAGAAATGGATATCGCCTCCAGACTGCTATATTGGCTATCAACAGCGTGTATCCTAGTAAGATCAGTCATAGCACGATCTAGCATAATGAGGCTAACTAGTTATCTGTGCAAAGCTGATCGTAGTAAAGACAATAGAAGCCTTTTACAATCTTTATCTCCATCCGCTCAGAAAATATCCTGGACCGCTCTTAGCCAGAGCCACTGGCCTTTGGTATATTTACCATCTTTGCAACGGCTCACTTACCCAAGCAACTAGTGATGCCCACACGAAGTACGGCAAGATCATCAGGGTAGGCCCACGAGACCTCGACTACACTGATCCACGGGCGTGGTCAGACATCTATGGGCATTTAGGTGCAAGCGAGAATGCGAAAGATTCGAGAGAGCTAATCTTTGAGAGCGACGAGGTCGACATAGTCGGCGCTCCGCGTATGAAGCACTCAGCTTTGCGTCGACTCCTTGCTCACGGATTCTCGGATAAGGCTCTAAGAGACCAACAACCTGTCATACAGCTATACGTGGATCAACTTATCCAAAAATTTCGTGCGCACGCCTCGGAGGGCAAAGCTGTTAATGTGACAGATTGGTATTCGGTAAGCGATCGTTTACTCTTTGACTGTGGTCGGATCCAAAGATGATTGACATTCAAAAACAAAGTTTGTGCTTTTCGACATTACTGGTCACCTAGTATATGGGGAGAGCTTCGACTGCTGTCAGAGCGAGCGCAATCATCCTTGGGTACAGATGTTGAAGGACTACGTTGTGGCTGCAGCTTTCATCTTTGCAGTCCAACGCATTGGTTTTGCGACATCTTCGTTCTGGCAGATGGTGCCCGCCAAGTACCGAAAGTCCCGCCCCAAACATCACGAACTAGTGCATCTAAAGCTGCTCCGTCGACTCGAGACCAAGCCTGAGTACTCAGACCTTTCGCAGAACATGATCAACGCGTATGAGGCTGGACAGCTAAGTCTCGAAGACCTCACTGTCAATGCCAGAGTATTGGTTATTGCAGGTGCGTGTATGGAGAAACTATGATGAAATTGCCTACGGCTTATGAAAATCAACCCTCAGGTGCTCATACTACTGCTACTCTCCTGGTTGGCGCCACATACCTCATCGCGACAAACCCAGAGGTAAAGAAACGTGTTGTAACCGAGATTCGAGAAGCATTCAAGACCGAAGATGAAATCAGCATGAGCAACATCCTCGAAAGAACTCCATATCTCAATGCCGTGATTCAGGAGTCCCTGCGTCTTTACCCACCAGGAGCCGGTCGATTTCCACGTGTCACACCGGAACCTATGGGGGCTGTAGTTTGTGACGAGCATGTACCCGGAGGCACATCCGTGGGTATCACTCACTACGCCATGTACCATGACGAACAGAACTTCCACCGGGCGAGCGAATTCCATCCGGAAAGATTTCTTGCTGGAGATGACAGTGAATGGAGGGATGATAGACTAGATGCAATTCAGCCATTTAGTGTTGGTCCAAGAAACTGTATCGGAAAGAAGTAAGTGAATGGTTGCAATTATTGTAAACAACCTTGAGGCTCCGCGCTAAATTTGTGCTCATCTAGCTTGGCGGGCATCGAGACCAGAATTATAATGGCGAGAGTAAGGACGACTTCTGCGCTCATGGAATCGCATGCTAACGTACTACTGCTGTTTCTACTAGATTCTCTGGAACTTTGATATGGAGCTCGAAGATCCTAACATGAAGTCTGTTTTGGATTCCAAGATCTACATCGTGTGGAAGAAACCAGAAGTTCATGTACGCCTTACACCTGTATAGTAAGGGGTCGTCTCTTCGTTTACCAGGCTGCCGCAGAAGTCTTAGCTGTAGGCTCTACCGAATCTCAATGCCTCGCTTAGGGCATTCCAATGCGCATGTGCCGACTATGTGACAGGATTCAGGATAATGGCAGTGACAAGGTTGCTATGTAGTATCTAACTTTGCGGGGCCCATGGTCTGGCTCAGGGGTAGCTAAGACTCGTTGGGAGATTTTATTCTATCTACAGTTCTGACATGCGCTGATCAACACCACGTGAGTCAGAGCAATATAAGTAACTGCTTCGATGTCTCCTCGACCATTCCTTCCTTCTCTTGCGTACATGTGCGGCCCGTGGATAAAATGAAGGAAGGTATGGCTTATGATGAGCACACATTGTTCATTAAGTATCAGCAAGAGCGAGCTTTGCGGCTTGGCAATGGGGGTGTCGCTCAGTATCGTAGTGTGCAGGAGCCTGGTCTAGTATCGTACGATGCAGATCCATCCACGTTGCAGAGGACTGATCGACAACCGATATCTGCACAGTTCGAAGTAGTGGTTGTCGGTGGCGGCTACGCTGGCATGATTGTTGCGATCAATCTGCTAGAGAGGGGAGTTGACAACATTGCGATCATCGATAAAGCTACCGACTTCGGAGGGACATGGTGAGCCAGATCATGTTATAAAACCCAGGCATCACTGACATGCTCTTCACATGTGAAGGTACTGGAATCGCTATCCAGGTGCTCAGTGTGATGTAGAGTCATACATCTATATGCCTTTCCTAGAGGAATGCAATTACGTTCCTACCGAGAAGTACGCCTCTGCATCGGAGCTCTTCTCTCACGCACAGAGTATCGGCCATCGCTTTGATTTGTATTCAAAAGCGATTTTTGCTACCGAGGTGCGATGTCTCCGCTGGCAGGATCAAAAAGCTATGTGGCAAGTTCAGACAGATCTCCAGGATTTCATAGAAGCGAAATGGGTTGTTCTCTGCCCCGGCAATCAAAGCAAACCAAAGCTTCCGGGCTGCCGTGGCATTGAGAATTTCCAAGGCAGAAGTTTTCACACTTGTCGGTGGGACTATGCCTACACGGGAGGAAGTAATACAGAACCCCTGAGTCTGCTCCAGTCTAGGAGAGTCGGAATCATAGGCACTGGAGCATCTGCAGTCCAGGTGCTACCTAAAGTGGCTGCATCCGCCGGACAGGTCTATGTCTTCCAGCGAACGCCATCATCTGTTAGTGTTCGGAACAATCGGCCAACGGATGAAAGATGGGCGTTGTCTCTGCAACCAGGCTGGCAAAGAAAGAGAATGTGCAATTTTCAAGCCGTGACTAGTGGTAGTACCCAGGAGGACCTCGTGCAAGACTCCTGGACCAAGTTCCTACCATTGATCGCTGGTTTCACGAGGCAGGCCGCCACAGCCGCCGATGACAATCGACAGCAACCCTGGGAGAAACCACAGCAGACCGCGGATTTCCAGGTCATGGAAGAAATACGCGAACGCGTGAGTAGGGAGGTCACTCGAGATCCAAAAACAGCCGCGGCTTTGATGCCATGGTACAATTTCCTGTGTAAGCGACCCTGCTTTCACGATGAGTATCTGCAGGCGTTTAACCGGCCGAATGTCACTCTGGTCGATACCTTAGGGAAAGGTGTGGATAGCATCACCGAACGAGGAATAGTGGCGAATGGCCAGGAATTCCAATTAGATTGCATCATCTGGGCGACTGGTTTTGAGTGGCAGACTGAATGGACTCGACGTACTGGGATTCAAGTCTACGGACGAAATGGACTTCAGCTTTCTCAGAAGTGGAGCAATGGCATCTCTACATTCCATGGCTGGGGCGTAAATGGCTTTCCAAACCTGCAGCTCATAACTCATGCGCAGTCTGGTTTGTCAGTCAATTACACTCATAGCGCTCTTCATAAAGGCGCCCATCTAGCTTATGTCATCAAGGAATGTAGAGACCGTGGATACCGCGTCGTAGAGCCAAGTGAGGCAGCCGAGGCGGCTTGGGGAAATCTTTGTGTGGCCGTAGGACAATCTCGAAAACAATTTCTTGACGGATGCACTCCAGGTTATCTTAACAACGAGGGTCAAGTTGATGACAAGGTTACACGCGCGAATCCATTTATAGGAGGCCAAGATGAATACGAGAGGATACTCGCAGCCTGGAGGGAAGATGGCGAACTATACGGACTACTTTTCGAATAAAGATAGCTAAAAAGTTTATACTTCTATAGGGCTAAGTAGATATTATATACTATAAGTTTCTAGTATAGTAAGAAGGCTATTATAATAATATTAGAAAGACTAAATAGATATATAATATATAGTTAGATAAAGACTATATATAGAGATATTATAGTTCCTAGTATCCTTAGTTATATAGAGTAGTCTAGAAAGTATTTACTCTTTAAATATCTAAATAATATAAAAGAGAGTTCCTTCTTAGATTATAGCTAGATATAAAGAGTATTAGAAAATAATAGCTTATACTATAGTATTAGAATAGAGTATTTATATAATTTAGTTATATAACTTAGTTAGGTAATAATAGGTTCTCTTAAATAGATAGATACTATACTCCTAGATATATAATTAATAATATTAGTTTCTAATATAGTACTATTACTATAAGATATAAGTTACTTAAAGATTAATCTACTTTTCTATCTCTACTATTTAGAAATCTATTCTAGATACTCTCTAACTATAGCTCTACTAAGCTCTTATACTAATATAAATTAAGACGTAGTTTTCTATAGATTATAAGCCTAGGTTTATATATAGAAGTAGTAATCTATATTAGTATTATTTATATATATCTCTATCTTATAAAATAAAATAAAATATAAAGAATTACTAGTCTACTCTATTTATACTATCTATAGAGTCTAGATTTATAATCTAGAAGATTAATAAGATATAGAAATAAGTTAAAGTCTTATAAAAGACTAATATCTCTTATAGTAGATAGAAGAGCTAAACGACTAATATACTTACTATTTAGCTAGAAAAGAGAGTCTAAATAGAGCTCTAGTATTTAATAATCTATACTACTCTTTTTAGAGTAAGGATTTATAATCCTATACTTCTATATTACTATTTAATAAAGCTCTAGTAGGACTAGACTATAATTATTCTATAATTCTTTTCTATTATAGTTCTATAATTATAAAGATAATAGATTCTAACTAAGAAAAGAGAGAATAAATCTAAGAAAAGAAAAAAAAAGTATTCTAATACTTAAAAGAGATAACTAGAAAAGATAGTTCTAGCTTAAAAAGAATAAGATAGAAAATAAAAGTATATTTAAATTAATAAATAATATCCTATTAGAGCTATTTACTATAAGAAATATATCTATTATTAGATTAGAGATTTTAAAAGTAGTTACTATTAATTCTACTAGTATAGATAGTAGCTACTAAAGATTCTAGAGTATAATAGAAGTATAAAGAGATATTAAAAGGAAAGTTAATTTTCTATTTAAGCTAGAGATATAGTATTTCTTTATATTTTATACTAAGGACTTATCTAGTAGTCTAGATTATTCTAAGGAATTCTATTCTATTCTATATTCTCTATAGTATATATTAGTATTATAAGCTCTTTTAGAGATTTCTCTAGAGAGTAATATAAATAGAATTACTTCTAGTAGTAGCTTCTAGTAGAGGTACTTCTAGTAGTAGTACGTTCTAGTATAAACTAGAGTTCTAGAATTTTTTCTAAATCCTTATTAAATAATACCTAGTTCTAATACTAATAATAGATTTTTCTAGCTAAATATTAGTTTTTAAGTATTATATCTATTATCTCTTCTATACTTTTAGTTAATATTACTAATTAGTACTATAGATATTATAGAGCTATATTTAAGTCTAATATATATAGTATATAAGAGCTTATTATATAATAGTTAATAAGTATATAGATAATAGAAGTCCTATTCTATTTAAAGAAATTCTAATAGTCTTTACTATTATTATTATTATTATTATTATTATTATTATTATTATTATTATTATTATTATTATTATTATTATTATTATTATTATTATTATTATTATTATTATTATTATTATTATTATTATTATTATTTTTCTTCTTCTTCTTTTTCTTCTTCTTCTCCTTTTTCTTCTTTTTCTTTTTCTTCTTTTTCTTCTTTTTCTTTTTCTTTTTCTTCTTCTTATAATACTAATCTATCTCTCTATAGAGTAAGTAGCTATCTTTCTATCTAGTTTAATAAAGAGAAAAAGTAATAAGTTTAAAAATCTTTTATATTCTTTATATCTTTATAGACTACTATAGTCCTACTTTTAAATTTAATATTACTCTAGATAGATATAGTAGCTATAGAGTTCTTTCCTTTTACTAGATTTTAATCCTTTAAGTATTTAGCTCTATCTCTCTCTTTTTCTAGACTATAAAAAAGAACTAGTCTAGTACTTCTTTCTAGATTAGCTATTTAGCTATTATTTCTAGTTCTCTCCTTATATTAACTAATATCTTCTAGTTTAAGGATCCTATTTATATAAATAGCTAACTTCTTTTTAGTTATCTTTTAAAGTAGAAAATATAAATATATTTTACTATTTAGATTCTCTAGCTATAGATATAGTCTAGATAGATCTCTAATACTTTTATTCTTATAAAGTATATTCTAAGTCTAATATATTCTATTCTAATAAGAGTAGCTATTATTAATACTAGTCTAGACTAATCTTTATAGAGATTTCTCTCTATTATATTCTTTTCTTATTTCTAGTATAGTAGAAGTACTTATATTCTAATAAGGTTCTATTTAGCTTATTATTCTCTATTCTAGTTAACCTTAGATTTATACTAGAACTACTAGTCCTTTTTTCTCTAGAAGAAGAGTAAAAGTATATTAGCTTTATTTTTCTTCTAATATTATATAAGCTTTTTAATTCTTTCCTATTTATTCTAGTATCTAGTCCTTCTTTCCTAGACTCTAGGTTTCTTTTATATCCTTTCTATAACTTTTTTCTATTTCTCTCTAATAAATATATTTACTAATTAATTAAACTTCTTAGAGTTAACGTCCCTTACTAGGTCCTATATATATACTAAAAGAACTTCTACTTTTCTTTAAAGGATTATTAGTAGTATACTCTTATATACTCTTATAATAATCCTTAGAGCTTAGTTTTAGATTTTCTCTAGTAGTTTAGTAATATAATTTCTCTACTCTATTATTTCTTAAGAGTCTATCTATATTTAGTATCTATATATTATCTCTAACCTTATAATTACTATATATAGTTATTTTACTTTCTAGAAGAATACTCTCTATATAGACTTATATAGCCTTTAGAGGGATTATATTAAGAAGTTTCTCTTCTCTATAGTCTTTTTAATATAGAGTCTCTATTTTAGTTTAGTATCTAGCTAGACTACGAAGAGTCTTAGTTTTAGTATAGACTTCTTTTTATACTCTAGGATATTAATAGTAGTCTATATATTATACCTTTTTCTATATCTTTATTATAGGCGAGTAATATATATACTAAGGCTTAAAGTAGTATTTAATAGATTCGATAAGGAAGAAGAGTCCTCTCTAGTAGAGACTATATAAAAAGGGATAGTATACGAGGCTATAGGAGTACTAAGCTATATACGTAGGCCTAAGGTATTAGGTCTACGCCAAGTCTAGGATCTAACTCTTTATATTACCCCCTCCCTCTATAGGCCTTTCTATTAAGTCTATATACTATAGTCTAGATCCGCTAGTAAAGTTTATATACTTTATAATCTTACCTCCTCCTTATTATTACTTCTTATTATCTTTTCTTCGTATTATCCCTATTATTATCCTTAATAGCGACGTATTATTATACTCTATACTTATTCTTCTATAGTTATCTATTACTTTACCTCTATCTTCTATCCTATTCTTTTTACTTAGTAAAGCTTTTCTTTACTTCCTTACTTATTTTATTATTTATACTTCTATAATAATATCTATAGAGCTAGCTATAAGGCGGCGGAGACTATAAATAATAGGCTAATATTACTTCCCTCTATTATCTACTAGATAAAGTAATATCTATTATCCCTCTAGCCTATTATTAGTAGTAATCTTACTTATATCTACTAAGTACTTATCTTTATTATCTTTCTTTTCTTCTTCTTCTTTTTTATCTTTTATTATTATATATTAATATCTATTAGATCTATTAACCTATTTTAGTACTTTTTAAAACTATATTACTAACTTATCTAAAATAGTATATTATCCTAGATATTTTAGCTAGCGTCCGTTTAATATTAATAGATAGTAGTACTACGTGTTTACTACGTCCCTTATACTAATCTTAGTAAGGACTACGTTAACTAGGTTATAAGCTTAGCTTTCTATTAGTTCTCGACTAGAATCTACTAATATACTCTAGGCCGACTCTACCTACTTCTACTAGCTCTATAAGAACGGCTATAAGTACTATAAGTAACTATATATTTATTATAGACTCTATTAAGTTTCGTCTATTTATTAGTCTTTAGTCTATAAATAGTCTACGTAGCCTACTCTCTCTAGACCTACTCTACTAACCTAGCTACGTACGTAACTATCCTTCTAGACTCCGTTTGATTTTATTTAGCTAACGTATCTATAGTAAAGAGGCGTATAAGAAGCTAAAGAAGGTCCTTAAGGCCTAGAAGACTTTAAAGCCTCTCTAATCTTTAGATCTTCTATCTAAGTATATCTAGCTACTTCTATTAGTTTTTAGCCGCTAACTATTTATTTAGTTCTATAGCCTTTAAGGTTACTAATCCTCTAGCTAATATACTAGCCTAGTAAGTATAAGCGTAAGTTACTACTAGTTTCTATATAAAAGTCTATACTAACTATTTATTTTCTAGTAGCTCTACTCCTTCTATCCTCTATATAGGCCTCTAGTATAAGAACCTAGTCTCTACTAACCCTAGTATAGTCTCTAGTAGTTCTAGCCTAGCTAGTAGTACTTAAGCTTTATTTTAGCTAGTTTCTAGTAGTTTTATTATAGTACCTATCTATAGGCTTTCTTTTATATTTTTCTAGTTACTTCTAGCTTCTCTATCTAGTCTCTAGCTAGTTTTAGGCGGCTCCTAGTTAGGGCTAAATACTAAATAAAACTTCTCTATTCTATATTAAATCTTCTCTTTCTTCTATATTAAACGCCTATACTTTATTAAAAAATCCCTAGTATCTTACTAACTTCTCTTCTTAGAATTCTCTCTCTTACTCTACTTATCCTTAGATCTATTATTATCTTTAATATTCCTATATTTCTCCTTAAATACGTCTAACGCTATAGTATCTACTATATTATCTATAGATTCCTATATTAGCTAGTAGTATCCTTCCTATTTAATTAGGGCTTCTCTTCTTTTATCTTTCTTTTTCTATTAGATATAGAGGATCTTCTCGACCTTATACTTATTATACTAGTTAAAAAGTACTAGCCCTAGCTATTTATCGTTAGTCTTCTATCTAGATAGTAGATCTTTACTTACTCTCCTAAGTAAGTCTATATAAAATACTAGATAAATATTACTAGGGATATCTAATAATCGTATAGAGACTAACGATAGTACTTCTTCTATCGTATATTTAGTATAGCGAGCGTCTAGGCTTCTCTTAGGCCTATTAGTTTTATAGTTTCTAAGGTCTAGCTATACTTTATTGCTAACCTAGTAGATTAGTACTAGTATCTAGTATCTATTAGTAGCCTTCTCCTATTTTTATATAGCTTCTACTATACTTACTTAGTATATATTAGAGATCTCTTTAATCTTTTCTACGAAGGCTTTTACTCTCTTAGCTATACTTAGACTCGAGATTCCTATAGATACTAGTTCTAAAACGATAGGCGACGTAGATTCGTACTTATATATTATAAAGAAAGGACTAGTTCTAAGGCCTACGTAGTATCGTCTATTAAGCGCTAGTTCTATAGTAGCTAACTAAGTATTCTAATTAGACTACTCCTAGTTAATATAGTTCCTAAGATATACCTATATATCTTAGTTTATTCTCTTAGAGCCTCTATTAGTTTATAGATAGTAGACGGAGCTTAGCCTCTACTTAACGCCTAATAATCTATATAGCTCTCTCTAGAAGGTACTAGTCTAGTTCGTACCCTAGTTACTAGTAATCGCGTAGGGTAGGCTATAGTACTTTACCTAGGCCTCTATAAAGATTTAAACGTACTCCTCGGCCTTTATATTAGGAGTCCCTACTAACGAAACCTACTTACTAAGTCGATCTTTAATTATCTAGAGGTTCCGATTCCTATTAGATTCGAATAGATTAGTTATAAAGTCTATTAAGATCTCTTAGAAGAAATAATTAGAGACTAGTAAAGGCTTTAGGAGTCTATATTTATATTCTCTCTAAACTATATTCCTTCTATAATAGTTATAGTTTCTTAAGAACTACTAAATCTACTTAGACTATAAGAGCTAGTAAAAGTCGCGTTCTAGAATAGAAGTAGTAGAGTCCCTTCCTAGATAGCTATAGACTAGTATATTATATATAGATTAAATAATCTTCGTTCTAAGAATATCTAGCTACTTTCGTATAGAGTCTAGCGACTTATACTCGTCGTCTATAGTTACTAGCGCGCTAGGTATCTATAACCTACCTTAATAATATAGATATCCTTTTTTATTTATTATATAGTCTCTAATTTAGATCTTAGCTTTAATCCTAGATAGAAGCGAGCGCTCTCTATTATAGACGGCTTAGAGGACTACTTAGTATACTATATCTCCGTCTTTAGCTAGGATCTATCGTAGATTAAGTTCCTTCTCCTAGAATAGTCCTAAGATCTCTAGTAGGTCGTTACTAGGCTTCTCTAGAGTCTTTATTAGGAGTATTAAGACTAGTCTAGCCTAGCTATTATTCTAACTCTTTAAATATTAGTATTCCTCTATAGATAATAGCTTAGTATCTAACGAAGTATAGATATAGTATATATAAATTTAACCTAGCTAACTAGTAGTAACTTTAGGTTTAAGGAATCTTTTAAACCTCGATAGTTTATTATCTACTCCTAAGATATCTTATTCCCTTCTAGATAAAGCGTCTAGTATTACTACTTTAGTCTCTAGTTAGTAAACTAGGGAGAACTAGAACTTTAAAAGGATCTTCTACTACTTAATTTATCTCTCTAATAGCTATCTCTTTACTATAAAGTACTCTAGGTTCTTATAGTCTATCTAGATTATAAAGGGACTATACGCTTTTAGCTTAGACTCCTAGAATTTAATACTAGAGACTACTACTAATATTTCTTTATCGTAGATATTATAGTTAATCTCTACTTTATTTAGTTTCTAAGAGAAGAAGTCTATTAGACGACGGACTCTATTCCTTTTTTAGATAAGAGCGCCGCCTATTATAAATCTACTATAGTCTATCTCGAGAAAGATTAGAAGTAATAGATCCTACTATAAAAGTACTAGGGCCTAGTAGAATTTATCTCTTAGTAACTTAAAGGCCTCCTTCTATAGTTTTCTCTAAGAAAATAGTATTCCTTTACTAGTAAGCGTTATTAATAGGATAGCTAACTTTAAGTAGTTTAGGATAAATATCCTATAGTAGTTCGTAAATCCTAAGAAGCGCCTAACCTCTTTCTAAGTCTTAGAGGCTATCTATTTTTAAATAGTCTCTATTTTCTTAGGGTTAGTAGATACGCCCTTTCTATCGATATATATAATAAAACCTAAGTACTTAATCTATTTCTAAGCGAACTTACTCTTATCTAGGTCTAAGTATAGGCCTCTATTTTAAAGCTTCTAGAAAACGGCTCTTATCTTCTAGAAGTAGTCTTCTTTCGAGCTATTTAAATAGATAATAATATTATCTATATATACTAAAGTATCTTTATCGAGGTATTTCTATAGGAGAGTATTAATATACTATTAGAAAGTAGCTAGAGCCCTAGATAATCCGAATAGGTATACTAGCTATTCGAATAATCTAAATCTAGTACGGAAGGCTATTTTATATTTATACTCTATTACTATTTAGATTTAATAGAAGGCTAATACGACGTCTACCTTAGTAAGCTATCTAGCTCCTATTAGGTTTCTTAGGATCTCTAGGATTAGAAGTAATAGGTATCTATCCTATTTTATAAGCGTATTAAGCGCTTAGTAGTTATAGTAGAACTAAAGTTCTCTACTAGATTTCTATATAAAAAGTATAGAAACTATTACTTCTAAGTTAGTAGATTAGATATACTCTTTCTATAGAAGCTTATCTAGGGAATTTCTTAGAACTAGGAGTTCTTATTTCGATATACTATATAGTAGGCTCTAGAGTAATATTAGCTAGGAGCTATCTAGTTTCTTACGGAGCTCGATCTAGTAGTTAATACTAAGGTAGTAAGAGGCGAGTTTCTTAGCTTTCTAGTAATAAAATAATAGAGCTAGATCTTAAATCTCTAGAGGTAGCTTCTTCTATAGCTCCTCTAGTAATAGATATTCTTTTATCTTTAGAGCTTTTATAATATTCGTAGTAATCGTAGTAGCTAGCTATAAGTAGGAAGCGCTCTCCTCGTATTCCTCTTAGTTCTATCCTTCTTTTATCTATTACTTCGCCCTTCTATAGTAGAAGCGTCGCTTTTTAGACGCGATTCTTACTTAATTATACGCCTTTTAGGGGTTTCCTAGGATTATAGAGAAAGCTAGATCTAGTACTATATACGCGTAGACGATTTACTAGAAACTATCGAGTTTTATATAGAGCGCGACTACTCTAACTATCTTAGCGTCCCTTATAGTAGAGGTCGCTTCTTTTATCTCTTAGACTTCTTTCGTAATATAGCTTAGTCTAAGGCCTTTTATAAGGCTAGCGTTAATTATAGTATAATATTAGTATTCTTTATTAATAAGAGTAGAGGTTCTAATATTTTCTTTAAGGACTACGTTAGTATATATAAGGTTTCTATTTATTTCTTTCTTAATACTTTTCTACTTCCTTACTAATATATCTTTTATTCCTAACTTCTAATTCTAAATAGGAGTTACTCTTTTCCTAAGTTATATACTATAGCCTCTATAGGCTCGTACTCGTCTTCTAGTATAGATACTATAGCCGTCGTATTAATATAGGTTAGCTTTACTACTAGGGCGTATAGATACTCTATAATATAGTATCTATCTATTCTGTTAGAATATACAGTCCAGTTGGTAACCTGGCAACGGATGCCAAGGCAGACTGGATTACATGATAATGGTCATGTGACTAGTCCAAGCTGACACCTTTCAGGTTCAGCTCCAACCTGTAGATAACAACAACACACTTGCTGTTCCTACTTTGGCCCCTACTACTCCTTGTAGCTTCTGTTGCACTTTATGATCCATTTATACCTGTCGGCCCTCCTCAGCTCGACAGGTTATGAGCCCGGGTTTGCAACTACAAGGTAGAAGACCAAAGCAGTACAGGTTACTCCTAAACCTATAAGTCCAGTCCTAGAAGGAAGAGGCAAAACAGGAGAGGGAGACTCGAGGTAGACCCACACACATTGTACAAAGAAGCCCTGTGCATATAAGTTGTGAAAGAACCTAGTGAGGCACACTCATTAATGCATGTTGGATTGCTAGAGTGTAAAGGGAACAGATAAGCCTGAGTTTTGAGCACCTTTGGATAAGCCTCAGATTCAGCACTCAGTACAGCCAATACCCTGACCTGTTTGTAACAGTCAGGAAGGACTTGAGGAAGTCATTTGCCCTACAGAGCAGGAATCTGTACCAAGTTTTCAGTAACCTCAAAAAAACTGATAGGCCTAGCAGAGCCAGGGATCTGCCAACCAAGGAAGACAGCCATCCAGAAACTGTCATTTTCAGAGTAAAGAAAGAGCTTGGTTCTGGAGTTTGTTTGGGTTTGATTTGCAGAAGAAATCATGGATCAAGAAGGTGGAATTGGCAAGAGAAGGGCTGCACCAATCTTGACAAGAGACAATTGGAGAATATGGTTCAGTCTCCAGGAGAACAACCTTGAAGGAAAAGATGTATATTGGGTCATCTCTGACTCATGGACACCACAAGCATCAGAAGAGAGTACTCCTACTCTTCAGGGACTCAGGCACTCTAGGCACAGCCCAGAGTGGAGGAAGGCAAATGCAACAGCCAGGTATGAGCTGTTTATCTGTCTTTCTGAAGATGATCAAGAGGAAATCCTTGAGGACAAGAATGCTACAGATGTTTGGACAAAGATGAGGTCCAAATACAGCAAGGTGTACACTGCACACGCTATGGCAGTTGTGAGGGAGTACATTACCTTCAAGATGTCAGATGAATGGACAATCAGGAAGGCTTGGGTACATCTTGGGAATCTTGGCAGAAGGATTGCTGAGATAGACCCAAAGGAGAGTCACTACAAAGAACCAGAGAGGAAGATAAAACACCTCCTGGATGCTCTCCCATCTGAGTACCAGAGTACAAAAGATACTATCCTGGCCCAAGCATTTATGACACCTGACCAGGTGCTTATGCTCCTAGAGTCACATGAAGCAAGATTGCAAGAAGACAGTGGGACAGCTATGTTTGCCAAGAGAGGTTATCAAGCAGGAAGCAGTAAAGACCTATTATGCTTCCTGTGTGAAGGGAAGCATTGGGTCAAGGAATGCCCCAGCCTAGACAAGGCAAAAGCAGCTGTCAGACCAAAGCAGAGCTACAGGATAGCAAAGAAACAATCCCCATCCAGGGCCAGGAGGGGATCTTCACCTGACAAAGAGCAACTGAAAGAGATGGTGAAGAAACTGAGCCTGAAGATACAATCCCTAGAAAAGAGATCTAGGAAGCCATCTTCCAAGAAAGCCTATGCAGCACAAGATGCAGAGGCATCCTCTGAATCATCTCCTCCACCTGAGGAAGAAGATATTGATGAGGTAGCTCATTCAACTGTGGAGGCAAAAGGCAAGTACAAGCTATCTGAATGGCTGCTTGACTCTTGTGCTTCTGCCCACATGACTGACCAAGAATCACTCTTCAGAGACCTGAAGCCTCTCGAGAGGAAAAAGTGGATCAAGGTTGGGGGTGGCTACTTGACAGCTACACATGTTGGGAATGCAGTAATGGGTGGAAGGAAAGGCAAACAGATTGTATTGAAAGGTGTTCTCTTTGTACCTGGGCTTGGAGTCAATCTTGTTTCTTGGAACCAATTCAGCAAGCAGTTCGGTGTTCAACCACCAAAATTCACACTTCATTCACCTGATGGAAGGCCAGTTGTCCAGACAAGGCTTTCAGGAGGAGTACCATTCATTGAAGAAATCAGCCAAGACCTGGATGAACTTGCATACATATGCATTCCCCAGGATTCAGTGAATGAAAATGCCTGTGCATTTGCAGCTCAGACTGACCAGGATCAGTGGGAGCTGTGGCATAGAAGAGTTGGACACTTTGGAGAAGGACTAGTAAGAGACCTTCACAAAGTAACTGACCTGAAGGACAAAATTCCTGTCCCTGCAAAGCATCAGCCTTGTAGAGTGTGTTCTCTAGCCAAGATGAAGAAACACAGAGGCAAGGAGACTGAGAGGAAGCCTGCCAGGCTCTCCCTTGTTTCAATTGATATCTGTGGACCATTGCCTGTTTCAAGGCTTGGTTTCAAATGGTGGCTTGAGATTGTTGACAACTTCTCAAGAAAGAAGTGGACCAGTCCACTAAAATCAAGAGAAGATGCAGCAGACACCCTGCAGGAATGGAAAAGAAAAGCTGAACTGCAATCAGGGAATCAGCTTCAGGCAGTAAGAAGTGATGGAGCAAGGGAATTGCTTTCGTTACTTAAGCAGTGGGAGAAAGAATCTGGAATCTCCTACCACACAACTGAGGCATACAACTCAATCCAAAATGGAGTTGTAGAAAGGTCAATCCAGACATCTGAAGAACATGTTAGGGCCATGCTTGAAGATTCAAATATGCCAGTTGAATTCTGGCCAGAAGCATTGGATGCCTGTACTGTTATAAGAAATGCCCTACCAAATGGGCCAGATTTTGATGGATTCAAAGTTTCACCTGATGAAGCTTTCACTGGAAAGAGACCTTCTGTATCACACTTCAGGGTTTGGGGATGCAAAGCAGTTGTGTATATGGATGCCAAATCTCAGCCAATTGGGATGAGATCAGACAAGCTAATGAACAGGGGAAAGAATGCTGTGTTCATTGGATATGTGCCTGATACATCCAAGATGTGGCTGTTCTGGGAGCCTGACATGAAGGCTATAAGGGCTCACAACAATGCTGTCTGGTTTGAGAATGAGAAAGGAGGGGATATGACCTTGAATGTTCCCAGACTCAACCAGCCAAGCCAAGCCCCAGCAAGAAACCCAGTTGGCAGACCAAGAAAGGAGAAACTGGATCTGAAACCATTACATGTTCAACTGCCTCCACCACCAAAGGACATTAAGCAATATCAGGTGATAGCTGATCCAGAAGAAGAAAACAAGAATGAAAAACAGCAGGCTCCTAATCAGAGCCAAGAGAAACCTCAGCAAGACAACCAGAATGTCCAGGCTCAGGAGGGGAATTCAAAGAGAAGAAGATCAATTTCTGATGAAGGGTTAAGAGAAGAAAGAGTTCATAGTATGACCACAAGATCAACTATGCAGAAAAGACCAAGAGAATCAGAGGATGAAGAACTCCCTGAAGCAAAACATCACAGAGCCTTTATCTGTATGATGAAAGACCTGGATCCAAGTATGAACTGGACAGAAGAACTTCTAGGGTGTGTCTATGAGGTTGCATTCCCTGCTTTTGCACCAGGGATTGCACAAAGACAGGAGGTTCCAATTCCAAGAACCTACCAAGAGGCAATACAAGATCCAAAATGGGGTCACATGTGGGAAGAGGCAATCCAGAAAGAGCTGATTGCACTTGGAAGCAACCATACCTGGGATCAGGTAGTTCCACCAAAAGGAGCAAACCTGGTTACCTCAAAATGGGTGTTTGATGTGAAGAGACTAATCAGTGGAGCAATTGACAAGTTCAAAGCAAGACTGGTTGCAAGGGGTTTTTCCCAGAAATTTGGGGTAGATTTTCAGGAGACATTTGCACCAACAGTAAGGCATGACACACTCAGGGTGTTTATGGCTGCTGTATGTGAGAAAGACCTGGAATTGCACCAAGTGGATGTGAACAATGCATTCACTGAAAGTACCCTACAGGAAGATATCTTCATGATTCCCCCACCAGGAGTGGAAATCCCACAAGGTATGGCTCTGAAAATCCTGAGGAGCTTGTATGGCCTGAAACAAGCAGCAAGAGACTGGAACAAGCTATGTGTCTCAAAGCTGGAGAAAATGGGGTTTTACCAATCAGAGGTAGACCCATGCTTGCTCATTCACAAGGGCAGGAACCTGATGGTTTTAACCCATGTGGATGACATTCCCATTGCAGCACCAAAACTGGAAGATGTTCTTTGGTTCAAGAAAGAACTGGGCAAGGTGTTCAAAATCAAAGACCTGGGTGAACCAACCAAAATTCTTGGGATGAAGCTTACCAGAGACAGAAAGAATGGTACTCTGAAGCTTGACCAAGAACATTATATCCAGGAAAGCCTTGCAAAGTTTGGAATGACCAAAGAAATGGCCCACCCAACCTTGTCACCTCTTGACAACTATGAGAGTCTGAGGAAATCTGACTTAGATGAAGAGAGATGTGACAAGACAGAGTACCAAAGCCAAAATGGTACATGGATGTGGCCAATGACCATGACAAGACCTGACATTGCTTTTGCCCTTGGAAGACTTGGATCATATGCATCAGATCCATCCAAGAGACACCTAAAAGCACTCAGGAAACTGGCTAGATACCTGAGATCATTCCCAAGCCTGGGTTTGATGTTCAGAAGGGGAGGAGGAAAGCTGATTGGATATTCAGACTCTGATTATGCAATGGACAAAGCTGATAGAGTCTCAATCCTTGGAAGCATCTTCTTTCTCTGTGGATCACCAGTTTCTTGGATGAGTAAGAAGCAAAAGTCAGTTGCTACATCAACTATGGAAGCTGAGTACATGGCAATGAATGCATGTGCAAAGCAATCTCAGTTCCTTGCAGCACTCCTAAGGGAGATGGACTGTGCATGGTTAGTGGGAGAATGTTCATTTCAACCACTGATCAAAGGAAATTCTGATACAGTGAATGAAATCAGACCTGTTCAGATTATGGGTGACAACCAGGCAGCTTTGACTCTTGTCAAAGATGCTCATACCCATGAGAGATCAAAACATATTGATATTAGCTTCAACAAGGTCAGAAATCTTTGGTGGCAAAGAAAGATTGCAGTGGAATACACTCCAACAAAAGAGATGGTAGCTGATGGCCTGACTAAGCCAAAGACAGGGCCACAGTTCCAGCAATTCATAAGGCAATTACAACTTGCATAAAAGGCAACAAAAGTGCCTGCTCAAAGGCGATCAACGCCGTTGAGCAAACAAGATACCAGGCCTGAGAATTGAACTCAGCAGATTGGATACACTGTGCCAATCTGGAAGCCATTGCACCTGATTGGCTGACCTGGAATCTTTCCTGAATATGAATGCAAGCAGGATACAGTGGTTCAAAAGGAAAGACAAAAGAATGTGATAGAAACAGATCATTGGGATTTGTTCTACCACATTGATTCCAGATCAAGGAATTGAACCTTGCTGGTTGGATACACTGTGCCAACCAGGAGACCACTGCATCTGATTGGCTGATTGAAATTCTGAATTGCATATGTTTGTTCGGATTGGACTCAGAGACCAACTGTTCTGAGTGGGAGTGTTAGAATATACAGTCCAGTTGGTAACCTGGCAACGGATGCCAAGGCAGACTGGATTACATGATAATGGTCATGTGACTAGTCCAAGCTGACACCTTTCAGGTTCAGCTCCAACCTGTAGATAACAACAACACACTTGCTGTTCCTACTTTGGCCCCTACTACTCCTTGTAGCTTCTGTTGCACTTTATGATCCATTTATACCTGTCGGCCCTCCTCAGCTCGACATATTCTATAATAGAAGTATAGTCCTTTTTTTTAGTACTTCTCTCTTTCTATAGTATCGATCTATTTAGCTCTTAGCTTACTATTTATATTAAGTCGTCCTTCGCGCCCTCTTCTCTAGTTACTATTTATACGTACTAGGTTTATAATAATATCGCTATCGCTATCCTTCTAGATCTTAGACTATAGAGCTACGTACGAAGAGATAGTTATTATTAGGTTTAGGCTAGAGTCCTTCTTTTCTTTCTAGTACTAGTTAGTAGCTTTAAACTAGTCGATCTTTTCGTAATTCGTTATAAGGCGCTTAACCTTAGTCGCGAAGATATAGTAATCTATTCCTTTATCGATAGAGATTATATTTATTCTAATAGGGTTAGAGAAGGTATTCTATAGATAGCCTATCTTTATTTCTAGTTCCTATTTAGCTCTACTAGTACTTAGAATAAGTCTATCTACTTCTAGCTAGTATTTATACTATAGCTACTTTAGACTATATTTAAGCCTTAATAGCTTTTCTAATACTTTTACTACTTTATTAGAGTCTACGAAGACTTTCTTAATCTATATAAAGAAAGCTTTAAGATCCTTTCTATTAGTAGCGCTTCTACTTTCCTAGAGGTATCTTATCCTATTCCTTCCTTTTACTAAGAGAGTATTATAGATAGTATTCTAGTAATACTCGTTAGGGAGCTCTAGTTTTACTATAGATCTTATACGATATAAGACTTTTAGCCTAATAAGATAATTTTAAAAGTTCTCTACTATCCTATTCTAGAAAGGCGGCTTCTATTTCCTAGAAGCTATCGCGTTCTAAGTAGAGGGGATAGCGAGTATTTAGATTAGGCTCTTTAATAATTCGTTCGTTAATACTTCTATTGTTTAGTATAACGTAGGGCCTAGCGCGTTACTACTAGAGTTCGAGCGCTTAAGCGTAGTATAAGTAGTAATAAGCTTAGCCTCTATCTACTATTAGCGCTTATATATCTCTTTAAGGATTCTTTATATATTATATACTTATAAGGATACTTATAAAGATTCCCTAGTTACTAACGCGTTTATATTAGAATCTAGTATAAGGTTATTAGTATCTATAGGAATAATTAAACCTAATATTATAGGTAAGTAACGTATATACTAAGGCTTAAAGTAGTATTTAATAGGTTTAATAAGGAAGGAGGATCCTCTCTAGTAGAGACTATATAAAAAGGGGTAGTATATAAGGCCGTAGAAGTACTAAGCTACGTATATAGGCCTAAGGTATTAGGCCCGCGCTAAGTCTAGAGTCTAACTCTTTATAATCTTATAAAGTAGATAAGTTAGTATTTCTAGAATATAAAGGCTACTCTATATATACTTACTTATCTTATATAGTACTAGTATACTTTCTCTAGTTATATATAGTTCTTCTCTATACTTCTACTCTATATAAGGATATTAGTATTATTTATAAAGTCTACTACTATAGTATTTAGAGATTTAAGGCCTAGAAGGAGAATAGATATAAAGAATAGAAATAGAATTAATAATAAAGTTAATTTTTAAAGAATCCTAGTACTCTAGGGCCTAGAGATATCTTTAAACTCTTCTAACTTAAAGTATATTATTCTATTTTAGAGAAAAGAGATTATAAATCCTATAATATATTATAGGAATCCTTTTATTCTAATATTATAAATTAGTCTCTAGTAAGATATATTATTAAATACTTCTAAGATATTATAGTCTATATTAAGGCTACTATTATTAGGTCTAACTTCTATATTATATAGAATTATTTAGTAATAAGGTCTAGTATATTAATTATAGACCTTACTAGTCTTACTTCTATCTAAGACTCTAGGAATATATTCTAGTCTCTACTTCTATTAAAATCCTCTTTATAACTACTATTTCTATATATTTAGCTATAGTATTAAATAGTATAATAGGTCTATATACTTCTAGTTTTAAATAGTCTAGCTTTAGAGCTAGCTATTATAGCTAGTAATCTCTTAAATCTAGTTTAATTAAAATATACTAAGACTCGAATAATTAATACTCTTCTTAGCTTACTCTCTATATAGCTCTTATCCTTTAAAGTATCTTTCTTTTATTACTAGACGCGCTCTCTATATAATTCTCGTCTTCTAAAGTATTCTTTCTATACTACTAGATATATTCTCTATATAGCTTTCGTCTTTTAAAGTATCTTCTCTATACTACTAGACGTACTTTCTATATAGCTTTCGTCGTTTAGTCTCTATACTACTAGACGCGCTCTCTATATAGCTTTTATTCTTTAGAGTATTCTTTCTATACTTATAGTAAGTATACTTTCTAATATTCTATCCTTATAGTTAGTAAACTATAAGAAGATAGTTTAAAGATCTTATAGCTAGTAGTTATAGCTAGTAGTTTCCTTTATAGCTTTCGTCCTTTAGAATACTCTCTTTATACTTATAATAAATATACTTTCTAATATCTTATCTTTATAGTTAGTAATCTATAAGGAGGTAGTTCTAATATTAATACTTATAATACTATTAGAGATCTTATCTACTATTTATATATAGCGTTATAAGAGGTTAAAAAGTAGCTAATCTAGCTTATAAGATAGATCTAAATCTTTAAGAAGAGCTATATATCTTTAATCTAAAGAGTAACTCTTTTAGTATAAATAGTAAGAAGGTTAAAAAGCCTAAGCTTAGAGACTAAGAATACTTCTAATACTTTCTAAAGAGTCTATATTATCTTAGAAGTAAATTATAGATCTATCTTATAGTTAGTAGTAATCTTCTATACTAGCTACTAAAATAGTCGTTTTATAATTAAGAGCTTAGTACTCTTCTTCTACTAATAAAGCCGAATCTCTTATAAAGTAATAGTATCTAGCTTATAGTAGTACTTCTTTTAGATTAGATTCTATTTTATACCTTTAGTTAATAAGCGAGTATTATTTTAGTAAGACTTCTTTATAATACTCTAATTTAGGGCATTAATAACTATATCGAGTTGACTATACTATTAGTGCCTTATCTCCTCTTCCTTGTCTTGATTCTAGGCAATGGGATGTACCGGAATGCTTCAGCTAGACATTCGCGATTTTGGCAGGGGACTTCGCACGGCGACTCGTCGGCCGCGCATTCCAGTGGCACAGCAGTAGCGAAGTGGGCAGCAAGGGAAGTGATGATAAAGTTCGCGGAAGTCTCCCCGACCCTGGGCAGAAGCGACTGGGAAACAGTGCCGGTTCCGAGGTAGAAGGTCGAGACGCGAGGCCAGAATATTTCCGCAAGCACGAAACCGCCTATTTGTAACGCCAGTATTCGCATGTCTATCAGTAGGACCATGTCCAGAGCTTAAGCATGCGACGCGTCATATTAGTCACGGTTTGGTGGCCAGGACGATGTTGTCCTCGCTCGCCAAGCCCTTTGAACTAGAACAGCTCTTTCTTCACGAGAACAAAATGCCAATAAGGCTTCAGTGAAACATTTCGCATTCATCAATATGAGTTCAAGGTCTACCTGAAGACGATTCCTTCGCTCGCACAAATGTTTCCCTCCTTGATCTCGCTTTCAATCCTCAACGCCGACGCTCTGTATGCACTTCACCCCTTTTCATGCCACCATCTATCCCGTACCGCTAACAGCAAGTTTCATCAAATGGTCCATGAATGTCTGCAAAGAGACGTCGTCAGTGAAGATAGTCTGCGCGCTCTGGCTGACACCGCCGTAGCTTGAAGTGGTATGCGTCGTAGATGGATTGAGCTTGGCGAGCAGGAAACGGGCTTGTGAGCCGCCAGCATCGCAGACGATGAATCGTGGTAATGGGAAGCGGTCTTGGATGAGTTCCTGGAATGATATTAGTAACAGTAACAATGATCAGTGATGAAAGCTCTCACCTTTGCATCTTGCTTAGGAGCGTCAAGGAGCTCAGCAAAGTTCTCGTATCCTTCCATCTCCTGATATCCAGCCTTTCGCCACTCTGCCATAGTCTCGCCATGGAAGATCAGGATGTGGAAGAAAGTGTCGAGGAGCAGTATCGTTTGCGGCTGGATCGAAGTAGAATCAAGCAGCACCGGTACAGCTCCGTCTTGGTCAAAGGTGTACGAGTCAAGTGTAGGCTGAATCATGATGAGCGAGTTCGACACATCTTCGTGGTTCAGTACATGTCGGTAGAAAGCGGTCTCATCAGGCGAGTTGTTGAAGACCTGCAAGAATTGTGATCTTCGAAGATGGAACATGAATTGCGGGTACAGCGTAAAGTTCTTCTCGAGGCGGAAGGATGATGGGTCGTCTTTCCGATATTCCGCAAAGCGCGAGCATAATCGGATGAGCATTCGGTCAACCCATCGGAGAACATCTGGGCCATCGTCGACTTCGGCTTTGAAGACAGCGATGCGGCTCATCAGGACCGCGGCAGCTTCCTGGTCGAATGATTGTGCAATCGCTGGGTCGCCACTTGGACCGCTCATATTGCGGCCGACAGTAGTGACGCGGAGGTGGTATTGACCTCCGCTGTGCTGATAGTATGTGAGGAACTGGATGAGCCCCTTCTGTGGGCCTTGCTGCATCGGTGCTGCGGGACCACCCTGGCCAGCAATCTCAAAGTAGATACCATACGAAGCAGATGGGTCAATGCCACACATCTTCCACGAGCAGGTATTGCCGATACCGCATTCAGTCTCGCCGACCGAGGTCGACTTTTTGTTGAGCGATACCGCATGACCAATAAGACCAGTAACCTTAAGCTCTTTGGTGGTGAGCACCTCAAGCGACGCATTGAAGCCCATGAGGAGGTTTCCATTTGCATCTGAATCGAAGATCTTCGAGAAAGACTGCTTGTACATGGAAGCGTTGAAGGAATCTGTCAAGATCATGTGGCCACCAGTACTATTGGACAGACCCTTCATCTCAAGCAGACCGACCTGGTCCAAACAACCAGCAAAAATGTCAATAACATGTCCGTTATGCGCAGTGCGCTTGGCGAGAGTGTCGTAAAACTTCAATGCCTTCTTGTAGTACTTGATGTTGTCCCGGTCGATGTCGTGGTGAGATCGGATCTGTTCCTTGAGCTCAGGACCAACAACCATACCAGGTCCTTCGGTCGCAGGCCCGGCAGTGAAGAGCATCACACGAGCACCAGAGTTCTGGAAGCTGGTCTCAAGCAGGCCAACTGCGACTGACAAAGCGACGCCAGTGCATCGGATTGCTCGCTTGTCGTTCGCAACTGGCCAAGGATCCTTGGTCAAGCTCTCCAAGACATTGGTGAGCTGGAACTCGCACTGCTGGACTGGCAGCAGGAAGCGTGCTTGAGCACCTCCAACTGGTGGCACAGCTGGACGACCTGGCTGTGGCTGTGGCTGCATTCCTGGTCGTGCACCAGCTTCGCCCAGACCAAGCATCTCCTGCACCTGCTTTGCGCCATATTCTTTGTTGCCTCGGAAGACGTAAGACTTGGCGCATTCTGTGTATCCGAGCTCGTGGACTTGCGCCATAGTGCCATATGTAATGAGACCGACAAGCGCATGTGGAGGCAGGAAGGAAAGGGCATTGATGATGCTATCTCTGAGCGCCTTCAGCGAGTCCTCTTCTTGGCATGTATCCACAACGAATAAGAAGATTGGTGGTGTTGGTGCAGGTCGTGCCAATCGATATTCGATCGTTGTGCTGCCGGGGTGCAGCTCTGGTGGGATCTGGTTCTCGGAGATGTCTTTGTAGTGTGGTGGGAGGTTGTTTCGTTGCAGACAGAATGGGCAGATCCATATCCGTGCTCGCATATCGACTTGACAGAAGGGGTTCAAGACTGCTCGACATGGCGGTTTGCATGTGACAGGCTCATATTGGAGCAGTGGAGCTCCGTCTGTCTTCTCCTTCAGCGGTGTGTAGAGTGCGCCGATGGGGACGACCAGCCTGCTGGCTTCCATGCGCGATGAGGGGAAAGTGTTCCATGACAGGCGGATTCCATCGCGGTCTTCGATATCGGACCATTGGTCCTTCAAGGCTTCGTAGTCCATGCTGGGCGATCGCGCGTGAGATATGGAGGTGGGAGGTGGTGGTGGTGGTGGTGGCCGCGGGATTTATTGTTCGCTCATGCAAGGGCAGTCCTTCAGTAGTGCGAATTGGATCAAATACGGGCAGCCTCCAGGCACAGCGCAATATGACAGCTTAATAGCAGAGTGAATTGTTGTCCTTTCAACGGCATCCGGCCCAAAGATTCCAGGTGTCTGTAGCTGTAGCTGCCCTGAATGCCACAGGCCACGTCCCCACTAAAATCATCAAAGGGCCCGAGCTCAAGCTTGGCATTCGCGCTTGCTGAAAACCTCATCTTCAGCGCGCTCTCCCCTTCCTTTCCTTCTTCATCTACATTATGGTGCCAGCTAAAAAACACATTACTTACTGATCGGCAGCTGGCTCAATTGCATTGGCTTGACTGTTTTCGCGCTGCGCATAGATTGATTTGGTCCGTTGCTGGGCGCCGGTCTTTGATTCCCTCGTTATGGGGGCAAGGAGAAGATCGGAATCAGTTTGGGCCACATCCATCCTCTCCTATCTCGTGCTTCTGTCATGCGGCTCACTTTCCATACCTTTTGTCACACCGTACGGCAACGTGGCCGAAGCTGCCTATCGTCCAGCTTAAAAGGCCACGAAGCCAACGCCTGCTGCGGAATCTCCCAAAGAAAGCATCACCACCATGTCAGCAACGTGGTGTCATCAGCATACCTGCACGCAGCAGGTATCTGGAGGCGCCATCGATGATATTCAATGGCAGACGGTAACACTTGGCGTCTTCATCGAGCATCCCGAAATGCGTACAGCCAGCCCCGTCTCAGCTATTTTGCTGTTTTCCCGCGAAAGAGCACAATCGGGCCAGGACTGCATTCCAAGATTCCAAACTACCGCCTGGGCTATCACGCATATTGCCATCACTGTCACCTACAAATGTCACCCGAATCCGCTCACTAGATGCTTCAGATGCGGTCACCTCCCACTGCTCACTTCACAAACTAGTATCACTCTTTGCAGATGACAAGCATACGTCGCCAGTAGCATATAAAGACTTTCCAATCTTGCATGATAGACTTGCGAAGCACCTTCTACTACTGCCTCATCACACCTCGGTACCATTAGCCTATCTGCCAGGCAGTCATCTGGAGGTGCTAACTACGAGCATGAGACAGCTGCACTTTGATATAGGCTTTTTCTCTCACACCGTTCCTGCCACTCGAACTAGTGGACCTTTCCTCGTAGCCAGCATCCATAGTCACTTTCAAATACAGCTCACTTCGTAACTAAGGAAGGAGCGACGCAAGCTTAGAACGAGATATAAAAGGCAGTCACTTTTCGACATCCCTCCATGTCTTTCTTACTACCATGTGTATCATGCACTGGCCACCGCTCGGCGTTGTATCATCAGTATCCTTGCACAAAGCGAGTATCTGGAGATGCAAATGAAAGCTCGATAGCAACGACATATTCCAGCCACGTGCTGCGAGATCTCTGCTGTCGGACATCTGGCAGTACCTCTCAAATGGGTGATTTCAGCTCCATTCTATCACTTGCGTGGCTACCTTGACTCACTTTACGAAGCAGACTTTAATATGCTTCTGCTCATCTTACTCGAAGATGACAGCAAGAACATACCATGCCCGACCAATGTGGACCATCAGCTCATCTGCTACCACAAGCAGATATCTGGAGATTCAACCCCTCGCCGACCTACTCAAGGAATAATACGACAAGAGACAAAATTGCTCCAGAACACAGTGCATCCAGTTTTCTTCATCTATATCTATTCCCCCATCTCATCTAGCATCACAACTCCCACTTCCCCCCTCATTCTTGACCATTTTAACCATAGCCTGAATCAAGCTTATCCCCATGACCAAAGTCCCAAACGCCAAACAAAGATACGCACTCCAATGCTCCCACGTACGTGCCTTGTTACTGAGTTTCAAAAAGCAAAGCGGAGGCAAAATATATGCTAACGCACAAGCACTCGTAGCCCCAACCAATTCAAACACAACTCCCAAATCACATGTGATTAATGCCATGCCCATAGCTGACAAGACCAGGCTGGTGGTAAATATGAGGTGGCGGTTTGGATTGAAAGCTTCGCCGGGGAAGTAATATAACGTCATGACTTCCCTGCAGACGAAACATTCGAGTGGTAGGGTTGTGAGCATATTGAGTCCGAAACAGAGACGAGCGAGATTGACCATAAAGTTTCCGTTTGGGAAATTGTTGAGGACGTTGCCTTGGGTTTTGCTTCCGAAGGTTAGGTAGCCTGCTAGTGCGAGTATGAGGCACGCGAGCATCGAGATTCCTGTGGACCAGTGTGTGACTGTGGCGAAACGGTCCATTGTGGGTGTGCGGAGGGAGCCGTAGATGAGGAGGGAGTTGTGGTGGCAGACGAAGGCGAAGGAGATTACGCCGATGGCTTGAAAGACGCCGGAGTTGATGAGGAGGGAACCTTTGATGGGACCTTTGAGGTCGGAGGGCGCGAGGGGGCCTTGAATTACGATTGTGAGGATGATGATGAGCATGGAGATTAGGGCCAGGGTGCTGGCTTTGGCGAGCATGGCGATGTCTCGGTAGAGGGATAGAGGATATGATATGCCGAGAGTGAAGAGCACGATGATGGCTCTTCGATCTGTGAGGAGGCCGACAACTGGGATCGTGTGGAGTGTTGGAAATATTGATGCCAGAACTCGTGGAATCGTATCTCCGATGATGATGCAGAATGCGACCATGCCTCCGAATGCAAACGCCCATTGTGCAACAGATATGGCGACTAGGCCTGATTTCCCAAAGCAGTGTTCCATCGTCTCTTGAAACGAGTTCGTGCCACTCAGCTTCGAATTCTTGACAATCAGTCTGATCGTCCAGTCCACGGTGATGGTCAGAACGATCAAAAGTGTTATCCCGGTGAAGAGTCCAGCTTGCTTGAATGCATATGGCTGTCCGATGATTCCAGCTCCAATAATACTGTTCGCCATGTTCATGAACGCGCTCTTAAGCCCACTCTTGGGCCTTTCCGCTAGCAGATCCTCTTCATATTCAATGTCGTTGGCGACTGCCACGCTTGGCGCTTCGATGCCAGTAAGAAGTGGCGCTCGCAGCTGACCACCTGGCGACACATCGCCATTCATGTAATCTTCATCGTCTATCCAAGTATGAGGGTGCGCATGCCCATTGGCTTCGCGAATGGTTTCGGGCTCGGCGACATCGAATCGCACTCGATGCGGCGTTCGTGGTTGTCCATGTGGTCGATTCTGTGCGAAGCTCGATTGCCTCCGCGGCGGACCTGGAGGAGGCCCTTTCACCGGCGATGCAGGCTTGTCGAATACCACAATGTCATCGTCTTCATCTCCAAGACTGTCTCGGGTCTGATTGGTGACATCTTGCAATAGTCCGGCTGCTTCTTCCTCGCTGCCGTCCTTGCGTGCAGCTTCGCGGGTATGAGAGTTCTCTCTGGCCATAGCATAACATCGTGTCTATTACTCGTTCGTTCAGCGCAGCATGTCGAGCGAGTGTGTGGACTAGCAGCTGATGATGTGTGAAGGAGAAAGTGGCTCCGCGATTGGAAGTTCACTATGGCGTACGTAAGCTCGCGTAGCGCCAACTCTATTGATGCCGTGCCAAAGAGGCTGAATGCGGACTTCAGTCGGGAAAGAGGTATCTTATTTGTCCGCTACACCTCAATCACCAAAAATACCGTCGTATATCATCTCTGTGGCCACGTCCGCTACAAGCAAACACCTCGATGTCTCACACTCGGCGTGTAAGTGGATCTCAGGCGGTCCCGGACGCCGAAGAGTAGGTGGCCAATGCTGAACTCTCCTTTTCTAACCTTCACGTGAAACAACCATCAATTCATCTACCACGACTTCACTTTCATCACAGGAACAGGCGCAGAACGCTTCGTATCAGCGTAATATTATGTTTGCGGCATACAGACAGTCCCTTCTTCCAGGATCATGAACAAGCTGGCTCTGCCAAGCCTGAGACTTTGGCAGCTGAAATACTGGGCTTTCCTCACTGGTGTTGCTTCCACAGGCACAAAGGCAGACCTGGAAGCCGCGCTACACCACAGTCCGCAATTTCAAGCATCCGAGAATCATGGCTTCAATGCTCGTCGCATCGTTAGCGTAGACATGGGAATTCGAAACTTGGCATATTGTGTGATTCAGAGACCCGCTGGCGAAGCAGGGAAGGAGCCATTAGCAGTGAAGACGTGGAAACGCATGGATTTGCTGAATCGTCTTGGCCGAGCTCAGCCGACATCTTTGGAAGAAGAGGCTTCTGACACCGCCACAGTGGAGACTGCACAGAAAGACGCTTCAGTCCTGGACAAGACGGCATTTCTTCCTTCGTCCATGGCACGGACAGCCTACAGCATCACTAGAGAATTGCTGAAGCATGAGCCGGACGACATTCTCATTGAACGCCAGCGCTTTCGATCCGGCGGTGCAGCTACGATCCTAGAATGGACGATCAGAGTCAATATGCTCGAGAGCATGATATGGGCATGTCTCGAGACGCTACGATCGATTACCGGTACAGTACTCTTCCCAGATGTCCATTCCATCGATCCAAAACGAGTTGCAGCGTTTTGGGTTGCAGGCAAGAATGTTCCATTGCACCCACCTTTGGACATGTTTCAAAATGGTGGCACTGCCGAGCTCCTGAAGCTCGCTGGAACTGGTCGCGAAACGATTGAAAAAGGTGACAAAGTCGAAATCGTGCGCTCCTGGATTCGTGGTGAATCAGACGTGCAATTGACTTTCGACAATGATGCTGCTAAAATTGCCGAGGCGTTCACGATACCAAAGCGCAACGCCAGAGTTGCACAGCAGCTGGCAGGCGGGAAGCTCGACGATCTTGCGGACTGTCTGTTGCAAGCTGTGGCACATTTGAGATGGCAAGAGAACCGCACACGAATCCACGAAATGCTTGACTCTGGGAGATGAAGCAGTGATCAAAGACATTTTCGCGCTATCTGAAACGACTCTATGGTGATCTCCTCTGGACACGGCCGGCAGCAATGCGACTGCTGCGGCGAGGCTCTCTAGTCGGAGTGCTAGGTGGGCTGGGACTGAAGCTTCGGCTCCGGCGAGTAGCCATTTCATTGCTAGGGACGCGTCTCACACGGCCTGCTCTAGGCGTTGGTGGCGGAGTTTGACGAAAGCTGAAAGCGCTTTGCGGTGTGCGTGGTGGCCCGTCATATCCAAAAAGATTTGGAATGTTGTCGCGGACCACTTCCACCCGTGGCGGTGTTCTTTGGATACTGGACCTCCTGCCGTTGGGATTGTCACGTTCCCAGGAAGGAGCTCTTCTCACTGGTCTGGATACGGCAGTGTCGCGAGCGCGATCAACTGCGCTGCCGAAGAGTCCACCATGCTGGTTTGGCCTGTGAACGGCATTGCTGCGTCTCAGACCATTGGGGTTATTGCCGAAAAGATTGACTGCATTCTGTCGAGAACGCTCCGCTGCTCTCTCGTCGCCAAGAAGACCGCCTGGGCCGAGAAGACCGCCTACAGCTGGGTGCGTCTGTTGAGCAGGCTCTCCCAAGAATTCGTCGGTGTCGTAGTCCGGATGCTCTACTCGCTCAAATTCTGGGCTTGGAAGTCGTGGAGGTCCTGATATCCTCCGAGGGCGACGGACTGCGAGAGCGTTGCGGCGTCTGATACCGTGAAGCGCAGCATACGATGGTGGCGCCCCGCGAGGAGGACTGTATGTAGGCGGCGGCCGCTCTGGTGAACGACGCTGGTTCCTCCCCGGTTGTCCTGTTTGCTGAGGGGCACTATATATTGGAGGAGGCCGCTCTGGCGAACGACGCTGATGCCTACCAGAATGTACTGGCTGCTGGAAAAGACCAGAACCGTATGTAGGAGGACGTCGCTCTGGCGAACGACGCTGGTTTCTCCCCGGCTGTCCTGACTGCTGGGGAATGTTGCTGGTGTTGATTCTTGCCCTGAACATCGGAGCGGGTCCATTACTGGCAGCATTCTCGGCGATTTGGTCTTTGATCTCCTCCTCTCTTTCCCTCCGGAACAGCTCCTCGAGTGGCGTGGGTGGTTTCCTTTGCGCCTCGTACTCCTCGAATTCTCGTTGGGTCCGGAGTCCCTCATTTCTCTTCTTGCGTCTGGCGTTCGGATCATTCTGTTTCGCCATCTTGGCTTTGAACGCTTTGGTACCAAAGAACTCAGCTGGTGGATAAACAAGTCTTCCATCCTCGTCTTGCTCGATGCCATGGTGCCTGGAACAGTCAGTCCGATGCTCATTCATACGGCTTTTCCTTTGCAAATACATACTTGAGCTTCTCCAATACACGCTCATATGTGGACTCGCCGATGTGGTATCGGCAAGCCACGTCAATACTACCGGCAGGCAACCCGTTGGCATTCTCCCACCAAGTACTATATTCTCGCGAGAAGTACGCAGGCTGAATCTCCAGTTCGTCCTCGGAGGCTTTTGGTCCCGGCAATCTCCAGCGTGAGCGCGTCTCCGGCTCGCGGCCGAGCGGGAGCATCTCCTCGTCGTCGTCAAAATTCATGATGGCTCGTAGTGAGTGGGATAGCGAGTGCGAATGCTCTACAACGCCTTTTCATCTTGTATTGACTGAGACAAAGCCAGTCGGTCCATTGTGCAGGCTCATACGCCGGATGCGGAAGTCTCGGCATTGACTCGAACAAGACTACAGGCCACATTGATGAAGCACAAAGAAATTGTCACAATTCTGTCCGGATCGGGTAATTCTCATCATTCTGCCTCTCAACGCTACGCTACAGTTCTCCATGACCAAGATCTAACGCCCAGCGAGGCGTTTGTACCCTCCTCGCCCTCGGTGCTCGCGATGCTTCCCGAGCACTGCTGTGACAAGGCCTCCTATCAGCGTAGGTCACATTTCCAAACCTTCCGCCGTGGCCGGCCCAAGGGTGTGGAGGCAGAAAGTCTTCCAGACCTTCCCATTCATCCCTCCGGCCCTTGAACACAACCCTGCCCTCGCGATCGTACTTGAAGTTTATCCATGGAGGTGGCACTGCGAATCCAGTCCTCGGATCAATTCGATCATTCGGTTCTGCAGGGTAGCCAGTATAGGCGAATACTGCAGTGATCTCATCACCTTCGTCCTCAGACTCTTCAAAAACCGGACTCAAGCGATGAGCATTCTTGCGCCGCGAAGCTCGTGGAGGGAGTCGTTCTACAGGCGACAACATCTCCCTGTAGTTATAGATCTCCGAACGCGGACGGCCTGAATATGGACGTGAGATCCTTCCATTCTGAACCCGTAACGCATTTGTCCTAGACGACCTCGAAGGATATCGACGACTTGGCGATCTCCTGGGTGCAGCAGGTTTCGGCTCCTCGTCCATCATCTCAGCATCCTCTTCACTCTCGATGGCTTCCTCTGTGATACTTTCCCTCAAAGTCCTAGTCTGCACAACGAGTTTCGTGAAGAAATCCACTGCCTCTTCAGCCGTTTCCTCAACGCGGCTCAATTGTGCCACAGCTTCGGTTCTATCGACCACACTTCCTGCTGCGGCTGGAGTCGTGATTTGTTGCATGAGAGCATTTTGGAACTTTGAACCAGAGGTCCGTATTGGAAGAGAAAACGATGATCGACTCCCAGACCTTGGAGCTGTACGACGATTTGCGCTGTGTGGCGGAGACATCTTGTTTGTCGTTGTGATGAGTATGCCATGATTGCTGCTGCTGTGAATACTGAACATGCAGATTGTTTGGGACAAAGGATCTTTCATCTCGATGGAGGAGTCCGGATCCGGATTCGAGCTCTTGACCAGAACATTAATGTGAGGATAAACATCAATGCGAACAAAGGAGACAACGAGACAGGATGCTACTGTGCAGCATTGTTACAATGGTCTTCGTGCCAAGACTGGCTGGCCATACTGGGATTGACACGATCGAATGCACTCGCGGCATTGTGCCCAATTGAATAAAGTCTCGAATTTTGCCCCAACGTGAAGACTGATCACTGGTTGTCGGTTCTGCCAAAAATGTCTTGCGATAATTTTATTCAGGCCCTGCGAGTCGATCAACGTGGTCCCAGCACACCCTTGCTGACGTGTCACAGCCTGAGGGTTGGAAGAGCCAATGGCAGTGGAGCGGCTTTTCTTTGCATAGGGTAGGTCGAGCATGACAGATTGAGAAGGTACATCGTGAATGGGGCATCTCACTGAGAGAGTTCTGATGGATCGAGTGGGAGCAAGCTTGAAATCTTTCCTGGAGTTATCGACATCCAGAGCTGCGTCTCGAAATGCTGTTACGCAGCAATTAGTATATAAGACCGCGGCAAGCTGATCTGGCGATTGTAAACGAGGGCGGGGTCAGAACATCTTTATTCTCTGTAATAGCCAGCATCATGCTGAAACACCCTTCTCGTATCTTTGTCTACCACGCGACGTGGCGTAATGCTACAGCGTTTGAACACTTCTGAGTGAAAGTGGATCTTGCGGTCCGTCGAATTCAGGATATCTTATTCGCTGCAATCTATGACATCCAGGATTGGAGAATCCAGCGCTTTCACTCCGATGTGCTCAGACGCTGTAATTACGCTGCTTCAAAAGTTCAATGCCAAGTCTTCAGGTTCAGCTTCATCTATTCCTCTTCCAACCTGTGCTGAAGTTGCCAATCTCGATCTTGGGCAGGACGTGGGCCTCTGTGTTAAAAACCACTTTGTCGAGAGGGAGATAGTCGACGGGCGAGAACAATAGATAAAGATATTTGAGCGTCTCAGCCTGGTCACAAAGGTCAGCCTACAACACTTTGAGGAAGAGGCTTCTTTCTTACCAGCCAAAAGCTTTCCATATTGTCCCGTCGCGGGGCTGGAATGGCGTTGACGTTGTCGAGTGATGTATAACCCCCGGCGAGTTCTACGATCGAATGTTTTCGAAAAGCATCGAAGATTTCTAGTCCCCATTTCCGGTATAGTTGATCCTCGGTGATACGCCACATCAGGAAGAGACTCTCAACAGTCTCTGGCCTCTGAAGGTTGTGCGCATCGAGTGGCTTAACAATGAAGTCGTCCCTCCACTCATTCACATTGTTGCGACTCCGTGCATTCAGAGCAGAGGAACCCTGCTCATCCAAGTTGAACCATACAATTTCTGGCGCGAGTCCCGTCTTCGTGACCTTGTACATAGCATGGCAAGACTTCATTAGCGCACGCGCCAGCCTCATTTGCTGGCTCTTTTGTGGCGTCCAGGATGCAAGTTTCCGAGCTTCTTTCTCTGTGAGTCCATTCGTGGCACCAAGAGCGATTGCGCCAGGTAGGAAGCACACAAGATGATCCATTTTCGGAGACACTGCGCCGCCGACGCCTTGAGGAAGTTCAGCGACCATGAGTAGCTTCGCTTTCTTGGTCTGAACGAGAAGATGTTGTTCGATGCCAAGTAAAGTTTCTTGCCACATGTCGAGATAGATCGGCTCTTGCTCTGAAGTATGAAGATACTGCTTGATAAGATATTCTGCAAGTCGTTAGTTCGTGTGCACACAATAGACAGTCACGGCTTTTGCAAACCATAGTAGGAATCGCCTCGGCTACCAAGCCGCACCTCTCTCGTCGTGAATGTTCCGCTGTCTGCATTGATGAAGATTGGTACCAAGCCAGATGTCGGACGCTGATCATCGACCACCTTCATCACATTTTCCGCTTTACGCCAATATATCTCATTCCCGGTCAAATTAGCAAGGTACTTCATTTCCATCTGCAACGTAGTAGCTTCAGCCGTTGAAGAAGAGCCCATGTCGGCGTGTGATCGAATTCCTCTGCCTGATCTCAAATCAATGCTCGCAAACGGCACGCCTGACCCACTGTCGTAAGCACCGGGGAGCCTGTCGGCCAGGTCTCTAGCTTTGGAGAGATACACGTAGTCTCTCCCAGATGACATCCCTGGCAGCTCCTTCGATAAGTAATGGGCGGAAAGGAGGCCCCCAAGCATTCGTATCGTCGTTTCAAAAGTGTTGACGTCTTGGTCTTGCTCGTAGTCCAAACTGCGCGAAATCCACCGACGCGCATCACCTAGTCTTGATGTGAGATTCATGAGCATAAGAGTGTCCAGACTGTCGACAATGATCCACCCTAGGCCTTTGGGACTCATCTGGGAACCCTTCCTCGACAGAGGATGGAATCTATCATGACCTGCGACGCATCAGAAAAGGTCGTGCAAGTGAACTTAGTTTCGTGCCCCAGGCATGCTTCGCGTATGCATCCCAAGTATCAATGAATACTTCCCTCACTTCCTCACGACGGCTGTCCCAGTCTTCCCTGGAAAGCTCTAGCTTACTTCTTTCCAACAACTCGTAGCCTCGGTCGGGGAGAAACGCCCAGAGGACTAGTAGTACTGTCGTTGCCAGAAGCGTCATGCTGATCCGGCTGGATCCAAATCTGTGTGCCATCTCTCCCAGCGTCTGCTTTGACTTTCGGCGCTGGCTCTGAATGCCTTGAGGCGCCAGCGGAGTGGGAGAATTTCGCGCAGACCGTCTTGACTTCATGGGAACAGGTCGTGTTTGTTGAGCAGAGCTCTGTCGCTGGATACTTTGCTAGGTGAAGAGGGCGTCAAAGGGCTCAAGAAAGACTTACCGATGCACAAAGCCAGTCAAATCAGCCCGCCAATGCCCTGCAAATGGAGCCGCCCGAGCGCGGCTCGAGGAACACATCCAAACGCTACACAGCGTTGAGCGCATAGATGTTTATGGCGGTTTGTTGCCGCCATCATCCATGTATCACGACGTCTTCTTCGTTGGTCCTACCCAGGGAACGCCTCACGCCTACCTTATCACGCTACAGGGTCTGAGGACATCGCAGTAGTAGTGGGACCCTTGAAATTCAGGGTTGAAGCGAATAGCAGATTGTTATCGGGCCCAGCATCTCTCGCGGCTAGCACTCCGGTATGCGGAGACTCTGTACAGAACGCCCCCCTCCAGGATACTGTGTGACCGAGCCAGTCGATGTAGCTTGCAGGCAGCTCCAGCAAGCCTTGTGATGGCAGCAGTAGTAGTGCAGCACTACTCGTGATGAGTTGCTGCACGCTATACCAGGCCCCACCTTTCGCCGCAAGAATCTGGCCAATTATTTGCTGGTCAGGCTGTGGACCCTGTCCGAATTATCCTTGACAGTCGGGACTTCGCACCGTGCCTCTTGCGGAGATTCGGTCCGCTGCCATCGGTTAGTTCAAGGCTTGTACCGCTCAAACCCGAGCCGATCAACCAAGTTAGTCCTCCCCGTCGCTTCCAATGCTATAGGCACGGTCAAGGCCATTACCTACTCTGTAGAAACAAGGCGCTCGTCATTCCCTTTTCAGCCTGAGTAGCACTGGACATGAAGATTACTGTATATCGGGTGACGCATGCGGCATGCCACAACAAGAGCGGCGCTTACATACGAGAAGCAGTGAAGCATTGAACAAGAATATTGTTGCAAGCGACCGACAGATGCGACCTATTTTGGATCTGAGATGTGCAGCGGCCGAAGTCTTTCATCACTTGTGTTGCACGTACCCAGCGCAGTGAAGAGATCAGCTTGCGTCCATGCATATTGAGGCAGCATCACGACCAGAAATAAGCATTGACCCCACGGCGACATGAGAGCCTTGCTTTACCACGACATGTCCCCAATGAGACATGCAGCCTAGCCAGGACTGCGTCGAAGTGGCTCGCGCTCGCGTAGCCAGCTTCCTTGCCCGCCTTGGGGTGGGAGATGTCCAGGGAATTGGCGCAGCCGACGAGCAGTAATCTGCACTTCGCATAACCTTCGGCGCCAACCAGTCGTTCGTGACCAACAAGAAATGACGCCTCTGTAGCCTTTTCGTCGCACAGTAACAGGTACTCTATGATAGCCTTGCTATTCAAGGTCACCTCGTTCTGCCTTTATTACTTACCTTCTGATTCTAGTCCCGCATAGTCACTTTTGCTCCAAACATCCTTGCGGCATGTCGTACTCGGCGTAGACACATGGTAGCGAGGTGACCTCGTGGATACCACTAACCACACCGTTTACCGCCCCTCAGTCGTGCTCCTCCTTATTCATCGACCAAGGAAATGGCGATCTCATTGCGTTCGATCCTCATTATGGTGTTTCCATCGATACGTACGCTGTCTGCCAACCACCAGCTGTTACAACGTGGTGGTTACAAGCTTCGATCTTTGAACAAGATGGCTTACAGAACATCCATACCGCTTGGAGTCTTCATCCATTCACCTGCCCGGGAGGGTTCAGAACTGGCGCCTCATCAGTTGTCAACAACGGTGCCAGCTTGACGACATTGGCTTTCTGCTGTCCAAGGTAAGTTCAGAACAGATACAACACTATTTATGCAGGCAGAGCAACAAGTGACTAGTTGATATAGTGGTTACTCAGTGGCCAATCCAGGCACTGGCACTAACTTTGGCAACTGTCAATCCGAGGCAACTGCTGGACAGGTCATTACGGTCGCAACGAGCACAGGAAGCGGCTATACAACCTCTGTATCGACGGTAGACTTCGCGATCGATGTAGGCGCCATCGCAGTGCAGGGTTACGCAATCTCGACCACCGTTACCAGTACCAGTACCCCAATGAGCAGCGTACACTCGGAAACCTCTCCCATATCTACAGACGGTGCCACATCTGCAGACAGTAGCGCATCTCCAACAAGCGTTGCCGCGACTCCTTTCGTCTCGAACAACAACAATGACGACAACAATGATGATCTTTCGACAGGAGTGAAAGCTGGCATTGGCATTGGCGCCTCCCTCGGATTCATCGGCATTGTTGCGCTCATACTGGCTCTCGTGGTGATCTGCCGCCGTCACAACAAGAAGCACTCTACACCACGCGCCTCTGGTCAGGGCATGCCTATCGAACAGGACAGTGGAGGAGAGTATGAAGTTCAAGCCGTTCAAGAGCATAAGAAGGTTCCAGGGTGTCGTAATGATAACGCATGGAACGAGCTGCCTGGTGAAGCAAACATGCGGGAGCTGGATGCAATTCACCCACCAGCTGAGCTTGAGGGAAATAGTGCTAGAAGACACCCTCGGTTTTAGACATGCAATTAATTTGAGCTGCCCGGCCAGAATGACTTGGCGTTTCGGCGTATTCCCCGACATGGGTTTGGGTATCATCTTACACTGTTTGCAGTGGCATCACCCTCGAAGTATGTGTCACCTAAAGCCGCCAACACCTTTCCCACAATACACACCTCAAAGAGCTAAGCAAAAAGTTAGCAAACACTCGTAGATGACCTATTTCTACTCGTTCACATATTCTGTGTCGTGTTCATCGCCAGCTTCACATGCGGCTGGCTAGAGACGGTCAGTTTTTACTCACATGGCTCGCGCCCACACCAGTATCAAAGACCGCTTCGACTACTTCTCACATCATCACCTCACCGACACAACTACCTTGGTCGCGTTCACGCAGAACGTGAGGTGGAGCGTCCGAATGAATTTCCAGAGACTTGTCACCGGCTCCAGGGACTATATCGATCCATACCCAGACGAAGGCTCGAAGCATCGCAGGTCGATGCCCTGAGGTCTGGCATCGTGAAGGATTTGGTCGAAGATTTCAGGGTGAAGTGTTTGGGAGTAAGTGTCAACGGAGTGCTGTTGAAGAGAACGCGCCCGCGGCCGATCGGCCGATACCTTGGCACAAGGCGTCTTGAAGGGGCTGAACTTCAGTCTGGTCGCTCCTCCCACCACATCAAATGCCTCCAAGATGAATGGAGTCAGCAGACGCAGGCAAATTGGCCTTTTCGAATCCAGTCCTTGAATGGCTCTGAGTACGCGATCGATCCTTCAATGACCTTTCCAATTGCCCCCACTCGATCAAATTTTGAAAGGAGCCTCAAACGCGCTTGTGCCTTGGGACAGTCAGCATTGACGAGTCTCACTAGAAACGACTCTGGGCAAGAGGAGCTATTTGGAGACCCGTTTTGGCGTGAGCAAACACATCGTATTTGAATGCAGTACGCTATCTGGTGACAGCCAGGGGGCTACGGGGTCCATCAAGAGCATCACATACCAGCACATCACATTGTGATGTCCTACACAGTTTCTGCTTTTGAGCAGTGGACGCGCTGTGCCACGGTCGTTGGAGGCTAAGGCCAGTGAAGCACGAGCAGTATCAGACGCTGGCGGCGGTGAAGGAGCTCGGGCTGGCCACCACAGAGCAATGTGATTTCTTGAAGTGACAAGCCCCGGACATTGAATTACTAGAATGCTGCCGAATTCAGCACCAATATGAGGTTCAGTCCCTGGAGTATTGAATTTGTAGCCGACACGATGCGGTACCCGTCGGATTTTGTTCCCATGAATCTCAATAGGCCGAGCTAATGGCCAGGCTAGCTCACTTTTATAATCCTTTATCATTACCAGACGCTAACTCGCAATATAGCGCAGGACGTCTGTTACTATACGGCGAGGAAGCTTTATCTCTACGGGTAAATACTTAAATAGTATATATTAGTATAGTAATTACTTAGATAGTACTAGATTAGTAATATTAGCTAGTATTTCTTAAATAGTAATATTTCGGGATATTAGTAAATATATTAGTATAGTAATTACTCGGATAGTAAATATTAGTATAGTATTTACTTAGATAGTAATATACTATTTCTATATTTATATAGTTATACTTAGTATATAGAAAAGTAAAAAAAGAATAAATACTATAGCTATTTTATAATAATTAGTTTAATTTCTATATAGAATAGATAGATAGGCTTATATAGATAGAGGTAAGAATTAGATTTAAATATATCTACTTATAAGTATTTAGTAATCCTCTTAATATTATTAAGTTTAAGGATTTATTATTTTAGAAAGATAGTATATAATATTAGAGAAACTTACTTAGACTATATTACTACTAAGACTTTCTCTAATAGGATAAAAGAATCTATAATATAGTCTAATATATAGCCTTAGCGTTAGCTAGCTTAGTATAAGATCTTTAAAGAGATATTATCTAAAGAGAAAGAAAGATAGAGAGAGTAGATAGATAGAATAATAGAGAGATATAGTAATAGAGGGAGTAGATAGATAAAGGGAGTAGATAGATAGAATAATAGAGAGAGTAGATAATAGAGGAAGTAGATAGATAAAGGGATATAGTAATAGAAAGAGTAGATAAGTAGATAGAGGGATATAGTAATAGAGAGATAGAGGGATAGCTAGAGTAAATAGATTTAGCTATAGTATATAGTATACTATACTATAGCTAAATATTAATATCTTAATTATAAGTAGAGTAATAGAAGAATATAGTAATAGAGAGATATAGTAATAGAAAGAGTAGGTAATAGAAGAAATAGATAGATAAAGAGATATAGTAATAGAGAGAATAGATAGATAGAGTAATAAAAGGATATAGTAATAGAGAGATATAGTAATAGAGGGAGTAGGTAGATTTAGCTATAGTATATAGTATACTATACTATAGCTAAATATCGATATCTTAATTATAGATAGAGTAATAGAGAGATATAGTAATAGGATAGATAGATAGATAGATAGATAGAATATTTCTATATACTAAGGTATTTATCTACTTATAGTATTCTTCTATATCTCTAAAGTACTCTATTATTAGGACTAGCTATAGTATCTAGATTCTAAGTCTAGATTCTAAGTCGATTAAGATACTTTCTAGTAAATAGCGCTAGTAAAAGTACTTAATATAATAACGAGTACTTCTAGTAGTATTTACGTTAGCGCTAGGTTCTTAATAATAGCCTCGTATATACGAGAATTCTACTTTAATAGTATATTCTATAACGATCTAGTATTACTAAGATTACCTTTAGCGAAGTTAGCTACTTAGTATATAATACTATTATTATAGAGAAGTTTATATTAAAGATAATATATATAGATTTAGCTATAGTATATAGTAAAACGTACTATAGCTAAATCCTATCTATTTCGATTAGAATAAGAGACTTATACTATCTAAAGTCTAGATCTACGATTAGTAAAGATAGCTAATATTTATATTATATCGTACTAGCGTTTTATATATATATATATATATCGAAGTAGTATTCTAAGAGCGCTAAGATAGAGGTATTTATTTATAGTACGTATTTTACTATACTATAAGTAAATACCTCTATCTTAGCGCTCTTAGATTAATATTATTTCCTCTTCTACTCGTACTTTAACTTATTTACTATATATCGACCTCTAGTATAATATTAGTTAGCTCTTTAGCGCGCTATTATTATTAGTAATAATATTATTATTAATCTCTTATACTCTACTATCTCTATCTTTACTCTTTTAATTAAAGATACTATATTTAAATATATTTACTACTACTATTATATTTACTAATCTTATAGTATTATTATAACGATAGAGAAATAGGAGAATAGAGTATCTTTATAGTAAAGATAGCTATTAAAAAGCGGTATATATATACTAATACTATAGATATTTAAGTATTATAAGCTAGCGCTTCGTTCGTTTATTTATTCCTTTATTTATTTACTATCGTTACTATAGTAGTAGAATATAGATAGTCCTATAGAACTAGAAGCTAAAGAGAAGGACTTTTATAAGTAATATAGTACTATAGTAATAACCCTAAGGGTTACTAGGGTTATACTAGGGTAATATAGTCTAGATAATATAATAGAAGATTTTAATAAAATAGACTATTTAGAATAACTCTATCGTTAGGCTTAGGGTTAGTAACCCTAAGGAACGATATATATATTATTTAAATTATCTCGGCGCGCTCGTTATTATAGTATAGATCTCCTTATTAAGAGGTTACTATATTTATATCTAGTAGTAGTAGTAGCGATAATACTTAGTAGCTTAGTAGTAGCTATAGACCTAAGCTTTACTCCTATTATTAGAAGGAGAGGGATAGTTAGTAGAAGATAATATCGGTATTTAGCTATAGTACGTAACGCTATATACTATAGCTAAATACCGCTATTATCTTTATCTTCCTTATCTATTATAACGCTAATATAAGACTAAGCGAGAAGGTCTTTCTATATCTAAGATACTTATAGCTACTATCGATAAAGTAGATAATAAGTTATATACTAATTAGTCTATATATCTTAGTTTACCTCTACGTCCTACTAGATTCGAACGTTAATATAATAATATACTAGGATTTAGCTATAGTACCTAAACTAGTATACTATATATAAATCCTAGTATTTATCTTACTATTACTAGCCTCCTTTATACTCTACCTTATACTTATAGTAGCTATACTTTATCGAGATAGATACTTCCCCTTTAGGTAAGTTAGTTAGTACTTCTTTATATAAAGGCTAAAGCTTTATTATATAAAAGAATATATACTCTATTTCTCTATTAGTATATATACTAATCGCTTATAACTTAGTATATATAATAAGTTATTTAATCTAGCCTAAATTAAACCCGTAATTATAGATATAATATATATATCTAAACCTTACCTCTACTTAATATTATATACTATACGATAATATTCTAACTATACTATTACTATAGATAGGTAGTTAAGTAATATATTATTATAAAAGTTATAAAGCCTCGTCTAATTATAAAGAGCGCTTTATCTACTATAATAGATAGAGTATAAAGTATTATAGTACTACTTCTACTCTAAGTAAGGAGGTTCGAGTTCTTTACGTCTACTTAAGAATAAATAGATCTAGCCCCTTCTTTAATAATATACGTAGATTACTTAATCTTCTAAACTAAGCTAGTATATAGAGTCGTATATAATAGGAGCTATAGGACCTAATTTAAACTAGCTATAAGCCGCGTAGGCTAGGTTTTTAAGTAGCCTTCTATACTTAGGTTAAGTAGCTATAAATATTTAAAAAAAGTAGAGGAGCGTTAGTACCCTATTTAACCTAATAGTCTCGTCTACTAGTAAATAACTAATAACTAGGTTTAGTAGCCTTTAATTATCTAAAAAAACGTAGTTCGTCTAGTTTCTATAGGTAACGGCTATTATAAGTCTAGTAGTTATACCTCGTTAATTAGATATATTTTAAAGGGTTAATACTAAGAAGTAACTCGATTTGTCTATAGTATAGGCCTTAGGTAGCTTAGCTCTATAGTTTTGCTCTAGTATCGTCCTTTTTAGGCTCGGTTAGTACTATATATATAAGCTCTATCTTTTTACTAGATAGTAGTATCGTCGATAGGTCCGGCGCGAAAGGTAGGAGGTACCGGTATACTATTATAGAACGCTAAAGAATATATACGAGGGCGTATATTTTACTTATCTATAAGTAAGGTTAGACTAGTACCCTACGTTCTTATTAGCCCTCGTTCTCGTATTAGACACTTTTACTAGCGCCGTTTACTAGAAAGTATCTTAATCGACTTAAACTATCGAGCCTAGTTTAGTCGTCTAGTTACTTAGTAGACTAACTACGCTTAGGTAAACGTCTCGATAGTCTTATAGTATTCGTATTAACTAGTAATATTAGATAGTCGTTATCGTCTTTAGTATACTTATTACCTTCTTATAGGCGCTTATTCTACTTAACTACGCTCTCTTCGTTACTATCGCGCTTCTTAAGTTAGGTATAGAGGCTACCTAGCTCTTCTTAAGTTAGGTATAGAGGTTATCTAGCTCTCTTTATTACTATCGCGTTTCTCGAGTTAGGCCTAGAGGCTATCTAGCTCTTCTCGTAGGCGCTTATTCTACTTAACTACGCTCGCTTCGCTACTATTACGTTACTTAAGTTAGGCGTAGAGGTTATCTTAGATATCTTTAAGTTCCTCGTAGAGCTTCTTATAATCTTTTAGTATCTTAGAATTAGCTAGTATAGTATTAGTATATTCTTATAAAGCGTATTAGTATTCTAATAAAGATTAATAGTAAGGACGAGCGTCGATAAGGCGATTAATATATTCGAGAAGTAGCTCTTATATTATCTACGAAGCGTATAGGTCTATAAATTAAAGAGCCGATATATTAAGATTTATCTATAGTATAGTAATTCGTATAATATAGGCAAATTAGAGTATCTAGGTTACTTATTCCTTACGATACGTAGCTAGATCTTACCTACTTTAGTCTCTAGTCTTAGGTTTATTACTAATATCCTTATTATTCCTCCGCTAGATAGATATATTTATAATACCTAGTCTTAAAGCTCGTAGCTTCTAGATTATTAGAGATAGAAGAGATAATATAGTAGAACTTACCTATAGTATATAAAATACTATACTATATAGAACTCTAGATACTTAGATTACTCGAATTTATAATAATAATTAGGCTAGTATTAGTCTTCGCTATATAATAATAGCGGTCTAGATATTTAATATACTACCTAGTAGCTCCGTATATAATATTCGTATTAATCGGTAATATTAGACTAGCTATTAATATCTTTACGTATACTAGAGTTAGAGGTAGAGTCGTTAGGCTTATCGCTATTATCCTCGATATCTAGACTAATAACCGACTTAATATCCTTATCCTCATCGCTATTATCGAAATCTTATTTACGCTTTCCTATACTATCTTAAAGGCGCGTAGATATAACTATCTTTAACGCTCTCTAGCTTACTAGTATCTATTTAAAGTATATAAGGAGATAGTAAGAGTTAATATTATATAGAAAGGACGATATATTATAAATTACCTATAGTATAGTAGTTTATATACTATAGGTAAATCCTAATATTCGGATTACTCTAATTATCCTAGCTATTAGGCGGATAGTATATTACTTAGTATATCTACTACTAGTAGAGGCTAACTTTATAATATCGTACTCGTAGCGGTATATAGTAGTATTTAGAAGAAGGAGAGATATACTCTTATATAGCCTTTTCTTAGCTTAAGGTATCGCGTATACTTCTTTCTAGTTACTTATAATTATAGGATTCGTAGTAGGCTAATAGTAGATAGATAGAATTACCTATAGTACGTAAATTCGTATACTATATATAAATATATTTACTCTAGTTCGTATAGGTCTAGATATAGGCCGTTAGTCGTTATTAGCTTACTCGATATCGCTTACTAGCGACGGCGGTAGAAAGTAATAGTACTATACTAGCTATAAAGGAAGAAAATAAAGGATTACTAGAAGAAGTAATAGACTCTAATATAACCTATTTCTAGTATACCCTATCGTAGTTATACGATTAATAGTAGTCTTCTATATAAGAATAAATATAATTACCTATAGTACGTAGATTTATATACTATAGGTAATCGTATTTACTCTATAGTAGGTATTAAGAACGATAGTAGTACGAAAGCCGCGATTATTTAAAAACTAAATAGTACCCTTCTATACCTTATATAGGCTACTTAATAGGAGCTCTAGGTCTAGTCTTCTAGCTAGAGTACTATACTACTCTCCTTAGAAATAACTAAAATCCGCGCTACTATTTATAGAGACTACTAAATATATACTATTCTATTTCTTCCCTTCTCTCTTTCTCTCTCTTTTCTTATCTTCTAAACTATCTAAGTATATACTACTTTCCTATAAAGCTTACTAGCGTTTATATACGTTTAAAGAAAGGAATAGTATTAGTATCGCTCTATATAATACTTCGTACTTTAGTAATAGGATATAACGTAACGATACTAGTTTAGCTTTATTAGTAGTATATTTAGATATTATTATAGATAGAGTATTAGATCGCGCCTAGAATATAGAAATTCGACTCTACTTCGCCTACTTATATAATCCTTATACTCTATAAATATATTCTATAAACTATCGGACTTTAGTACCTCCTTCTTCGTATTCGTATCGATACTAGATAATAATACGAAATATATAGTTCTTTAATCGGCTATATCTTAGCTTTAGATATAATAAGATACTCTAAGGCGCTATATTATATATCGATATCGTATTTGCCTAGCCCTTTAGAAGTATAACCTAATAAATAAAGATATTATATACTTAGACTATATCTACGTATACTATACTAGGGACGAAACTTAGGTATTAAAGACTCGCTACTACCGCTATATAAGAAGAATAATCTATAAAATAGACGACCTAGACGCCGTCCTCTTACTTAGCTAGTATAATATTTATCGTATAATCGGAATCTAATTTATATATAAATCTCTAGATAAGACCTATCTAGTATAGCGTAAAGAACGCCTCCTTACTTTCCTATATACTAATTACGTCTTAGTAGAGTATATCTATAGTATATATCTAGTCTAGAAATACTACGTCTAGATAGAATAGTACTAATAGTACTAATAGATAGAACTCGGCTAGCTCGGCCTAGATTAATAGTTCTAGGATTATAATTATATATCTCGATACTATCGATATAGCCTTTAGTATATTATTAGCTATATTAGCGCGTTATACTAGGATTATAGGAGCGAATACGATAGAGGAGATAGAGTAGTAGGCTCGCTAAGACCTAAGCTAATTCTTACCTAATCTTATATTAAACCTATTAAATAACCGTATCGCGTCCTCTATACGATTTATTACTATTACGTTTAACGCGATAACTACGATAACTATAATAGCTACTACTCCTACGGCTAGACGACTTTATTCCGATTCTAGATTACTATATATAATAACTATACTATCGACGCTTAGAGGGTTAGTACCTCCCGTACTCGCCCTAGGCTAATACTATCTAGATATATAGACTATAGTAAAGGTATTTAACTAGTATATAATAGAGAAGGGTTAGTCTTTATTTACGATATAATCTAGGCTAAACCGTAAAGAGTACGTCTATCTAAGTAATCGCTATTACGATACGATCGACGTAGTTAGCTAGAGTTAGTATATATTTAAAGTCCTAATCTACTATAATACGAAGGGTAACGACGGAAAGGAGGTCTAGGTATTCGTCTTTAAGAAATACGAATACTCCCTAGTAATATACTATTATAATCTAAGAAGTTATAAGATAGATATACTCTTCGAGTACTATATTAACGCTATCGCTACTAACTAGCGACTCGTACTAAATTAACTCTAGCGCGCCGAATAGAACTAGTATCTTAATAAGATTAGCTATATATAAGTATTCTAGATAAAGAGACGGTATTTAAATAAACTTATTAGCTTAGAGTAAGAGTTATAGTAGAAGATTAGTCTACTATTCGACGTAATAGATAGAATATAAGGTATAGATAATATATATACTAGTACTTTCTATACCCTATATACCGACTATAACGATCGCTATTAGATATCTACTATATTCCTATATACGCGTCTATATAGCTTTCGATATCTATATAAGCTACTTACCCTCGATAGTAGCTATATATCTAGTATATATAGTAGCGTCCTTCTTATTATTACTAGTATTAATACCGAGAATTAAGTATATATTATAGTATAGTACTATATATATTCGGAGTTAGAAGAATCCTAGTCCTAGTTTCTTAAGTATCTTAAGGACTAGCTACTACTAATTAAAGAGATATCTACTATAGAATATAGGACTCTAGTTAGCGATCGATAGAAAGGGTTAGTTCCTATAGTAACTAAGGTATATAGTAGGCGTTATATATATTACTACTACTATATATAATATCTCGCTAAGAACTTTAACGAACATTTTAGTACTATAATCGTAAACGCTATCTACTATCTCGCTATAATTATAATAGAGATTCTATTTAAAGCTAAGAAGTTAGTAATACTATACGAAATACTATAGGAAAAGCATAAGAGTATAGCTAGATAGATAGTAGAACTAGAGCTATACTTCGAAAGTATTAATACGTCTCGATAGACGATATATTACGTACTACTAGAAGAATACCCTCGGTTTAGCTACTTAACCTCGAATAATTCTAAGTCTATAAATAATAAATATCTAGTAGAACGTAAGAAGATCGTATTCTAGTATTATTAAGTAATATAGGAGAGGCTAATAGTAGAAAATGTCGAGCTAAGGAGGGCCGATAGGTATAAATAGATTATAAAGTATAATAGAAGCTATAAGGAATAGTAGGGGCTAAAGTAGGAATAGTAAGTATATTATTATTTTCTATAGGTTAGGGCTAAACCTAAAAGGTATTAGCTTAGATTAGTTATATAATTGTAATTATATAATCTAGCCTATCTTAGTATCTCTTACTAGGTTACTAACTAGACTATATATTCTAATACTCCTACTTAGGATAGTTAGTCCTTAAATCTAATCTAAAGGTATAAGTTTAATTAAGAATTTCTATTATCTAATTAGGTATAATAGCTTCTAGATTAGTATAGTATATCTAATCTACTAAGTTTAATTCTTAGGCCTAGTATCGATCGTGCCTATTTATATATTAAGTATATATAGGTAGATCCTTTTACTATTATACAAGTTATAATTGTCTAATAAATTCCTAGAACTATAGCCCTATCTTTAGCTTAGTTAGGCTATTAGCTACTATCTCTTTTATTAGAGTATATTCTACTATAATTTTCCTTTACTACTAAAGATTTCTAACTTTATTAAAGCTAATATTAATATGTTTTAATCTCTTATAGGTATAAGTATCTTTAACTAAAGTTAAAGCTACTTGGTTGTCTCCCCTAATCTAAATAGGTCTAATCTTATTTACTATATTAGAATTTCCTTTAATTAATAGTTAAAATAAACATTCTCCTACTAACTATATATAGTCTATCTCCCTTAGGAGTACTACTAGGAACTAAGATTGCTTTATATATATATTTATTACTATATACTTAGCTTCTATAGTTAATATAGTAACTAACTTTTGCTTCTTACTTATCTAAGAAACTAGTAACCTATAGAGAAAGAAGATGCTTCTAAGGATTGAGACTCTATTAGCCTTATCTATTATATAATTAGAGTCTAAATATCCTATTAGCTTTCCTCCTCCCCTCCTAAATATTAAACCTAGGCTTAGGAATAATCTTAGATATCTAGCTAGTTTCCTAAGTACTTTTAGATATCTCTTAGATAGATCTAATATATATAATCTAAGTCTCCTAAGAGTAAAAGCAATATTAGGTCTTATTATAGTTATTAGCTATATCTATATACTATTCTAACTTTAGTACTTAGTCTTATTATACCTTTCTTCCTCTAAGTTAGATTTCCTTAGACTTTTATAGCTATTAAGTAGTAATAAGGTTAGGTAAGCTATTTCTTTAGTTATTCTAAACTTTATAAGGTTTTCCTAGATATAGTACTCTTAGTCTAGCTTTAGAGTACTATTCTTTCTATCTCTAGTAAGCTTTATCCTAAGAATTTTAGTTAGTTTACCTAGATCTTTAATTTTAAATACCTTACTTAGTTCCTTCTTAAACTAAAGAATATCTTCTAGCTTTAGTACTATAATAGGAATATTATCTATATAAGTTAAAACTATTAGGTTCCTTCCTTTATAGATAAGTAAATATAGGTCTACCTCTAACTAGTAGAATCCTATTTTCTCTAGCTTTAAGATATATAGCTTATTCTAGTCTCTTACTACTTGTTTTAGGCTATATAAGCTCCTTAGAATTTTTAGAGCTATACCTTATAGGATTTCTATACCTAGTAGGGGAATTATAAAGATATCTTCTTATAGGGTACTCTTAGTAAATATATTGTTTATATCTACTTAGTATAGTTCTAGATCTTTTTTATATATAGTAGCTATAAATACCCTAAGTATATTATACCTAACTATTAGTATAAATGTCTCTTAGAAGTCTACTCTAAACTTCTAAGAAAATCCCCTTATAACTAGTCTTACTTTAAACTTATTAATTACTCTACTAATTAGTCTCTTTATATTAAATACCTATTTTAAGGTAACTAGGTTTACTCCTTTTAGTAGAACTACCTAATCCTAGATATAGTTACTTCTAAGTATAATTAGTTCTTTCTAGATTGCCTCTTCCTATATATAACCCTATTTTAGATCTTATATTACCTCTTAGTAGGTTCTTAGAATTAGAACCTCCTATCTTTATATAATCCCTAGTATAAAAGTAGGGAATATAACCTTATAAATATATTCTAGAAGTTTATCTACCTAATCTATACTTAGATCTAGATCTTTTATTAGGTAGATAAAGGCTCTATAATATTTAGCCTTAGAGAGATTATTATCCTCTAATTCTCTTAGTCTCTTCTATATAGTTAATCTTATAATTATACTATAAACTCTTTCTTCTCTTAACCCTTTATTAGAGATTAATCTTCTTCTCTTTAAATTCCCCTCCTAAGTATAGATATTCTAGTTATCTTACTAAGGTTCCTCTTAGCTCTAATTTAGAGCCTACTATTTATATTTTTCTTTTTCTTCTTCTAGATTATCTATTACCTAATATTAGTCCTTATCCTTTAGTAGTAGAGGTAGCTAAACTTATAGTAGTTTTAGATCTAGTTTCTCCTTTCTTACTAGTCTACTAACTAGGTTTCTAGCTAGAGTATAGCTTAGCTAGTTAAGTCTAGGAATATTTAAAGTTATATCCCCTCCTTTCTTATCCTTAAACTAGATAGTATTATTATATACTCTTATAGCCTTTATATTAGGCTCCTAGAATAGCTATATCTTAGATATATTAGGTATATATCTAATAAATATAGTATCCTTTCCTCTATTTATTAGTTTATCTAACCTTATCCTAACTAGCTAAGATTTAGTATCTATATATATAACTACTCTATATCCCTAAACCTTAAAGTATAATATAGAAGGTTTCTTTCTAGTAAAGGCTTTATTAGGTAAAACCTTAAGTCTATCTATATCTAGCCTATTTAGAAGGGCATTTCTTATAATAGTATAGGTATCTAATACTTCTAGCTAGAATTTAACTAGTATATTTAATTCCTTAAGTATTATCCTAATATATTCCTTAGATATCTAGATTAACCTTTCTATAACTCTATTTTAGATTAAGTTATATACTTTAATTATATAGTAGGAGATTCTAGATTCCTTCTCCTATTACTTAAGTAATATAAGTAATTCTTTTACCCTATTACTTCTTACTACCTAAAGCGGATTCCCTAATTATAGTTTAGCTTTTCTTTTCTATTCCTATAGTATATCTACTATATCTTCTCTTAACTTTAATAGGAATACCTACTTCTTTCTTAAGAAGTTATTAATAATCTTAAGCTACTATTTAAAACCTAGCCTTAAGATAGGCAAAGGTCTATAGATATTAATTAAAATAAGGGAAAGTCTAGCTAGCTTTCTCTCTATTTCCTTTCCTCTATATTTCTTTATTTTAGCTAAAGAATATACTCTATAGGGCTAGTATCTTATAGGGATAGGAATTTTTTCCTTTAGGTTAGTAACTTTATAAAGGTCTCTTAGAAGTCCTTCTCTAAAGTATCTAACTCTTCTATACTATAGCTCCTACTAATCCTAATTAGTCTAGGCTATAAAGGTATAGATATTATTTTTTATTAAATCCTAGGAAATATACTAGTATATAAGTTTATCTAGATCTTAGCTAATTTCTTTAATAAATAGTACTCCTCCTAAAAGCCTTATCTAGATAACTAGCTTCCTATTAGGTAAATAAAGTATAAATTTTAGTAGTTAAATACTAAACTACTTACTAAATTAGTTCTAAGAAACAAGATTAACTCTAAGCCTAGATATAAAGAGAATATCTTTTAATATAATCTATTTTCCTCTCCTTCTACCTATAACTATACTCCTAATATATATAGCTATTAGATAGCTATCTCTAACCTTAATCTACTTCTTCCTTTTAAGAGGTTTTATATCTCTAAAGAGTAATTCCTAGTTAGTTATATAGATAGAAGTATAAGAGTTAAGTAGCTATTTAGATAGCCTATACTTGCCTTTTACTTTAATAGTTAAATAAGCTACCTTATCTATATCTTCCTCCTTAGAAGGAGAAGATAGTTTAGAGGGTACCTCTATATCTTATACTATATAGGCCTTTTTAGAAGATAGTTTCCTAGTCCTCTTTTCTAGGGATTGTATTCTTAGGCTTAGTTTCTTTACTATTTCTTTAAGTTGCTCTTTGTCTAGTAAAGATCCCCTCCTAGCTCTAGATAAGGATTGTTTCTTTACTATCCTATAGCTCTACTTTAGCTTAATAGCTACTTTTACCTTATCTAGGTTAGGGTATTCTCTAATCTAGTACTTTCCTTTATATAGGAAATATAATAAATCCCTATCTACCTAATTTCTTTTCTTAGTAAATATAGCTATCTCCTATCTTATTATCTATTCCTATTTTTCTCTTAGGATACTAAGAATATCTTATAGGCTTAGGTCCTATCTTAGATCTATTCTATCCCTAATAGTACTAAATAATTCTAGAAGGGCTACTAGAAGCTATTAAATCCTTCTCTCCTTAGTCTTAATTTCCTTAAACTATAGAGAGATTAATACTACCTTCCTAGCTATACTACTTAGGCTTTACTATACTTTATTAACTATTTAGCCTTCTTCTATACTAAAATTAGTATACTATTAGAGTAAGCTTCTTCCTATTACCTAAAGCTTCCTCTTATATTTTCCTTTTATCTATATCTATAGATACCTTATATATTTAAGCTCTTAATATTTATCCTAGTTATCTTCTAAAATATAGATAAACATTTTATATAATACTATTATATTATAAACCTTATAACTTGCTCTTCTAATTAACTAGTCTAGTAATTCTAATAATATTATTAAGATATACTTAGATAGTATAGATACTAGGGTACTAAGGACTATTTTATCTAGTATCTATTTAACCTTTAGCTTTATTAGATATATCCTAATTATCTTAAACTATAATTTATAATTCTCTCTTATTAAGATTAGTATAGCCCTTCTTTTATTAATTCCTCCTTCTTAATCTATAATTTCTTCTATAAATTAAATCTAAATAAACTCTAGAAATAAGCTCTTTCTTTAGTCTAAAAATAATAGTTTCTAGATAGCTATCTTCCTTAGTTATAGATCCCTAGCTCTACTAAGCCTCTTAGTTTTAAAGGTTACTAAAAACTTAGTATAGATTCCTACTCTATAGGGCTAATAACTTCCTTAAGTCCTTCCTAACTATTATAACCTATAGGTTAGGGTATTAGTAGTACTAAGTACTAAATCTAAGGCTTATCTAATAGTACTTAAGACCTAGGCTTATCTATTCCCTTTATACTCTAAGCGATCTAATACGCTTTAAGTAAGTATATCTTACTAGGTTCTTTTATAGCTTATATATATAGAGCTTCTTTATATAATATATATAGGTCTACCTCGAGTCTCCCTCTCCTATTTTGCCTCTTCCTTCTAGGACTAGACTTATAGGTTTAGAAGTAACCTATACTACTTTAGTCTTCTACCTTATAGTTATAAACCCGGGCTTATAATCTATCGAGCTAAGGAGGGCCGATAGGTATAAATAGATTATAAAGTATAATAGAAGCTATAAGGAATAGTAGGGGCTAAAGTAGGAATAGTAAGTATATTATTGTTTTCTATAGGTTAGGGCTAAACCTAAAAGGTATTAGCTTAGATTAGTTATATAATTATAATTATATAATCTAGCCTATCTTAGTATCTCTTACTAGGTTACTAACTAGACTATATATTCTAATAGAAAATTACGAAAGGTAGTAGTATATTTTCTAGTCTATTCGCTAGTTAGACTACTATAGAGAGGAATAGAAGCGATATCTATATAAATCGTATACTAGGTAGAATTATCTACTAACGTTAGCTAGTAAGGTAGTAATTAAGAGTAGCGCTTCGAAAGAATCTTATATTATAGATCTTAATATACGAATATATAGCTATAAGGTATTCTAGGATATATAGATACTATACGAATATATATATATTACTATCCGCTACTTTAAGAACGAGCCTTTACTCTTAAATAACCTAGAGGATTATATTTACGAATCGTATAGTTAGGCGTCGTATATTAATAGCTACTTAGATATCCTATATCTAATAATATATAATAAGATTTTAGCTAATAGTATTACTAAACCTCTACTACTCGTAAAGACTAAGGGTCGATCTAAGAAAGCTCGTAAGCGTAAGAAGCGTAAGCTAAGGTCTAAAAGTAGGAAGGCCGGAGCCCTAAAGATATATTCTATCTATAAAGAGTATAGGCTTAATAGTAAAGGCTATATAAAGAAGACTTACGTATAAAGAAGATCTAGCGAGTATACTATCGTCGATAAATATAAATAGAAGTAGAAAGGTAAATAACCTAAGCGTTAGCGATATAACTACGAAGGTATACTATATATTATTAAATTAGACTAGGATAGCGATAGTAGTAGTAGTAGTAGTAGCGACGAAGAAGAAGATAACTCCGATCGTATAGGTAAACTACTAAGTAGTAATAAGAGCGATAAGGATAGTATCCGATACGAGATATTATAGCTAACTAGTTTCGAGTAATCTATTATATATAAGAGAATCGACTTCTATATATAGCGATACTAAAAGGAAGTTAATATAAGTAACGCTAACTACTAAGCGTATAGGGAACTTAGATAGGAAGCTAGTACGGATAAAGAGTACTTCTTAGACGATAATATAACGTTTACGAGACGTATACTAAAGTAATTTAAGGCTATAACCGCTTAAGAGATATAGGGATACCGCGATCGCTTTATAGCTAAAGCCCTCTAGTAATCTAAGTCTAGTATCTCTATTAGTAAACGTATACCTCTAATATAAGCGGACCTAGATAGAGCGATAGCTAAGGTAAATAAACGCTAGAAGAGGCTTAACTAAGTCGCCGCTACGAAGGCCTATAAGTCTACTAGTAAGCAATTTAATAAAGTCGATTAATAAAGCGAATAAGCTACGATAACGTTAGTATAAGAGACTAGGTCTAATATAGTACTATTAGGGATTAGTTAGATAGCTACTACTTAGTAGAGGTTAATAGCTATAATAGATAAGTTTTATACTACTATAAATAAGAAGCTAACTAGATATACGATAGTCTACTAGTAGAATACTATAAAGAAGCGAAAGGCATATATATCTAATACTAGTCTAGCCTACTAGAAACGGATAAAGACGTCTACTATAACCCGCGTAGCGATAGTATAATAATAATAATAATAGAGTACTAGTATCTAAGCTATCTATCGAAGTTAGAGGTATTATACTATAGTCGAAGCTACTAGAGCTATACTTACGGAAAACGAGTAGAGACTTAGCTTTACTATAGAGGATAAGTTTACTAGGCTAATATAAGTAGAGAAGAAAGTAGGCGTTACGTAGTAATAGAAGGCTAAGGCTAATAAACTATTTATTAAAAAGGAACGCGCCGAGAAGCTATAAGTAGATACTAATTTAGATATAATAGTAGCTAAGCTAGAGGCTAATACGCAAGCCTATAAAGAAGCCTATATCGCTAAAGAGTATATATCTATAGAGGAACGCTAAGCCTAGTAGTAAGAAGAAGAGCGAGTCTATAATTAAAGGATATTAGACGAGGTAGCGAATATAGTATAGTAGCGACTCGACTTACTAAGCGTAAGTATTAGATTATAGTTAGAGTACTTTATTATAGTATATATATCTAGTAAGGCAACTTCGATATAAGGATAAAGATATAGTATATATATCGTTAAGAAGACTACGATCGAAGAATTCTTATACTTATACGATAATATAATACGTAAGGACGTCGCTCTACTAGTCTATATAGAGAGGATCTAGAAAGGGTTAATCTCGACCTAAGTTAACCTAAATAGTAGTATAGTATTAAGCTAGCTTATAGTTCTTAGTTACTTTCCTAACGTAGACTATATAGTTATATAGGTATAGACTATCTAATATAAGGCGTAGTCTAGCTATTAATCTATCGAGCCGACTAAGAATAAGGACGATAAAGCCTTATTATTTTAAAGAGTATTTACTAATATAATAGTAGGGCTACTATACGCGAGCTCCTATAGTATATATAAATTATATAAGCTAGATAAATAGGATATAGACTTAAAGTTAGGTAGTATCGAGGATATATATAGGAAGTCTATAAGTTTACGGGTCGTCTTAGCGTTAGAATAACTAGTATATATAAGTAATATCCTATATAGTTACTAGCGATAGATACCTATACTATATATACTAAGTAGCGATAATATATTATAAAGGACGCCTAGGGCTTTCTATATAAAGAATAGGAAGAGTAGGCTATATAGCTTATACTTACTACTAAACTAAATATCTTCTATACTAATAACGAATACTATAGTACTACCCTCTTTAGTAATAAGGTAAGTCTAGAAGAGCGGTTTTAGTAAACTAATATTTAGACTACCGCGGAGAAGCCTAGTATAGGTATAAGAGCTCGAGAAAAGGATAGTTAAATAGCTACTAGCATAGTATCGCTTAGGTAATAGAGACGATATTAATAAATTAATATTACTTTATAAGCTTCTAAGATTAGGATAACTTTTACTATAGTATACGTACTATATACTATAGCTAAATACTACGAGACCTTAAGACTAATAACCTTAAGTAGATCTTTAAGGATTAATATCTAGCGCTAATCTTATATTAATACGCGGCGCTATAAGTATAAATAACGATATAGCGGTATAAGATACGAATAGTATCTCGCTAGCTCTATTTAACCTAATAGCGTCTAACTTTATACTAAAGTAGATAACGAATCGAAGGCTAGTACGTAAGGTAGGCCGCGCCTAATACTAAAAAATATATCTAGTAAGTCCTCGATATCTTAATAGCTTTTAGTATAGTATATACTTAGTATACTATACCTAAATACTCTAAGACTAACTACCTCGAATATACTCTTAAATAGTAGTAGTATTAGGTAGGTTTTTAAAGATTAACCTCTATTATACTAGTAGTATCTATAACTATCGCTATTATAATACGTAAACTAGCCGACTTTATAAAGGTCGAACTCGATAGCGCTTCGCTAAAGTTAATATTAGTAAGTACCGTAAAGGAGATCGTAAGAAAGATCTACTAGCTCCTTACGGTTTCGCCTCTTATATAAGTAAGCCTACTACGAGAGTATTAAGCTATACTAGTCGAAGCCTACGAGAATAGTAATTCTAAGTAAGACTCCTACTACTATTTAACTAAAGAGTAAGGTAGATATCGAGATTTAGCTATAGTATAGCCTAAGCCGTACTATAGCTAAATACTATTATCTCTACTACTTTCTCTATTAAGTAATAAGTTAGGCTAAAGATACGTACCTCTTCCTATCGGTAAAGAATAGATAGATCTATAGAGTATATAAGGAGAAGGTACGAGAGTAGTATAAAGGCGAGGAACGCGAGTAGACTAAGATAGAATTCTATAGAAGCTAAGCTATTCGTAAGTATACCTATACGAGCCTACTATAGGCTAGTAACTCCTACTAAGTAGGAATCGATATATAGCTATACCTTAGTATATAGAGTAGATAGGCTAGCTTCTTACGCTCCGCTAATAGCTAGCTATATTACGAAGCGACGTCGTTATTATATTAAGTACTTTTATTAGCGTAGTTTAACGGAAAGTAGCTTAATTAACTTAACTTAGTAGTTCCTTTATCTATAGACTCCCTCTATAATTTATTAATCGAGCTATCGTTAGTTAGTAAGTTAAAGAGGACTTCTACTAGTTTATTAGTATATTAGTAAGCTAAGGAATAAGAATACTAGAAGTAGAAGTAGAAGATTAATATAGTAATAAGATTAGTAGAGCGAGAAGAGAGTTTATTTATAGTAGTAGTACTACTATATCTAAATACTAAATAGAAGACCTACTAAGAGTATAAAAATAAAGTAAAGAATATAGCCTATTATACCTAAAGGCTAGTAAATAGTAAATAGTAAAGTAAAGTAAAGTAAAGAAACAAATAAAGAAGTAGACTAGCTACTATATCTAAATACTAAATACTAAATACTATTAGTAAGTATCGTACGTCTTACTACTATATTTTAGGTCTTACTACGCGAAAAAGTAATTAGTTATAAGTTATATTTACGCGGCGATACTAACTATAACGAGTAGATACTAGAGTACCGATAGTAGTAGTACTCGCTATAGAGTAGTAGCGATAATTATCGACCTAATAATAGTTATTCGTAAGCTACGACTTATAGGTATAGCGGCCGTAGGTAGGTATACGGAGCTTACTAAGCCTACGAGCTAGATCTTAGATCTAACTAGCGTAGTACTAGTTTCCTAACTTGCTTATAGATCTAGATATACGCGCGAGCTCTACTTACTAGATCTATATACGATAATTAGCTATTCGTTTATTAATCGATTAGTAAGTATAAGAATTAAAGTATACTATAGGATTAACCTCTACTAGACTACCTTATATTAGTATAATATATTAAAGGCCCTATCTAGTAGGGCGACCGCGGTAGTAAGGCGTAGGAGCGGTAGTAGTAGGCTTATCGTCGTTATCGTTATCCTCGTCTTTATCTTCTTTATCGTTATCGTCGTCCTCGTCTTCTTCGTCGTTATTATTATTATCGCTATCTCTATACGATTATTAGTATACTACTTAACTACTCGATAAGACTACTAGATAGATATACTACTATTAGGTAGGCTCGTAGTACTACTTAGTATTATTATTATCGCTATATATATATTAGTATCTAGATTTAGGCTTAGCGATAAGTCGGACTTATATAATAGGCAAGGTACCTATATCCTCGTCCTCGTCCTTATTATTATTATCGTTATCGTTAGTAGTAGTAGGGCTATTAAAGTAGTTAGTATATTATTTATCGATATAGATTAAGGAAGAACTTATACCTATAGTAGTAGTAGAGGCGGTAGTTATACCTACTATCTACTATATAAGTTAGTATCTAAACTTAAAGACCGATTAAGGATTAAGAATTAATATACGCTTACTACTACTATAGTAGTAGTAGAGGAGGTAGTAGAGGTACCCTTATATAAGTTAGTAAGTTAATCCTATAAATAGAATAATCGAAATACCCTTACTATACTACTACTACTACTAGCTATATCTATAGCCTAACTACTACTAGTACTATAGTAACTCGTACTACCTTCTCTCGTATAGTAGTAATCTTAGAGCGCTTAATAGCGCGACGTATATTAATATAGTAAAAACTAGGAGCTAGTTAGCTATTAACTACCCTCGATTACTACTAAGTACTATCTAAGAATATATATACTCTACTATTTAGCTAGCGTAGCTAGTTCTAACTAAGCGTAGAGCGTAGACCTTTACGTAGCGGACTAGTCTAAAAGCGTATTAGTATTAATCTTACTAAATACTACTAGTAGCTAGAATATATAATATTACTTATAGGATCTAAAGGAGGACTAAACTATAGTACTATCTTTATTACTTTCTATACTATTAACGTAGTTCTTATATTTAAGGTACTATTATAGATAGGAGTAAGAGGATATATATAATATAGAGAAAGAAGGAAGAAGAAACGAGAGAGTATAGCGGAAGATATATAGTTATAAGAGCTATAAGAGTAAGGTTTAAGATTATTAAGTAGGAGAGCCGCTTAATAATAGTAATAAAGTAGAGCTATAGTAAAGTTAGGATAGTAAAGTCCCCTTCTAAGGTAAACCTATACTATAAAAGTAATAGATAATTACCTATAGTACCTAAATTTAGGTACTATAGGCAATTCTAAGTTAGCTACTAGTATAAAGTTTACTTCTACTAGAGAGTAAAGTAGAATATATAAGAGGCTTCCTAATTAGGTAACGATAGTAAGTATAAGGGTAAGGCTAAACGCCCCTATTAGATAGAATTCTAGTCGCTAGCTAGCTATATACTATAGCTAATTCGAGTATTATCGAGCCTAATTCGATACCTATATTATAGAGCTGCCCTCTAAGACTAGAAGGAAGGAAGCTTATTCTAGGATAGTAGTAGGGCTTTAGCTATAGTATATAAAGTATATACTATAGCGAAATACTATCGGTATCTCTTAAACTAGAATAACTATTATAGCCTTATATCGTCTTACTAACGTATAGTTACTAGAGATATTAAATAGCGAATTATCGTCGAGCTAAGTACTACTACTATAGAGGTCTTATAAGTTTAAAAATAGACCGATTAATATAAAAGTTAAATAGGGAGATAGTACTTAATATATAGAACCTTCGCTACCTACTATATAGGTTAGTACTCTTCGTAGCTACGGTATCGTAGTATATAGTCTATACTAGTATACTAAAGCCGGATTTAGTAGTTTGTTCGAATACTTAATTAGAGCCGCGCTATAGTATATATATTATATATAGTACTTATTTAATTATATAGGTAGTCTATTATAAGGTATACGCTACTTATTATTACGATTATCTAGTTATTCGGCTAGTATACTATATAGTATATACTACTTACTATAGTAGTTACTTAGTTACGCTTACTACGTAGATAAGTATATACTTATAGTTAATAGAAGTAAACTTCTAGACGTAGAGCTATACTTATTAAGGCTCTATCCTTATCTTTAGCGAGGTATACTACGAGATATTAGTAAGATACTATTAATAAGTCCCTATACTATAGACTATATACTATATACTATATACTATATACTATATACTATATACTATATACTAAGTATAGTCGCTATAATAAGCTCTTAGAACGATAGTAAGAAGGCTTCTAAGAAGCTAGCGCTACTTAATCTATAGTAGCTATCTTTTACTAAGCGAGTATAGCGTCTTAATAAGGAAATATAGTAGTAAGTCTACTAGTAGTAGGTAGAGCTAACGAGTACTAGATCTTAAGGAATAGCCTAGGTAGCGATCGAGCGAGAGGCTACTAGTATAGTATAAGAGAAGTTTAAGGTAGTATAGGGATATTATCTAGAATAGATACCTCTACTAATATCGCCTAGATCCGTAAGAGGTAAGAAGGATAGTAAGAAGGGCTAAGTATAGCGTATTTCTAGCTTTAATCTTAATAGTTTAAATAGACTTAGCTTTAATCTTAATAGTTTAAATAGATTTAGCTTTAATCTCGATAGTCTAAATAGTTTAAATACTTCTAACTTTAATAGTTTATATAGCTCTTAGTATAATAGTTTAAGTAGCTTCTAGTTTAAACTCGATACGATACGAATAAAATATATACTATAGTAAAAGCTTCTTAGATATTCTTAACTTCTCTATTAGAAGTTTAATACCGAGCTTATATAACTTTAAGAGTAATACGATACGGTAGCTAAGGCGAGGCTTATCTTAGGCGCTAAGCCGTCGTTATTATATTAAACACTTTTACTAGCGTAGTTTAATAGAAAGTAGCTTAATCGACTTAACTCGACTAAGTTATACTAGGCTAAAATACCGAGACCTATTTAAGCTATCTATAATAGCGTAAATAATAGCTATTAAAAGATAGACTATATAGCCTTACTATTATCTAATTAGGCTCTAGCCTTACTATCCTTAATTAGGCTCTTTAGTATAGTAGTTAATTACGCTCTATAGTATAGTAATAGGACGTAGCTATTCGAGGACCGTCTTAGAGGCTTAGATCTATAGCCGCTACTAAGTAGCGGTTAAGAGTCCTAAGCTTATAATACGTAAGGGTAGCTATAATCTATATACTTACGTTATACTTAATTAAGAATATCTCTTTTATACTAGAGTAACCTAAGTTCGACTCTTAGAAGGGCTATATTCTTTTACTAATAGTCTAATTCTTTTACCTTTTCTATATAGTATATATACTATATACTATAGCTAAATAGACCGAGATTATAGAGACCTTTCGCGAGGTTAGGTCCTTACTATATACGACTTAAATTACGCCTACGTCGAGATTTAGATTAGCCTTAAGTACGTATCGTTCTTATATTTTACTATAGTACGCCTAATATATACTATAGTAAAATACGCCGCTACCGTAATACCTACTCTCTTATAAACTACTATATAGTAGTATATAGGTACTCTAGTAGAGTATAGGTCTATTCCTAAGTCCTAAGAACTTAGGGATCTCCTATATTTCGCTATAGTATAAGATAGACGTACTATAAATAAATAGAAGGCTATTAATACTTATCCTAGTATAAAGGACTATAGCGATCGTCTAATAGAATACTAGTAAGTATAGTATTAGGCTTAGAGGGTCGAAGTATCTATTTTAATCGATATTTTATAGATATTCTAGATATCTAGGCTAGACTATATCTTATCCGTTTCGAAAACTTTAGCTATAGTACGCCTACTATATACTATATAGAAATTAGAAGGAATCTTAGTAGCTAATCTTAATATTTAGATTAAATATTAATAGCTACTATTAATATTTACTACTACTAAGTATTATAATATTAGCGAAGCGGAGGTAATAGAATATACGTAATTACGTATAGTATACTAATTTATATACTATAGCTAAATACTAATATTTAGAAACGCTAAATACTTAGAGACGCTAGATACTTAGTAAAGCGAGATACTTAGAAACGCTAGATATAGAGATACTATATATATAAGAAAGTATTCTAATATTTACTATCCGAGTAATTACTATACTAATATATACTATTTAAGTAAGGCTCTTACTATTTCAGTAATTACTATACTAATATATACTATTTAAGTATTTACCCGTTTATCTCTATAAGCTTAAATAAGTTAAAAGGTCTGTTTTTAGGCTACTATATCCCGACGATTGTCGACACTACGCACTTTGTAGAACTTGGATTCCTCTAATAGCCTTCTCTAAAAGCTCGAGGTGGGCTAAGAAAATGAAGCGCACATCATGTGCGAACCCGGTTTGAAGTGTAGTCGATTTGTGGCACGTGCAGAATGCACGGCCCGTGATATGATCTTATGATTGATTCCACTCTTGTAAGCTTTTTGCTGCAAACCGTTCTTCATAGATGCGGAGTCATCTTCCTGGAGTCTGATACACCATCGCCTGAGCTGTTTGTTTGGGCACGTTCCTCGCCATACGACTACCCTCATCAGGATCGCATGGCGCCAATACTTTTACCCTTACAGCTACGAATTCGATTGCTGCTACTAGGACTATCGTTAACACTGCTTCTGCTCTAGTTTCTGCTGCCCTCGACCTTAATACGATCGTATCAGTCCCCCAAGAAGACAATGGTGGCGAGCTGCCATTGCCAATCCCTTTTCGCTCATCATCTCCCGCTCTCGAACAGCCAGGATCGTGCGCTGAAAGATATGACACGCAATACATTCGCAAGTTCGGCAAGTCGGCGACAAATTACTGCCAGAACACTACAGAGACGACCCTTACATGCTTCACCCATAAATCGCTTCCTGAACGCACCGACTCCTGCTGCTTCGGCCAATCAGCAAGAATCGACACCTCCGCACGAAATATAGGCTTGGACTGTCCTGTGCGTCCCTGGATCGACGAAGATCATGCTCGACACGCAGCAGAGCTATCCTCGTTCCCAACTTACTGGTACAACACTGGTCCACGCGCGATCTTCGAGCAGTTCATCAACATCGACCATGAAAGCGAGGGGAGCGCTGATTGGGAACGAACAATCTTGCTGATAAAACGAGAAGACACAGTCGAGAATTTCTGGCATACATCAATGCAAGTCATGTCAGTATGGCTATCATCAGACATCCTGTGGACAACAAGACACCCCGTGACAGGCGAGGTCATGTATACCGATCAAGACGTCGAGACTACGCAAGCCCTGATCTTAGATTCATTCGCAGACGGATCTTTCTATGAGCTTTGGTCCATGTTTGGTGGTCTTCCAGCTGTGCGTTTTGATCAGCTTGAACCAGCATCTTTCACTTCTCGAGACGTCTTGATACCGCTTCCGGGAGGCAGTAATCCTTTCTAGCAAGGAGATTGGGTAGATTTGGACTGCTTTAACCCGGCGTTGTTAAAAGCTTTCACATCCCGGATGTTGGGGCTCTATTACATCTCTCATGAGGAAGAAAGCCAGCAGCTTACTCTGCTCTTCATCGATAGGCACGGGAGTCGAAAATTGCACGATCAGGACGCTTTGATCGCAGCTTTGGTCTCGAGGTTCCCTCCGCTGAAGGTGGAGGTCATCGACTTTGCGACATTGTCTTTAAAGGAGCAGCTCCAAGCTGTCGGCAGTGCGGATATCTTGGTAGGCGTACATGGCGCTGGTCTGACGCACGGAATGTTCATGAAGCCCAACTCGACCATTGTGGAGATTCAGCCACCGGGCTTGAAACACAAAGGGTTCAAGAATATGGCGAAGTTTCTAGGCCATGATTACTTCAACGAGCATGGAGAGATGCGGGAGTATGTAGGCCAGAGTGGCGATTGGCATTTTGATGATGTCTTCATACAGCCGGAGAGGTTTCTCGGAGTCATTAAGAGAGCAATTGCGAGGGCTGATAGCAAACGCATCGAGCGATAGATGAGCAGAATGAACAAGATATTCGTTCTGACACAGTCTTTGATAACGGACCTTGTCTTTATAGAAAATACTCTTCTTAATGCTGTCAGGAGATGATCGGCTGCCATAGTAACCTCAAAGATGTGCTATCTCTTCAACATCGCTCGAGACCTAGTTGCGAGCTAGTCAGTGAACTTCATGCCAGAAGTCGTTATACATCGTCACGGCACTCAATGCTAGACTTTAACACATACAATCCAAGCCACATCCATGTTCGGAATCCCTGAGCTGTGTCACAAGATCCGGAAAACGCCGAGACTCGAGTGAAGTGAAAGCAAAGCTGTCGGAACGTCCGTGCTCCCGTCCCAAGTCTTCCCGTCAAGTATAAAGTCGCGACTTGGTCTCGCTCTGACCTCATCTTCAGCATCGCTCATCTCCGCCTCCAACACTCTTGCATCGCAACGCCTCAAGACATCCGCAATCTCCAAACTCCCGCTCATTCGCCGACTCGATATTTCCATAGCAGCAGGGCCTCCTCCTCTCAGAGATATCGCCGACGCATCTTGACAAGACAATCGCTAGGTTGGCACTCGCACATCATCATGGTCCATCTCGTCCCGGAGCCAGAAGAGGGCCGTTGGCCGTGGTATCCGAAGGTCCGCACAAGCATCTCGACGCGCGATTACTGGAAAATCTCGACTGAGAAGCCCGCCCATAAGGACGGCCAGAAATATCTCGACGCTCTTTGGCACAAAGACCATACTCTCGAGGATGTCAAGCGCATGCGCACCCGCTATCACCGCAATATGCTCGTCTACGAAGCATGCGACGAGAAGGAGTTGCGCCGCTTCTGCAGACTTCGAGGCCTGAAGTGGCGTGCGCCACGTGGTATCGGCAAATACGACAACCCGACGCTGCGCTTGAGAACTAATCTGGAGACTGATGATGAGAACTGGTCGTTTCAGAAATTCCTCGACTTCCCTGGTAAGTCAATTTTGTCGCAAGCCTTCGAAACACGAATGTACTGACCTTCGTAATCCAGCCGAGATGCGAGTCCTCGTCTACGAGAAGCTATTCGACTCTTTCAACCTGGGCAAGAAACACAAGATGCCGCCGCCTCCAATTGCTCAAGTCTCGCAGCTGCTGCGCAAAGAAACTCTTCCGATCTTCTATAACGATCCTCCAACAGAACTCCTCCTACGTAGCCGCCTTAGACCCCTCATTGGTGGCAACGTGCACTTCTTGAAGCTGGTCAGCCGGCTGGAGATCCGGAGCAGCTGGGGCGACTCCGTCACCATCACGCCGACCTCTGTCGAAGTTGAGCCGCATGACGGCTTTGCTCCACAGCATGTCTCCATGCGCATCCTTCAGCAACGCGCTGAAGCATTTCTTGCTGTCTTGAAACAGCGTGCGGGATCGAGATCGGACGGAAGTTTGGGCTTGGAGCAGAGCGATGCTAAGATCTTGCAGAAGCTCTTTGCATCTGAGGCAGCCTCCGAGTCCATTTAGACGAGTATTCAAATGGCGAGGAGGAGGAATTGAAAAGCGGGCGTTACGGAGTTTCATGGATGGTCTATGGTCTGATTCGAGATGTTTGGGTTTTCGTTATCGTGACCGGGTGCGAGTGCCGATGCATTGTTGTGTAATTGTCGGTGTTTCGGTGTTGACTTGGCTGGCGTTTGTTCACAAAATGGCAAAAACTCAGAGAGGCTCCCTGGAGGTGATGCTCTGATATCAAACTGCTGTATGCTCTGTAAGCATAGATATCAGTAAAACATGGAAATGTACTGCCATACCTCCAACTTTTCTAGGCTTCTCACACAGAAACATACATTCAGACTTGCTGTGAGAATGAAAACTCGGAGTTATACCGCAATTGCAGTGAAGCGCATTTTCACCTTTTCTCATCTGGACTTGGAAGAAAGCTTTTGTCGAAATGATGTCAGCCAAGTGAGAAGAGATCGGATGCCGTGTGAGGTGAAGTCCCGATCCCAGTTACTACTGAGTCACTTCAGTCCAGTATCAAAGGATGACAGTGTCAGCGAGCTTTCACCTGGCCCAGACTCCCCTTGAGAACAGCTCTTCGTACGTCAATCGTGTATAGAATCTCTTGATTATGAAAGCAAGTCAAAAGCTTCGCAATTCCTGGAGCGGTGCTTCCGCATAGATCCCGATTTTCAGCAGTCGACGCCAGAGGTGTCGATTGTGGTCTTATATGAAGTGGCTGACAAAGGAGCAGAATCTTTGTAGGCAAGGGATCGATGTTGTTTGCAAAGCTTCGTCTAGACTCGAGAAGTGCCAAACCCAGTCGAATACTTGTGCGAAGCCAGACTCATTCTCAGCGCAATCCCGCTGGTGAGGTAATTGAGCGCAGAGTAAGCCGCCAGCATCCCCCGTACTTTTTTCCTTCCTTTCGGCGAAGCCTTCCATGGCCTTAAGAAAGCAGTGAAAACTGCTGAAGACCTCATATCTTTCGGGATTGTCAGCCTCTTGTGAGTCTACATGAGGACTCACACCTGCCACACTCAATTCTGCTTTTCAAGTCTCTCAAGACATCGAGACCACGTCGATGGACATCACGATCAAGTCGTGGACAAGAAGAGAAAGCTGGATCCGAGGATAACCATGAGATCGGAGATTTTGACAACATGCAAATGTTCACTTGCCGACCCTTCCACATCCGAATCGCTCGCAGAAGTGAGCTGATATGATGTCTGCTTTCAAGGCTTGGGGGTGAGGGCTCCGGCAGCTGAGAGACATCCGCCGGTGCGTGCTGCTTGCCGTTTGGAGTGTTTCGTTGCAATCTCTGCGGAGGGCGAGGTGTGCTGTGCTGTGTTTCGAGGCCTGGCGTCGTGCGCTCCGGCGTCGCTGCATGGTGCTTGCCGAATGTCGTGGTGCAGGCAGTTTGAAGTGGGCAATGCTCTTGATAGACCATTCCCTGCTTGATGCTCTCGGTAAAGCATCGAATGTCTTCTGCGCGCTAGAGAGTAGAGTGAGCTGCAGAGCTGCAATAAGACATGAGCACCAGCGGGACTTCACCTTCTGCGGAATTACTTCTCACCGGAATATGGCATCCTCGATAACGAGCGGGAGCAGTTTTTCGAGAAGGCCGCAGCAAGACCGCAGCATCTGTGAAACGTGGCGTAACAGGCAAGCGAGCGCCCTTCATGAGACAAGACGAGAGGCTCTCAGTCTCGATGCGACGGGCGTTGACAGATCCGCATACAGGAAAGGCTGTAGACATGCCGCGGAGGTAGGCAAGCGAATTCACTTCGCGAGTTGACGAGAGACTCCTAGTTCCGACGTCAGTCACTTAGAAAATTTCGAATGTAGGAAGGACGATGTACTTGCCATGGAGGCAGGCAAGCGAGCTCTTTTCACACGATGACTTTCAATGATCCCGAGCCTGACATCAATCGCATGGCCAAGTCCTTAAAGTGGAAGTGTGTTGTTCATGTTGTAGAGACAGCTGAGCGGCTGCGATGATTCTGAGTGTGTTGATGCCACGTCATCTTCCCGCGGAGTCCACTCAAGCACCTCAAGCTTGCTCTACCCATAGCGTATATCGTGAGGTCTTCAGCAGATCGAGGTAGAGAGCCCAGACTGTTGGGAGGTGTCGGCGTCAGGGATTTCGATGCTCCAAGTGAGAGGCCAAGGCAAGCGGTCTCAGGAGTCCACTCAAGCACATCTCCAGCTCGCTCTATCCAGAGTGTATACCGAAAGGTCTCCAGTCCCGACGTGAAGGGCCCCAATGTCGTGGTTACTGTGATAGAATAGTCGACGAGGCTTGTCGCTTCTCAACACGTCGCGAAGAGATGAAGTATGAGGGTCGATGCGGGCTTGGACACCCCGAGTAGATCCTTAGCATTGTGTCGGTGTATAATGACGCCGTAGTGAGGTATCGTGTGGGACGACGACGTTGTGATGTCTAGTGTAAATCGACGCCGAGTGGTATATGCTATAGATCGATGCTGTTGTGCGCACGCCAGAACGTTGCGGAGAGTACCTGTAGCGTTGTACAGTGTGAGATCATGGACTGCTTTTTCGACGACTGGTCGATGCTACGAGTAGTTGCACCTCGATGAGAACGTAAGGAGCGTTAGCCGGGGTTGACTGACTCCAGAAAGTGCCCACTTACCATTCTGGAATAGCTCCTCCCTTTAGATCTCGCTCTGAACAGCTGGATTTAAAGTCAGTAGCATCGTCACAACACTGAAATGGACAAGGAAAGGAAAGAAAATTTGGGAAACAGTGCACACAGAAGACTTCATTCCATTCCCATTCCCATCCTCAGGGCGCCGCCACTGCAATGCAATGACGCTTCCCTTCTCCACCCTAGGTCGCTCTCTCAGGTCCCCGAACTCGCTTCCTTCCCTCAGCCCTTCCCCCTGCCGCGGAGCGGCAACCGTCCTCCCCAAACGCCATCGCTAGGAACGCTCAAATGCTAGGTGATGTAGAAAGACATTATAGGTGTAGTAGGTCGCCAGTGTACGCAAGTAGCCCATAGGATCTAGGTCGGGCGAAAATCTAGGAGCAAATGTGACGAAAGTCTGGGGGCAAGTTCTGTGCTTCATGCGTATGCCCAGGTCTGACATTGCCCGCGATGTGGCTCGAGGCAGATGCATGGCTTCTTGCCTGCAGGCCGGGGGAATGTGTGCATCAGTGGGCGATCTGCAGCTGGTGCAGTGTGGCTGGTGAGGATCGGCGATGATCGGTTCTTGCGCTCGCGGACTGGCGGTAATGTTACTGGATAGACATCTGCTGAGCGTGTGCGTCGTGTATCCTTAGCAACTGCGAGATACTCCTGCCATAATGCTGGGTGTGGAGGTGCCACATCGTTTGCCCGACCACTCTCAGCGTCCTCTTGTGAACTGGACGAGTCCGTCATTGCCAAGTCTTCCACCGGATCGGAGAGCCTCATAGCAGGAGGCGCCTCTACATATTGTTGCGGCATCGGTGGAATGGATGCCAAGCGATCTTGTCTCAGCATCTGAACCATGGCCACAGAAGCCAAAATGTCATGTCGAGAAGCGTGCGGTGGCAGACGTCGCACTATCTGGCCTTTGTACGTGAGATAGCGTGTTGGAGGACGATGTTGTGCCTCAGGCAAATCGTCGCGTCTAGGTTTGCGCGGTGTTGGCCGCCGCACGATCTGACCGTCGCGAGTGATAGCTCGCGGTGGTCGTCGCACTTGTGTTGAAGCCAGAGCATGCTCGCGAGGAGCCTGCGTTGTTGGCCGCCGCACCAGCTGGGCTGCGCGAGTGATAGCATTTGAGGGTCGACGCGGCCGGGTCTGTGCCAAATTGTCGCGCGAAGTAGCGTTGTAAGGTGCTAGGTCGTGATGTAAAGGTGACTTCTTGATGACTGGCCGATGCTCTTCATAGACCATGCCCCGCTGTTCTCTGCGCGGTTGAGCCTCCACTGGGCTGTCGCCATGGGAATGCTGATTAATGGATGCATTTTCGTAAGATGATGGGGTTTCTCTGCGCTCGCACTAGCCGCAACAGAGTACCTTGAGGACCTTTTGCATGAAGCCTTCCTTCTGCTCTGGCGGTGGCTGTTGCGGAGCTGGACGCTGTTGAGTCGGGCTCGCTGACTGTGGCTGAGCCAACTGATTGGCGGAAGCACTGGTGCCGCGAGTAAGGTCTGCGCGGCTGTTCTGGAACTGCGCCGCCGTGCTACGATGGTCCGGCGTGTCCAATTGCATACCGCTGCCGCGCTTGCCAAGGTCGGCACTGTTTTGTGGCCTTCGACCTGGCTGAGATCGTTGAGCATTCTGCTGGCGCACTGCACCTGGCTTGCTCGGGAGCGGCTTCTCCTTATCGATCTGTGGGGTGTTTGAGGCTCTGTTGAGGTTGTTGCGGTGAAGGTCGGCATTGGAAGGATTGCCTTGTTCACGATGACCGGCCGCCGCTGATGGACGGGTTGGCACGTCCCATCCCTTGCCGTTGTTGAGCTTCATCCAATCGTACTCGCCATCTTCGACTTCGCCGGTGTTCTGCAGTGCCTTTGTGAACAAGTCACGCAGATAGTCGTAGTCGGGAGTGTCCTCAAAGCCAAGGTTGCGGACATATGAGAGGTACTTGTTGAATTCTTCTGGGAAGCCGTCGCAGAGATCCTTAATCGCGGTCGTCTGCTTTTTCTCTCCAATTTTTTCATATTTCTGCTTGTTGGTGGCAGCCTTGAGACCTTGCCATGGCAGACCTCCTCGCAGGAAGTACATGAATACGTGGCCAAGAGCCTCGAGATCGTCGCGGCGTGACTGCTCGCGTCCGAGGTGTGTGTTGATGCTCATGTATCGAGCGGTACCGGAGAGAGATTTACGCTCACGGTACGGTATGTGTTGTTTGGTCTTTGGGTCTCGGTACTGTTTCGCCATGCCAAAGTCGACAACGTGAATAACGTTTTGGGCCTTGGTGTTTGGCCGGCCGATGAGGAAATTGTCTGGCTTGATGTCGCGGTAGATGAGATTCTTCTCGTGGATGGTTTGAACACGCGACAGCATCTGTTTGGCAATCATAACGACGCTCTTGATGCTGAATCGCCGGCCGCAGTGGTCAAACAGGTCTTCGAGAGATGGCCCAAGTAGGTCTGGAAAAGTGGAACGTTTAGCTTCTGATCACGTGCACAAACAGACTGCCAGTTTGGGGACGATGAGGTGGCCTCTGGCGAGAAGGTGAGAGAGGGCTTACCGATCACAAGTATGTTGTGAAGGCCCTCTTGACCGAAGTAGTAGACATTTGGAATGCCAGCTGCAAAGAGGTCAGCTGAGGTGCTCAATGGCATAAACATGCCGGACTGCTACTCACGGCATCCGACCAGGATCTTGTATGTCCTGTATTCATCCCGCAGCTGAGGTGCATCGCTTTTACGTGGCTCAAATTTGATGGCCACTTGAGTATTGTTGAGAAGATTTGTGCCTTCGAAGATCACGCCGAAAGAGCCCTCACTGCGATGGTGGTTAGCATGAAGTCGAGGTCACGCGTGTGCTCTACACGAGCAGGACACGTACCCAATCTTCTTGCCGACGCGGTAGTGCACCCCGACTACATTGCTCGAACTTGCAGATTGCGACATATTGGCGGTGTTGTTGAGTGTAGTTGTGCGGCTCGAGCGGTGTGGTGGATGTTCGTGTGTTCCAAGGGCGCACCGGCGGCTGTGTACACCCGCCGGGGCGGAGCGGAGTGCTTGCCGTGTAGAGTATTGCAGGCACTGTGGGATTTACGCGCTCAGAGTGCAGGAGCAGTAGCTGGTCTCCAAATGCAAGTGTTATTGCTGATGTTGTGTGTGGTTGTTGGTGTGGTGAAGCTGCGAGAGGCCTGGAGAAGGAGAAGGCTCGATCTTGACTCGCGCGCGGCAGAAACCGAAGCTGGCCCATGCACACTCGCCGCCAAACTCAATTGCGCTACATTGCAATTTCGGACATCTGCACCGCTTTGGTACTCGTCGCAAAAAAAGTGACGACGCCTGTTCGCAGAAGACTCTTCTGTTGCTCGTGCACCTCATCAATATCGTACACTGATCGTTCTCGCCTTGATCAATGCCTCGTGCCTGAGGTCACGACTTCAACGTCGAAGGTTTCCACGATGAACGCAACGGCGCTACACGAGTCGTCCGTTATGCTCCTCCACGGGATGGGACGTCATCAAGTGAGACACTGGGCACTTATATTCCTGAGCATGTGCAGTTGACACCAGAGATGCTTTTTCGATCTGGAAGCGGGAATTTCTGGGCATGGCGATCAGACGCTCAATACTCGACACTGACTCACTGATTCAATGCAGTATTGTTGACCAGGTCCGCATGTCAGGCCTAAGGAGCATGCACGCAAAGACCTCGACTTCTCATGAGCAGTTACTGGTAGCTTTGGAGAGGTCTTACATGATGACCGCAGATTTTGGCACACTCACGGCACCGAAAGTCTAGAGCAGTTCCAGATTGAGCTACTTTTATGTTCGCAAGCGTGCTCTAGACACCCAAAGATCATCAGGAACAAACGACTAGGGCCAATATCAATGGCATCGAGGCGATCAAAGCAATCTCAAACACCTACATGCCCTGTAAAGGCAGGAGCAGGCACATCGACCTTCAAAGCGTCTCTGCGAACCTGATCTGAAAGCATGGACGAGCGAGGAATGTGGCTGGGCCTAGATGACCTTCTCTGGCTTCGTGTCAAAGCTGTGCTGTGGACAGGAATCTTCTTTCAACTTCAAGGCTGGCATTTCATGCCTCAGAGCTGGTCTCTTGCCCTGTCATCTCGTCTCTGATTATGTAGATGTACCGCTGCAAAGCATCTGTTCATCTGGATGAACTCGAAAGCGCTTGGGCGAAGGAGCAACATCGATGAAATGGACAGACATGATCATTCGAAAGATTGTTCCGAGGTGTGTGCATTATTCCTTCTTCTAATCTGCTTTGCTGTACCTGACGATCACAAATTGCCCGCCCAAGTTGGCACAGAAGCCATGGATTGTTGGACTTGCCGATCCTGGGCTTATGCATCTTCTGATGATGTACCCCGCGCTGCTATGTCTTGCAAAACGTGTACCTGCAGCATCATGTGGTTAGGTACCTCAAAGTCCTGATAGCAAGATAAGATGCAGAGGCATACCGCACCGCACGAGATTCTCGACATGAGCGCCGCCAACACGGCATGTCGTGCCGAGGCTTCAGCCCCAGACCACACTGCTGCCTGACTGCTTGACTGGTGCGAGCAATGCCACAACACAGATTACAACGATGAGCTGTGCTATTTCCCTCCCATCCCGGTCACCAACAATCGGTTCAACATTTGCCAAGACAGAAGAATAAGATGCCGAAAGCCAAGAAACCCCAAAAAGGACGACATTCGACCCGCAGAACCATCGAAGTCGATGGGCTCATGTTTCCACCATATCCAACCCATGTGCATAGCGCCGCTTGGCCAATACTCGATAAGCTCCCATGATTCTGCCTTCTTCCCGCGTCGCTCTGCTCTCAAGATCGCTCTCCTGATCTTTAAGATCGCCGGATGAACTATTTCCTGGTCACCACACCAGCCCATGCTATATGTGCGGCAGTTCTTCCAATCCCAGCCAGTGGGCGCATCGTGCATGCGCAACTGAAGGGCTTTGGAGCCGACGATGGTGTGGTTGAAATCTTGACTGACGCGGCGAAGAGCGAACAATTCCACAGCAGGTGTGCGGTAGTCTCTTTCGATGTATTTGCCGTCATTGGCGACGAACTTGACTATATGCTCCAAGATCTCAGGGATGGCGAATGTGCGAGAAGCTGCTGAGGTTGTCGAGACTGCCATGTTGATGGCCATGTCTCCCAGGTATGCCTTCTCAGGTTGCTTGTCCAAGCCAGAGTTGAGAAGGTGAACATTGGGTGTGTTTCGATGACGTCCGCAGTTGCACGGCAACGGCGGTGATACATACGCAGACCTCAAAACTCACATCTCGCAGAATGACGACTCATCAAGCGACATCCGCGCTTCTCTGCGGCATCTCAGGTTCAGCCGCACACGTCTCCCGAGCCAGAGCATCAAGCAGTGGTTCTGGAAAGGATGTTTCAACAATGCATTTTGCAGCCGCCTGTGCACCAGAACGAATTCAGTAAGCGCGCATTGGCGGCAGCTTTGTCAAATGAGAAAGACTACAAAGCAAAGTGCTTAACATAGCCATTGTTCCATGGTCCTTCTTTGTTGCTGTCAACCAGTCCCCGATGAGCCCGGTATAAAGCTCATTACCTCGATCGCACTACACAACGCTTCTCAGCACCACCTTCGAGGCCCAAAGTCGATGTCTAAGCAGGTTCCTAGCCACATTGAATTCCGACTTCACCAAGGTACTCACATATTCCACTCTTTGGCCGTTATCACCGAGAACACATCAAAAGATATCGACGTCATGCCTACAGCTCACTTTGATAGTGAGCAAGAGCTATTCGAAGCCGAAGAGGCCATACCAAAGAACCTCATGGATCTCTTCTGGATACCAAAGGTAGGTGAGAAGGTCCTCCTCGAGATGGATCCCGCTGACCTCTATTCGACTCTCAGAATCAATCGCCAATTCAAAGCCATCGTCGACAACTCATCTGCTCTACAGCGAAAGATGTTCCTCGCTCAGCTCCCTGAAGACGAAACCCTGACCATTTTCCATACCTGGTCCCGCACTCCTGACACAGCTTGGAAGCCAAACACCATTCTCTGCCCAGGTTCTTTGAACGAGACCCGACTCCTCGGCTTCGAGAGGACTCCACGCCGACACTTCGTCCACCCACTCTTCCCACAAGCCGTGCTATCGTGCGAATGGCTCCACGCCCCGGTCAATCCAAGCCAAAGCATCCAAGGAGACTTTCAGGACTGGCAGAAAGCACACGCCAAGAAGCAGTTCACAAGGATCTTTGTCCTGCGCATCAAGTCGCAAGGCTCTTGGCGAGCGACTCACGAAAAAGAAGCCTTTCCTGCACGTCTTCCACTTGCTGGCGAGAAGATGTTTCTTACGGACAGGCCGACCTTCCATTTCGTGCAGATTCTGGACGCGAGAAGCCAGAAGACGGAATGCCAACCTATTTGCCCTGGTATGCGGATGATCGATGTTCTGGAGCTGGCTGAGCAGGTCACGACTGGTAAGCTGAACGACTAACTCACTGGGCAGAATGGAGACAAAGCCGGAAAGGGCGGTTCTTGAAAATTCGGGCAAGTACAATGCGCTCATTACGTGGGCGCTCGAAATATACGTGTATTCTATTGACTCCCATTTCGCACACTATCGTATGTTCCAGATTTCACAACGCTTGAATTTCCCAGTATTTTGCTCACTTTTGCGACAATGCTTCGTGGCTTGTAATCAAGAATGTTCACTTGCTGTGCTTCATTCACTTCAGCATTCCCTTTTCACCTGATTCCACCTTTTAAAAACTCTTGCTTCTCGCTTTTCTCCCCATCTTCTCATCCGTTGCAGATCCACGACGACTCGGAAAGGGTACCAGCACGCCAGACACAATGTCGACTCCCTCCAATACGAACGGAATGACTCCAAACGCCGCGAACCGGGTCTTTGCTGTTGCAGAGCTTCTCGAAATGATCCTTCTGCACATTCCTGCTACCATCAAGGAAGTCCCCAGCTGCGTCTTCCCACCAACACGCACCTGGACAATGAAAACCGCGGCAAACTCGATCATCGCGGTCAAGCGCGTTAGTCGCACATTCAATGACACCATCAACGACTCGCCCAAACTCCAACGCCGCATCAACGAGCTCAGTCCACTAATATACATCCGTCGACTCGAGACAAAGCATCTGCCCGCCAGCGTGCTCATATGCGAGCATGACGCCGATGTGCAGCAAGCCTGTTACCGCGCCACACATTTCCTCACTGATGAGACCATTGGCCAGTCGTGGAGGAGCATTGTGGCCCTAGGAGAGCTTGACTTCAAGATGGACTTCGAGTTCTTCATCGACGCTGAAGCCAAAATCCAGCTAGAGGTCGAGTCTGGCGAGACCTTTGATCAAATGGCGAAGAGATATAGGCTCACTCTCGAGAGCCAAGGCATGGCGCCAACGGAGACCCCAGAGATGTTTTACGAGAGAATGGCTAGGAAGGCTCGCTGGAGAGTATGGCGCTGAGATTGATTGCTATGGGACCGATGAGAATGAATGGATTGCCCCTGGACTGTGATGAAGAAGGACGCGAGAAAGAGAGCGGTGCTCAGATGTGAGTGATAGCCGCTGGGAGATCAGCTACGGCCCAAGTCGCCATCGATGGCCAATCCAGAAGCAGAGCAAGCAAAGGAGCATAAATAAAATATTTCCAAAGTCGCAAGACCACACTCCATGGATGTGATCTCATTGCTTCCAAGTTGACGCTCAAATATGCATGACCGTTGGGTGCAAGTGGTCACCCACCTCCCTACCGCCTCCACCATCTCTGCGCAATAGTCAAGTACGACTTGAAATTTCCGCCCCTCCGCCAATGAGAGTCCTGTTTGAAATCTCATTGAGCACCCACGAGTCAACCTGGTGTTGAACTCATTCACGTCTCATACTCAGCTTGGTGCTGAGCAGAGCGTACCGAGTCCCAATTGTCGGCGCGCAGGTTCGTCCAGTGTTAGCTACCAATTGGTAATGCGCAAGACTCCTGGATTGGAGATTCGAAGCGTACAAGATCAACGTACTTACGCGTTAGCGTAACAGTTCACCGCGACAGATACTCTCATGGAGTTATTGGTTTCGCACAGCGATTTGTTCCTGGTCCTGGACTAACATTATGATACATACTTAACATCTGTGCTTGCCTCCGGCACTTTTGCCGCTGTACAATTCATCTGGATATTTCGCTTGTACCCATCTCGTTCACTATCTTTCATTACCCATCTCAGCTCATACAATGCTGTCCTCCTTTTCTCTGTTCCCAGTCCAGTATGCCCAACCTCCACCAACAGCATTCGCGATACACAGCGCCATGGTCGCTCCTCGCACAATGCCTCGCGCTCCGAACTTCCTCATCAGTGGTGCTTTCCTCCGGCTGGCGAGCACAAAGTATGCCATCGACCACGCACTCGTCAGACCTGCTGAGTCTTTCTTGAAGCCTTGGAGGTTGAGATATGTTGAGAAGAGCAGTATGGGCGGGAACAGCATTGGTAAGGCGTGGAATGGTCGCATGTGCTGGGCTGTGATGAGAGTCGCAAGGACAGTCGGGGGAAGTGGGTTGACTGTAGGAGGGGCGTCAGGAGCTTTGTACAATATCAATCCTGTCGTTTCACTCACCTCCCCATGCTTTCGCGTACGACAAAGCACCCTGCTTGGCCTCTTCCTCGGACGGAACTTTCGATGGCATCGGCATGATCGCGGTCTTTCAGAAGTTGCCAAGGGTTCTATTGAGACTCTCTGGCGGATGCGTGTTCACGCGATTTGAGACGATACTGATTCCTCGTCAATGATCTTTGCTGTCACAAGACAAAACCAAGATGAAGTGAATGTGAAGAGTGCACAGACGTCATGGTTCGTCGGCGAAAAGAAGTCCCGTGGGTTCCCCGCCGTTGAGTTTGAGTTTACCAGGGTTCTGGATGCTTGACATGTGGGCTCGAGCGAGCACGGGCGATCTGTCAACACCACCACTGTAACTGTAAGAATCAGAACTCTATCTGCGCCCACGTAAACAATCCTTCTGCCTCGCCGATAACATTGAGAAGCTGCGAGAAACGACAAGTGGCACATATACGCATCCATATTGCCACATCCGACCGAACACTACTCCTGGTCGCTTACTACTCCCGCGGCGCATCCATTGCGCCCGCTCCAAACAGTCCTCACTCCTCACTTGGATCGATAGCATAGACCAGAAACGCCATGTCGGAAAAGAAGAAGGCCGAGGCGAATGGACATCATACACACAATGATGGCTCCTCATCACGAGCATTCACGGTCGAGCAGAAAGCCGCAGTAATCCGCGTGCGCAGATGCAAACCCACAGATTTCTACGACATTCTGGGCCTGGAAGCGAGTCGGACGACATGCACAGACAGCGAGATCAAGAAAGCCTACCGAAAACTCTCCCTCTTGACACATCCGGACAAGAATGGCTATCCTGGCGCAGACGAGGCTTTCAAGATGGTTTCACGAGCATTTCAGATATTAAGCGACTCAGATAAGAAATCCAAATACGACAAGTTTGGCGGTGATCCGGAATCGAGGTTTGGCGGTGGATCAGCTGCATCCTCAGGAGCATCGCCTTTCAGTGGATTCGCGCAGCAGAGGAGAGGAGGGCCCATGTTCGAGGAAGAGATCTCGCCGGAAGAATTATTCAGGCAGTTCTTTGGAGGTGGAGGTATGGGAGGACCTGGATTCGTCTTCAATATGGGCGGAGGACCAGGCATTAGAGTACATCAGTTCGGTGGAGGACAACCTAGGAGGAGACCACACAACCACGAAAACCAACAACCGCAGAGCATATTTCAGGCACTTCAAGGGCTGCTACCTCTGCTACTACTATTTGTACTACCACTCCTTTCAAGCTTATTCTCCGGATCCGGCACACCTAGTGGCCCCACAATGCGATTCGATGCCGCCGTACCGCCTCACACGCACCAACATATGTCCGGAAAGCTGAACATACCGTACTGGGTTAATCCGAAAGAGGTGACAGAGTATACGCCGAAGAAGTGGAGAGAATTGGATACAGCAGCCGAGCGCAAATACATTGGGCATTTGAGCGCAGAGTGCGAATGGGAACAGAGCCAAAGACAGCGGTTAGCGAATGAGGCGATGGGGTTCTTCTTTACGGATCAGGTGAAGCTGGAGCGAGCGAAGAAGATGGACATGCCGAGCTGTAAGAAGCTGCAGGGGTACGGATATCGATTGCCTTCGTATTAGAGTCGTCGAGCCAGATGGAGTTGGAAGGCAGTTTTGTTATAGCGGCATGAGACGAGCTTGTGGATATGCACGTTTGGCGCTCCGGAGTTGCGTGAGCGCAGAGAAGTCTTATGAGATATCTAAGATCTTTCGAATTTATCTATTTCATCCTTCAGCCGCCTTTCCTGGCGTTACCTTGACCAAATACCCCTATATCGACGCAATGCAATAATCCCTCGATAAATGCGATGGAACATTACTACATCATGCTCAGGCCTGCTGAGACTGAGCTCGGCGCTGCTTCCAATCCTCTTGGGAAGATCCTGATCCATGCAGTGAAATCCATCGACAACACGCGAAGCCCACCAAGTCCTTCACCGGTCATCTACTGCCTCCACGATCCCGCCGAGCTTCCTGCCTTCCGTCCGAGTAGAGCGCCGCATGCCTCAATTTCTGACCTTAGTCCATTTCGCCCGCCTCGCGCTCTTTCTCTTCTTGATCCTCCTGGCCCACTCAAGACTCCTCAGCTGGTTGCTTCTCCGCGTATGAAGCCTGTCGACAATCCGGCCATAAGTCTCACCAGGATCCACATACATCCTGATACCGTGGTCGAACACAACCTTCCTATGATGGTCATCGTCTCTCAAGAACTTAATCCCTCGCCATGTCTCTTCCGGTCTGCTTCCGTGCCGGACGGCCCACTGCCACGCTGCATGGACGTCTATGCCTTTCGGCCAGACCACATGACTCCACCAGAGGGGCGCAGTCTGCACCCAGGTAATTGCGGTCGGCTCACACATTCGTGACATTCGCCGCTGAATCTTCAGCGACCATGTGATCGTGTTGTGGAATGATCGATTGACTCCTTTTAGTGCGAAGAGGCGGCCGATGCTGGACTTGCCGCGGACGTAGTCGTCGCCAGCATATCCGTCGGACTCAGGGATACTCAGGATAATCTGCTCTAGGAGCTCTGGTATGCCGAACACTCTGGTGGCGGCGTTGGTGGACGACATTATCGTGTATATGTGGCGCTCTATGAGTTTATTCGGATGATCTGGACCGGCCCTGGTAATCTATGTCTCAAGGCTGGCCAGTGTAATGCTCTGGAGACGAGTGGCGACCTGGCAATGTGCAATGTTATTGACAACGCCATCTCGAGGAAATCGTCGCGTATGAGTCGCTTCGGCCTCGCATGTGAAGGCAACAGGCTTGTGAATGTGCTCGTGAATGTACGATGCGGAAGTTGATATAATAGTGAATGAGGAGCCAGGACTTGACCCCGAGCTTGTGACAGGCGGATATGAGCACTAGGAGAGGAAGATCTCATGTAGGCTGACATTTATTCTGTGTCAATGTTTGCTTCGGGTTGGGTAAGCGAGACAACATGGCCACCAAGGAACAACACATGCAAGACCCTGAGACTCAGCACAAGCTTCGACATACTCATTGGAAGCCCAATTCTCCTTGGCCGCAGTACGATTGGGAAGAAGAAACATCCTGCCCAGTGCTTGTTTATTGAAGTAAAGAAATGCTGCCACCCGAGGAAGATATGAGCACTTCAGTCCACCCATGATTCTGAGCAGCGCCTAAATCCACCATGAGAAGGGCCATATTTTCACAAGAGCGCAAAGTTGCTGCTCTGTCGAGCCTTTGGACTGGCTATCACCGGTCTGCCAGACATCAGTATCGCCCCTCAGCCCGCTACTGATCGTCACGAGCCATATTGCTCTTCATTACCCATTACCCAGACTCAACTTGACAGAAGTCCTAGTCTCCATGAACAAACTGCGAGATGCGTGCACGCAGCTTGCCAGAACCACGCTTCAAACCCCTCTTGATCCTACGACCAAGCGACGTCGCTCGATACGCAGTATACGCAGCCCTGAATCTCTCCACAACCTCTCCAAAAGTCTCTCCAGGCTGAACGTCCAGCGTAAACTTCCGGAAATCGACACGAGTCTGCCGGTCACGATCCCCAAGAAAGACGATATTGCGCCACGACTCGCCTTGAGTCTTGTCGGTCTTGAAGAAGGTAGCTCGACCCCAAGCGGCCTCAACATCCCAGCCATGCAGTCTTACGATGAATAGCTCCTACGCACCTTCGACAGGATCCTCGAATACAAGCTCCCATGGTATGGAGGGCGGCTGAGTGATGCGACGCTGAAGGGCAGGAGACCCATCGATCGTTTCTTGGAAAGCACGACACACTCTCTTGACTCCGAGGAGAGTGTTGGCAGCGGTCTTGCGAGTGTATTCGATGTTGTCTGGAGGCGAGCTTCTGTGACGAAACTCGAACGTCTCTGTGGTTGCGGTCACGTTGAGGAGGATCATTTCCATCAGCTCGGCGATGGCGAATACTCTGCTGGCGGCGTTTGGAGGCATCTTGATATTCCTGATCTTCTGCTTCATGCACTACAGTGCTCTCGAGATACCGATTCTAAAAACTTCGAGGCGCAAGAGGAGGTGATGAAGCACGTTGAAAAAGTGTACGGCCCAGGAGAGGCTTTAAGAACGAGGCTGCGCCAAGAAAGTGAATAGGCCGCGCAAGTGAACGGACTCCAAGCGTCACAGTTGCCCTGCGAGACAACACCGAAATCGACACTTGGCATACGCATGGACGTTTATACTCACACAGAGCCCCACGTTCCTCTAGCAACACATCGATTAACTGCAGTACAGATATATTGCCCCCAATCCCAGGCACTTCCTCGACTTCTCCCCACACCAACATGTTCCACATCAACAGCGTCCCATCGAGGGAACACTCAAGATCCACGATGTCGGCCCCCAAATCTCCCACAAGCTCAGCAACCAAATTCTTCTCAATCGCCGAGCTCACCGAACAAATCCTCCTCGACTTCGTCAACATCCCTAACCCAAACAAGACCGCCAGTACCTCCCTCCTCGGAATCAAACGTGTCTCTCACTCCTTCAACACCACAATTAGCACCACTCCATCTCTCCAACGCGTCATCCATCTAGGCCATCGACCAAAGCTCGAGTACTGTAAGGACAACCACTATCGCATACACAACGCCCTCAACATCACAATGAGTCATGGAGCACACGTTGATTTCGCTTTCTTTCGCGCTACGGAGTGTTGGGTTGATACGGAGGGAGAGTCGTGGAGAGACATTGTGTTTCTTGGGTCGAATAGAGATGGTGAGGATATGGAGTTTGGGAATGTGCAATTGCATGTGGAGGCGGGCGAGACGTTTGGGAGTATCGTGGAGAGGGTTAGAGAACTTCAGATGAGAGCGGCGGAGCATAAGAAGGTTATGCTTGAGAATGCGGTCGCCTATGGGTTTTTGGATGAGGATGACTGTGTTGGAAAGTCTTGGACGGTTCATGGAGTGTGATGGATTAAGGGCCAGGTACTGTTCAGCAGCGGACTCTATGAGAGGGATATGGTGCGAACGTACGCTGCGAGCTTACGCCCTTCGATGAAGCAAAAGCCGAGAGGAGACGTCGTTGCGTGGAACGAGCTATCAAATTCGAGCCTCCTTGCGAGGAAAGACCGCTTGAAAGACGCGCAAAAAGCAAACGCTAAGGGCCTGTTCGGTTGCAGCTACGCTTCCAACTGTAGGTAGACCTACTGCCGTAGATTGAACCTGTACTACGCCTAGCACTATCGGACCGGCTATTTCTTCTATAGATTGTTTCTACGCTTTTAAAGACCTTCTGCATATAGATATTGTCGCACTTGTTCGGTTGTAGATATAGTTGCCTTTATAAAATATAATAAGAGTCGAATACTAGCTATATAGCCGCCTATAGGCCTACCTAAGCAGGGCTTAGTAAGTAGAATTTATACTTCCCTAAGAATGCGACGAATTCTATTATTTCTACTATTATAAATATTACTACTAATAATATCTATATATACTATCGTATACGCCGAAATTATAATAAGATTATATACTTTAATTTACGCTAGAAATTAGCTCTATATAATACTTCCTCGTTAAGAAATAAATCTACTTATAATTATAACTAACTTATAGCCTCTACCTATACTTTAAGACTCCTAAATCTCGTAAAACTTATAGACTACTACCTAGACTACTCTATAAGATATATAAGATACTAGATTATAAGGTATTAATATAATAGCCTTATTAGGAATATAAAACTATAAGTTTAATATCTCTAAGACTAAAGATAAAGGACAACGTCTCGTTTAGACTATAGGGCTTAAAGAGATACTCCTTAAAGCTATAGTTCTATAGATAGACCTTAATAACTACTATAAGAGCGTTCTATAAGCTAATAGATATAAAGTAGTACTTAAGACTATAAGTAGGTAGGTAAAGAGATAGCTTATTTAGTAGTAGTATAAAATAAAGCTATACTCCTATAAGGCCTTATATATAGCCTTTATAGTACTCGAAGCTAAGTTAGGCTTTAGTATTAATCTAGATACTAGCTATATTACTATAGATAGCTTTATATAGAACGATTATCTTAATAAGGCTACTTATAAGTATACTAAACCTTTAAGGGATAAACTAATACCTTACGTTAGCTTCTATTAAACTATCTTTAGTAATAAGACTACTACTAGTAACCTCTCTAAAGGCAGCTCTTCTATAGCGAAGAAACGAGTATCTACGAAGATAGTAATAGTAATACCTACTACTAAGAAGCTACGTAAGAAGTTAAAGTCTTTATAATAACCTTCTATTACTTAATAACCTCTTATTACTATTAATAGCGACTTGGAAGCTAATAAAGAGAATAAATAGCTTAATAGTACTCCTTCTACTAAGAAGTCGACTCTAAGGGCTCTAATAGTACCTTAAGTTACTACTACTACGAAGGGTAATCGTAGAGATACTATATAGCTTACTAATACTATTCGAGAGGGCTTCGTTACTATAATACCTAATATTCTAGTTAAGTTAGTACTTAATTAGCTTAACGAGTTCAACCTATCTTATAACCTCTATAGAGCCTATAGTAAGGCCTTCTACGATAAGATCTTTAGCGACTTCGAAGCTAGGTCCTTCTATAAGGGTACTATATAATATAAGTATATATAGCTCTATTAGATTACTACTAAGAGTAGTATAGAAGAAGATATTAAGAGCGATATTAAGTAAGTAATAAGTTAAGTTAATTAAGCTACTTTCTAGTATTCTACGCTAGTAAAAGTAATTAATATAATAATAACGAGATTTAAGAGCGTTTCTAGTAGAGGAACGAGTTTAGCTTTTAATAGCCCTACCTATCTACTATTTAATACTAGGTCTATATATATATATATAAAATTTATAAGTCTTCGAGAATATATATATATTATACTCTATATTAATTTTTATATACTTCTAATAGCTAGTTATAGTATTCTAATAGTATATAAGTTTTAATAATCTAGTATACGTCTCTAGCTTAGTAAGCTAGTATCGAGTCGCTTAAAGCTAATACTAGCTAAGCTCTATAGAGATATTAGCTATATCTACTAGTACTTAAATCTAAACTACCGCTAAGCGCCTATTATACTACTAAGACGATACCTATACTATAACTTTATATAATAGCGAAATATCTACTCGCTACGCTCTATATTCTCCTTTAAAAATTATTAAATTTAGTTAAGAACTAAGCTTATACTAGCTCTACGGAGGTAATATAGAATTTAATTAGTATAGTCTCTAATATCTCGAAGAGCTTCTTAAATACGACTTAAATCCTAACGAGTTAAGTTAATTAGAATACTTTCTAGTATTTAGCGCTAATAAAAGTAATTAATACGATAATAATAAGGTATTAAGGTATTTATTTCTTCCTATTAACTATACTCTTCTACTAGATTACTTCGCTATATAGGCCCTTCTTAATCTTATAGTCCTACTATATATCTTTATATATTCTATTATAGAAGGTAGTTATTCGCTTATTCTTAGTACTTACTATACTCGATAGAGTCCTTTTAGCTCTATATCTACTACCTTACTTAATCTCTAGATTAAATAGTACTTCTTTAGCGTTCTAGGCCTTTTCTTAATTAGCTATTAACTCGTTACTTATATTATTAAGCCTAATAAAGTTATAAAGAGCTATTAAGCTATATATAAGAGCTACTTATATCTCTTTATTAAAGGTCGGTCCCTTTATATCTTTTAAGATCTTAAAGCGCTCCTTTAGTATACTAAATATACGTTTAACGACGTTATAAAAGCTTAAATACTATAGGTTATATAGCTCCTACGCCTCTTCTAGAGTTCTATTACTAATACTCTATTCTTTAAAGTAATATCTCTTACCTCTAAAGAGTATAAGAGTTAAGCGAGTACTTAGATAGCTAGTATCTATAAGATAATACTTACTCTCTAGATAGTTAGCTCTAAAGCCTTTAAATTCGTAGGCGTATAATAATACTTAATTATTATTTATAGAGCCCTCCTACCTAGTAAGGACGTACGTAAATAGTATATTAAAGTTAATAACTACTAGTATATTCTACGAGATAGTACCCTTCCTATTCTACTATAGTACTTACTTACTATAGCTAATATAAGTAAGTACGTAGCTTCTATTAAGTACGCTAATATAGTCCTTAAACTAGGGGTAGAACTTGCCTATACCTCGCTTATTTATCTTACTTATAATCTTCGAAGGTATAGTATTATAGTCTAGCTCTTTAACTATATTATTATATAGCTTAAGTAGTATAGTAAGAATAGTATAGAACGACTTATAAATAGTATCCTTAGACCTCTTAAATACGAGGTCTATCTAATAGAAGCCTATTAATAAGCTAATAACTATAAGGAAGTATATTAATCTCTCTATAGCTATTACCTACTTTATTAGTTTAAATCTATACTTAACTAAGGCATTTAAGAAGGTATAGAACGTTAGTTTATTAACTCTATAGTTCTTATAGAGCTTTCTTTTATCTTCTAGTAACCTAGCGTACTTATAATAGCTATTATTATAGTATATATACGTACGTATATTAAGATAATTATTAAAGTATTAAGTAGCTACTATATAGGTAGTAAGGGTAGCTATACGCTATTAGGTAGAGGTCGATATCTAGAGGTTTGTATTTAATTACTATACTACTAAATATATCTAAATAAAAATATTTACTAAGAATACTATTAACGAAGGCGATAGCGTTTAACCGAGCTATATTATAGGTTATATAAGGGTATTATATAGGCGTAGTTTACTAAACTATACCTAAACCGCCGTAGCTTGAATTTCTACTAAGCCTATATATAAACTACGACTATAGCTTACTATACCTTTAAGATTACTAACTATAGGTTTAAACTATATATATACTTAATAGGTAAAGGATATATCGTTAATCTTATTTAGTTTAAGCTATACTAGGTATATTATTACTATACGTATTTAGTTTGACCTATAGTATATAGTATAGTAAGCTACACCTGGAAGCGTAGCTGCAACCGAACAGGCCCTAAACGAAGGTATTGACACCACCTTGCCATGCCGAACTTCAGACATAAAGGCAAAAAATTTGAGTCGGTTCACGAACCAGAGACCCTCAGCTCGCTGGACAACAGGCACTTTCCAAACCAGGCGCCACCCGTGCCCATTTCGCACCAGACACGCATGATCAACACAGGCTGTCATGGCGCCTGAAGCAGTCGCGCCTTCCTTGGCAACGCCTGCAACAGTATTGGTCCGGTTTCCAACTTAATTAACCATTGGGTCCTTGGACAAATGCAATGAACGAGCGGTCTCGTGAACACAACTGGCTCAGGCATGCGGTTTCGATCTTCGCCTTGCGGGCAGAGAATCGCAACAGTCAACACCAGGTTGACTTTGTACCAATGAGATTTCAAACCAGGCCTCTCATTGGCGTACGCTGCGGAATTCTGGTTGCTATGTTAGTCTTGATTTGGGGCAGGCGGAGATTGGTAAACTGGTGGGTGACCATAATTGTAAACTGCCGCTCTGGCCGCATGGCACTGAGAACAGATCTGAAGCGTCGGAGAATGTTGGCTTGCAGCAGGGAGGGTGGATAGACGAGGCACCTTTCTCGGGAGCAGCACGAGTCTCGAAAGCACCAAATTGAACACGTGAAATCCTAACCCACCACAGTAACCTCAAAGCCTGTGTTGCTCTGAGTCCAAGCCACAGCTTCGGACAATTCATATGCGCTTTCTGTGCATTGGGCTTGATTGCCGACCAACGCAATAGGCTCCTCTCAGACTATTCCAGACTCGCTATCGCACGTATATCTAATCTCTCGAGATCCTCGCTGTATAGCCGATCTCAAAAACCACTATGCCGATGGCCACATACCTGTGGCCAATGTCTCCACCAACAAGACCCACACAAACTCAACTGGCTCCTTCCTAATCCGTCTTAGCCAACAACATCACATCTTCATGGTCACCATCATCAAACTATCAGTGTTCAATTCCACCACGAATCCGGAATCCAATCACCAGGGACACGAGAAAGAAATGGAAACAATGCCTCAAACAAAATACTTCGCCAAATCTCTCACCCTTTCAGAATCCAACCAAACCTTCCAAGCCAAACTCGCCTACCGCACCTTCGGCAAACCAGACAACCCAGCAATTCTACTCCCAACCTGCTACGGCGGGACTCTAGCCACAACATCCCCTTTCCTCTACGACTCTGAAAGCGCGTTATTTAGTCCATACAAATACTTCATAATCGTGGTCGGCCTATTATGTGGATCAGAATCAAGTTCCCCATCAAATACACCAGCACCTTTTCATGGCCCAAAATTTCCTCACACGACATATAAAGATAATATACGTCTTCAATACTCCTTATGTACCGAGGAGTTAAGGGTAGAGAGACTGTTTGCTTATATCGGTTTCTCAATGGGTGGACAACAAAGCTATCACATGAGCGTTTTATATCCCGAATTTGTAGAAAATATTGTATGTATTGCAGGTTCTGCGAGGACGAGTTGGCATAATTGGTCTTTCCTCGAAGGACCGAGACACGCCCTCATGAACTCTGCAGATTTCAAAAACGGAGAATACGGCGATGTCCCTCCAAAGAAAGGTCTCCAAGCTTTCTTCCGAGTATATTCAACTTGGGCTTTAAGCCCAGAATGGTTTCGACAAGAATGTTGGAAAGATGTCGGCTGCAAAACACTCCAAGAGTATTTGAATCAGAATTGGGATGGTGGAGGTGAGGCGAATGATTTGTTGGCTTTGCTTTGGACTTGGCAACATGGTGATGTTACGAGGTATTTTCCTGAAGATGCTGGGGATTTGGCTAAGACGCTGGGGAGGGTGAAGGCGAGGTGTTTGATTGTGCCGGTTAGTACGGATCAGTATTTTCCGCCTGAGGATAGTGAGCAGGAGGTGAAAGCTTTGAAGGATGGGATTTTGAGGGTTGTTCCTAGTGTTTGGGGACATTTGGCTGGTGGTGGGAATGGGACGAAGGAGGATACGGAGTTTATGGTGAGGGAGATTGGGGAGTTTTTGAAGTTGCGGTGATGGGCCTGTCTACCATTGTGGGTATTCGATATATACCCTTCAACGATAGGAATGCGCCCATGTGTGATGTATGCTCATGGATGGCGCAGTGTCGTAAGTCATTCCTCATTACTTCGTTATGTATCAGGCGCTACGGCATGACTCTGTCGGTCCCATCTTTTGCGTTCTGAATATGCAGTCGCCCATGAGCGTCGAGATGAGGCCGGTCCCCTCGCGCGCAAGTGAAGCGATTGTTCGAAGATCGAGGAAAGCCACCTTTTTTCTTCCAAATCTTCTCCATCTCTTGTCTCTTCGCGCTGGGCTTCTTGCCATCTTTGATGCGTTTCTTTCGAAAAGGACGTATGCAGCGTAGAAGACCGGATTGTGTCCAGCACCATTTGGACCTTTGGCCTGAGAGGCAGTCTCGTGTTAGCTGCTGATTGAATAGAGACTGCGTGCACATACCTTCAGGAAGCGATCGAGACCACGTGCATCGACCTTGGTTCCAGGCATTATTTCATTGAGCTCCCGAGCAAAAGCAGCTTTCGCTGTCTTCGATCGATTGAGATGTCCTTTGATCTGACTGCGTACATCGCCTGCCGTGGCATATATTGGCACGCTCTCGCTCTCTTCGCCGTCTAGGTTGATGTCCGCAAGATCAGCAGCCTTTAGATCAGACTTCTCTTTCTTCTTGCTGTTGTTCGACTTGACCGGATCTTGGGATTTCTCCGCTGTCCCCTTGAACTTCTCGTTTGGCGATTCGACGGGCTTTGAGGCATTGATGTTCGGGTTCCTTTCTTGCAAGGCATTGCCTTTACCGCAAATATGCTCGTCCGGACCGACAATTGGTATGCCGCCTGACATCGTGAGGGATTCTGGAGCTAGTTGATAAATCTGTATTGACTGAAGCTACAAAAGAGTTGTACCAAGCTGGATGTTAGAGAGGGAGAAGACCTTGCTCTGGATAAACCTCCTTTCTAGTTTCTACGTCGAGATGGCATTGTTTGATCTGCAGACGCGATGATATCACATTGCGGACGCGTTCATGACATCAGGTCGCACAGTCCAGAAAATGCGAAAAAACGTGATCTTGCAGCCGTTGGCGTTGGGTTGCATCATCGCAGAACAAAGCTATGTGGCCCCAGGCATGATATTGAATGCGGTCTATTGCCATGCTTGAATCGCAAGCGGACCAAGAAGTGCTCTTGTTCTTGCAGCGGGAAGGAGTGTTGCGCTGGATGTTTGGCTTCATCTCAACGAGACCGGGCCTGTGAATGGCTCGGCAGCTGCCGAACGTCGCTCGTCCGAGGTCAGCCGCAGACCTCAGCTTCATCTTTGCCTTCGCGATCGACAGCAAGATACACGTGCTGTGCCGCATGCTCACGATGTCTCATCCCTCCAGCCGACTACCTTGCAGAAATGCATGTAGCTTGACAGACAAAGCGAATCCCCACGCCGCCATACGCGCAACGACTTCTGGACCTGGATGACCATCAGAGCTGCTAGGACGTGTAGGATGAGTAAACGCGTCTAAGGAGCTGTCGAATCTTGCCATGGCGTGGTCACTCTGCCGCTTAATAGACACGGAGGAAATCTCTCTCAGGCTCTCAAGTCCCTACTCGAGCTCACACACCTTAAGCCCTGCCAGATCACGGGGTTCTGACATAGACAAGCTGGAAGATGAGCAGCCTATAGCAGTACTTCAATTTCTCATCGAACCGAGGAATGCTCAGACCCTGGTTACTGAGCGCATCGCTCAAAATGTCGACTTCGTCTATGGTCGTAACAGCTGGGTAGCTTTACTACCTCGCTACATAGGCCACACCCTTCTGGTTGATGCAGCTGCCGTGGCTTTGAGCTATCTTTTTGAGTACGGATGGACGAACCAAGTTGCATTGCTTGACAGCGCTATAGACGCATACAAATGCGCTTCAAAGCTTCTGCAAGTCAACCTGGCCAATTCGAGCACTAGGCATTTGGACGAGGTCCTTCTCACAGTCAACATCTTGAGCATATGTGATTACCTCTCTAGGGAAGGCAATGAGGATGGTATGAAGGCACTGGCGCTCCATCAGAAGGCATCCGATATCCTGATGTTACAGAAGCAGCAAGCCGGAGAGACACCTTCGGATGTGGTGCGCGGCCTCATGCATTGCCTACGTTCCCACTGGTTCTACACGTCAGATGCCGTAATCCAGTTTGAGGACCCTTACTGGTTTGAGATCGAACCTCTCGTGGTCGCCGGAGTGCCGCCAGAGCTCAGAAGGCTTAGGAAGCGGACGACACAAGTCTACGTCCGTCTGGCGCATCTTAGACGTCTCGTAGGCGCTCTTCGCGCCGGCGATACAGCTTCGGCTGGTGATGCTGTGTCTCTGGCCAGAAGTCTGTTGCAGCTTGAAGACACCCATGCTGAAAGTTTCATACTGCACAGGCCTTCTGTACGCCCTACGGAGAACTTGTGTGATCGCAAATTCGTGCCGAACTCTTTTCGCTTTGCTAGTTCTGATGACATGAATGTCGCCGAGAATTATTGGGTCATACGCATGATTTTTGCTGCGATTCTGCATTTGGATCGCTTCTCTGGGATTCCATGACTTTGATGGATATCCTTTGATGGAGGTGGAAGAGCGAATGATGAAGAACCACGTAATGTGCTGGCAGCAAACCTTCAAGCAGGAGCTTGGACACAAAGGCCTTTTACACGCTCTACCGAGCATGTGGAGTTCATTGAGAGGCCGCACTCAATTTCATGGAACCTCAATCGCGAACTTCGCCAACTGGATCTTATGTCTTACAAGACGAGAGCTTCCGAGCATACCCATCACTGCCCAAGATCTCGACGCAGCTGCAGATGCTCTTTGCGGAGCACCAGGAGGTGAGAGCGACGGGGAAAGCCGTCTCAAGTCTGTCATCTGGGGCACGCACTCAGCGAAAGGAAGGCCCGGTATCGTCAATCCGCACACTTCGGGCTTCTCGTGAGACTTTTCTATGCAGTTCACGGTGACACTGCTTCTTCAGCTTCTGAGTTACCGCCGAGATCTCAGCTCTTGGCGCCAGCGCTGGATTGCTCGGACTCAGCGCGAGCGAAGGATTTGACGCTTACAATTTCATTCGGGATATCTTCGACGTCAAATCTGTCAACATCCATCGAAATAATCTGGACTGACCGTATATACTCACCGGCACATGCTGAAATGGCAGTAAACCCACCATATGTCGCGCACGTGCTGCCGAAGGAGCTTAGCTCTACCGTGCAGAAGCAACTTGCCGATTTGAGCAAAGAAGCTGCTTGGGCTATTGAGGGGGAGCGGCTCTACACTTATGCTCCCCATCTACCAAAGCCAGACGACTTGGACTCGGTTATGTGGCAGATGACACCGCTCGATACATTGAATGTCTGGATATGCGTCGCGCCTAACACAATCAACGGCAAGACGGATCTCGAGGAAGGCGAATGGGTTGGCATCTGCGGAGGAAAAGGCCCACTCAGCTGGGAAGAATATAACGTTTGTCCAGAGCTGGCGAACAAGGCGTACGGTGATGATGTCTTTCAGGCATTCTGGACTGGCGACTGGCTATACATGCGACCCAATCATCGCAACCAAGCCTCGCTTCAGACCATGGTTGGGTCTTCGCAGCAGCGTCGCATTGCTGAGTCTCTGCTAGCGATGGAGAGATTTGTCCTGATGAAAGCTCCAAAGAAGCTTGTCGTCCGAACACAGCACATTGCGAATCACGGAAGTCAAGGATATGATTGGCAGGTCAAACAGCTCGGCAGCCGAATAGTCAGAGACGTCAGCATTGCCGATTGGTTTGCATTCGACGGTCTGGAGACTGAGGGCACCAAGAAGTTGACTCAGCCTATGGGGACACTCTTTGAGGAGGTTTACGAGATCGACATTGTCCGAAAGATGCACAAGGCCAATTTATGATTTCATCAACGCGATCTCCAGTGGGCCATGCAATGCATTGGACGATGGAGAGCGGAAATTATGCATTACTCATACTCTATACGGCCGTTCCTTTTGGCCTATGCAGATCTATCAAGTGCCTGTGATTGGCACATCTGGTAGTAGCGGCCCTTCTGCGCCATTAGCGCATCGTGATCACCAGCTTCTACTATCCTTCCAGCTTCGAACACGAAAATCCGATCGGCCTCCCTAATGGTGCTCAGGCGATGAGCAACAGCTATGGTTGTCCGACTTCCTTGTTTTGCTGCATCCATGAGTGCAGCTTGAACTATCTTCTCACTCTCGGTATCGAGCGCTGAGGTGGCCTCGTCCAGGAGCATAATCTGCGGATTGCGAATGATGGCACGAGCTATGGCAACACGCTGCTTCTGTCCTCCGGAAAGCTGCGAGCCTCGAAGTCCAACATTCGTGTGCAGTCCTTCCGATAGTGAGCTCACAAATGTCCATATATTTGCTTGGGTGCAAGCTCGTTCAATCTGCTCTTCGGTAGCCTCACTGCCTGAATCTGCTAGACCAAGTGCGACGTTATCTCGAATCGTGCCTTGGTAGAGCACTGGCTCTTGTTGGACAAGACCAATCCTCAGACGATGTGCCCTTGCTGTACTCTCCAGTATTGAATTGCCGTCGAGCCTGATATCGCCCGATGTCGGATCGTAGAATCTCGATAGCAAGGAAACCATCGTTGTCTTGCCACATCCAGATGGTCCCACAAAAGCCGCAAAGGAACCAGCAGGTATGGACACATCGACCCCCTTCAGGATCTTGGCGCCTGGCCTTGAGGGGTAAGCAAATGTCAACGATTCGTAGTCGACTGCAGCTGGGCCATTGCGTTTCTCATCATCGTTCGCATCCGGTGGTGGGTTGCCTTCCAGTATCGGGGCAGCAGTCTGCTGTAAATTGAACATCAGATTTGCCGCAGTCTTCGCTTTTGAAATGCTTGTGGAGTATTGAAAGAACATCGCTGCTGCTTCGCCCCCAAATAGTACGGAAATGAAGACCTGGAAGAACTGTGTCGAATTGTACTCGCCTGTCGACACGAGCTTTCCACCATACCAGAAGCCGAGCGCCATCGCCAGAAAGTTGATACTTTGCGACAGCGCATAGAATGCCACGGTCCAGACGAAGGAGCTCGCCGATCTTGCGGCGACATCAGACAATCTCTCTGCATATCGACTCAGCACTGAGCGCTCCAACGTCAGTGAGTTCACTGTTCGTATCGCAGAGATGGCTTCAGCTGCAACTGCGGCGCTGCTTGCGAATCGCTCGGACGTCGCCGCTTCAAGGTGCCCATCGAGTCGAATTCTCATGTAGCCGCTGAGTACCAAAGGAGGTAGTGCGCCGAAGACACACACAAGTCCTAGCTTCCACCCAACAGCGATGCCGTAGACAGAGCTTGACAGTAAAATAAAGATGTTCATCATAATCAGGAATACATTCATGCCACAGAGCTCTTGCAGGTTGGTGGCCGCAGTCGACAACCTGGCTGTCAAACCACCACTCTCGTTCTCGGGCTGGTTGAAGAAGTCCATCTCCTGGTAGAGCGTGGATCGAAACAAGCGAAGTCGGTACACGCGCGTCAAAGTCTGCGAAATAATGACCGAAACCCAGCCCATCACGAAGTAGATGACAATCGAAGCGAGAGCAATCACGAAGAACATCAAAGCCCAGAAGTCGCCATCGGATACAGCCTGCGGACCACGACTTTGGAAGACTTCGAATGTCTTAGAGAAAATGTACGCCTGCGTTGGGTATATTCCTCCTGCACCAGCAGCTGTGAGAGAGGCAATGAAGAAGCTGGGCCAAAGCTTCTTCTGCTCGCCCATCAAGATCCACAAGCTCTTCAACAGCCCAAAGTTGATCTTGTTGTGGACTGTGTCTGCGCGTCCAGCTTCAAGTTCGGAAGGAGCCACAGTACTTTTGGTCCGCTGGACCGAGAGAATCTGTTCAAGCTTCTCGTCTTCCTTTTCGTCGTCAGTGGAGTCGCTCTCGTCGCTGCTTCGGCTCTCAAGATTCTGAGCTTTGACGAGCCGAGAATAAGCACCTCCTTGTGCTAGAAGTTGTCGATGCGTGCCCTGCTCGATGACAGCGCCCTTGCGCATCACTGCGATAGAGTCGGCATTCTGGATCGTGGAAAGCTTGTGAGCAATGATGATCGTGGTGCGATCTTTCGAGACATTGTCAAGAGCATGCTGAACTACCGCCTCCGCTTTTGGATCTAACGCACTCGTTGCCTCGTCCATGATGAGTACCGATGGGTTGGAAATAATGCTCCGGGCGATTGCAACACGTTGTTTCTGGCCTCCTGATAGCATTCGAGCACGCTCGCCAACAGCAGTGTCGTACCCGTTGGGCAACTTGCTTATAAAGTCATGCGCAAATGCATCAATGCACGCTTGCTCCACGAGCTTTGTCTTCACTTCGCGGGAGCTGTTCTCATAGTCCGTGCCGACCAGACCATACTCCACATTGTCGAATACGGTGCCACTGAACAGTACCGGCTCTTGCTGGATGAGGCGTACATTCGTGCGGAGCCAACGAAGATTGAGATCTCGAAGAGGGACGCCGTCCAGAATGATCTCGCCGGACGTCTGCTCGTACCAGCGCTCGAGCAGACCAACGATAGTGCTCTTACCACTCCCACTCTCTCCAACTAGCGCAGTTGTCTTGCTGGCCGGCACATTCAGACTGAGGCCTGACAGAACAGGATTCTCCGGCCTAGATGGGTAAGCAAACTTGACTTCCCGCAGCGCGATCTCTCCAGCACAGTGCTCAGGCTTCTGACCTGCCTCGGAAAGAGCATCGATTTTGGAATGTCTGTCAATGGTCTTGAACAGGTCTCCACAAGCTGAAATGGCCTTTGACAATGTCAATAGCTGTGGAGCAATCTGCGTCAAGGTCGTGGCAGCCAGAACAACAGCAAAGATGACAGTGACAACCTTTCCGGCCTGCTCGATCTCTCCCGCGTTGTACATCCGGATTCCCTTCCAGAATGCCAGTGCATAGCCGCTGTAAACACAGAAGAACTCGGTGGAATACATGATTCCAATGTTCGCCTTCTTTTTCATGCCCACTTTCTCGGCATCTTCAAGCAGAGCATCGTAGCGAGTAGACATGGTTGGATGTAACCAGAAAGAATGCACGTTTGCGATACTGGAGAACACCTCTTCAGCCATCAGCCCGGCCTTCGAATAGATGTCGAGCAGTCTGTTCTCGTTCTTTGCATCGATCGCGACCGTAACAGCGGTGATGATCAAGATCGCTGGCACGATCGCCAATGTGATCAGAGTCAGCTTCCATTGCGAAGCAAATGCCACAACGAAGACTGCTACGAATGTCGACACAGACTGGATCGTCAGCGTGAGCTTCTCGCTTATACCCTGATTGATCAGGTTTGAGGTTGTGGTGACTTTTACGGCTGGACTTCCAGCTTCTGGAGAATCGAAATATGCTACCTCCTGTCGAAGGAGCGATTTCATGAAATCGATGCGGAGGGCTTTGGTCGTTCGGATCGCTGAAATCGAGATGCATAGCGTGTGGATGTACGAAAGTATCAGCTTGGCGATGAAGAGATATACAAAGTACAGGCTCAGTTGTGAGACCTCATTCATGTACTTGTCGCCGGAGATCTCGTTGCGGGAGAATCGGTTGAAAGTGGTGACAAAGTTTCCGAACAGCAGTTCCATGAGAGGAAGCGGAATGCCGGCTCCAATAGCAGCCGTGAATGCGATGACATTGAGCGTCCAGCTTGTCCGGTCGGCATAGCTGAATACCCGCTGTCATTGTGTTAGCCCTTGACATTCCCTAGATACCACGGGTAAGGCATACCAGGTAACTGTAGCCAACAGATTTGATACTTGACTCCGCTGTTGGCGGTTGTTTGTCCTTGGACGGCATGGTGGTGGATGTCGGATGCGGTCAATGGTTGGATACATGGCGAAGTCTATGTTCAATCTGCTATATACATTCAAATGCATCAATGTCGTCGTTTGTGCTTTGGAATCGGGTCTGCTAACGGAGCACGCGCCCTCCGAACCAGGCAAGGAGTCATCTCGCCTGATGAACAACGTTGATTGGTCTGTCCAAGTCCGAACACCGAAATCTTGGCAAGCTGCGTGGGACCCGCGGAACCCGACTGTCATCAATCCTTTCCTTCCAACATCAGCATCATCATATCGGCCAAGACCGTGTCAGGCTCGCACCGCCTCTAGGCTTACATCAATGAAGGCAGCAAGCTTGAGTAGACGCTCTGTAGGAGGACTTCATTGACTTGGAGATCAAAAGACATCACTTGGCCGAAGAAACGCGATCCGGGACTGCAACAAAGAGCTTTCTCACCTCGAGCTCCACTGTCGTACTTTGGCACAATGGCGTCCGAGGATTCATCTAACGAGGGTGTTCGGCTGAAATCGGGTGTCTTGGCACCCCGAGCTGTAAGTAAATTGATTCGAGCACAGTGAGCAATAAACGAAGTGGCTGACATGGGTGTCAGTGTGACGGTATATCCAGATAACGGTAGCGAACAGTAAACGAAGTGGCTGACATGGACGGCAGGATGTAGAACTCGTAAGGTCAGGTGTGATAGAAAGCCGCCGTGCTCGCATTGTCGGACAGCCGGTCTTGGTGAGCTTTTGAGCAGATATGCAGTGATTCTGAGCTGGGACCTGATAGCTTCACCAGTTTGTCGCACAACTCAACGGCCGAAAGAAGAACGTTCACGCGTTACCATTTCTAAGCAGTAGTAAGTGTTGCTTTACTTGGTAAGCAAGGACATGCTCTCTGACTGTAGTGTAGTGAGAACAAGATCGATACCATTGAAAGTAGACTAGCCAGCATCGAAACGCTACTTCGACAAGCAAATCAGAACACCTCTTCAGCATCTGCCTTTGGTACACCTACCTCGAAGTCATTTCCGACACCTCCGGATCCTTTGGAGAAACCAAGCGATGCCCATGACATCGATGACGATGAGCCTGTCGTTGAGGACTTGGCCTTCACTGGCCATGGCCGAGACACTCATGTTGCCAAGGACATGCTGGAGCAAACCATTACCAGCAGTAATGAGTTGATGTCTGATCCTCAGCTCAATGCTTCGTTAAGTTCTTTGAGGAGTGTTCTGAGCAAGATCAGACCAGAAGGCACTGCCGACAGTGGAATCTCGCCTGGAGCAGCGCTACGAAATGTTACGTCCGAGCTTCCTCCCTGGTCTGAGATCAATGATTTAGTTGCTCGAGCAAAGGAGTATCCGCCTATCGCGTGGGAACTGTACTTACAAGCTCTTCCTATGGATGTGTTCATAAAGTTCTGCGAGAACATGCACTCGACCGACGGCGTTGGGGGTACCATGGCCGAAAGGATAATCGTATATGCTGGACTCTACGCGCTTGCCACTGAGTTTGCTGCCATGGACTCCGGTGCAAAAGCTGATCGATACCACACGCTGTCGAGAATCTTTCAACAGCTGGCGATGTCGACCATATCCAACTTTCCGCTGCTTGCTGCTGCAAAGCGCGACAACATCAATGCACTTCTCATAGGTTCTTTCATCGCGATCGACATGTCAAAACCATTGCTTGCATGGAGTCTGAATGGAGCTGCTCTGAGAATGTGTCAAACTCTCGGATACCAACGCAAGATGACCAAATTGCCACAAGAGGAGCAAGACCGGAACGGCATGCTTTTCTGGAATTGCTATATGATGGATCGAAATACTTCTCTGCGTCTAGGTCGAGCACCCCAAATGCCCGATTATGATATTACTGTGCCTCTCCCACGTCTTTGTCCCACCTTCTCGGATGCTCTTGTACACATGCAAAATTTCTGGATCGAAGGTGCAAGAATTCAAGGCATCATCAGTGAGAAGCTTTACAGTCCAAGGGCCTTGACCGAATCTCAAGAACATCGAGCATCCATCGCCAAAAAGCTCGTCGCTGATCTCGAAAGAGCGTTTGACTTGCGGGTGAAGGCTCAAGACGTCATTCTACCACCTGAGGATAAAGAACAGTGTCCGTCGCTGGAGCCGATCTTAGCAGGTGATACCATCGCACATTGGAGTATGATGACACTGGTGCTACAAGCAGTGGCCACTTCACCAGAAGCCAAATCAGAGGCTTTGACAGCGGCTCGCACAACTTTGAGACTCAGCAGAAATCTGACACAAACACACAAAGGCAACGTATATGCTTGGGCCATGTATTGCAACTGGGTCGCTCTCCACTCTCCGGTCATGACGGCGTTTACGACGCTGTTCACAAATGCGATCGCGAATTTCCAGAGCCCCAAAGAAGATATGGAGTTGATGGAAGCTTTCGTGCGTTCTTTGGAGCCAGTACGCACAATGTTTGAAGGCATCGACAAATTCTATCAGCTCTGCTCGGTATTCTATGAGGTCGCAGCTAGTTGTGTTCGACTAAAGCAACGGCAAGCAGAAGCTGTGAAAATACAGCAACAGCAGCCCAGCATGCACATTCCCCAAGCCGTAACCTCGACTGGAGAGACCATGACCTTGAACGACTTCGACCAGTATCTCTCTGCAATCGGTCTCCCATTAGCTACTCCTCCAATGACCACACTACCGGATAACAGCTTCGGTAACAACGCAAATGTGCTGCAAGATTGGTATAATGCCAACACTTCGCTCTATGGATTGCTGGACCAAGACTTTACGACCTTCAACGACATGAACTTCGGTGCACCTCCTGGCACATGATGAAATCCAAGCATACTTGAGGACTATTTTTCAAGCCCTGACATACCACCCACGCTGCATCAGCATCCACAGTAACCCAGTCCCAGCGTTCACAAATGGAAATACCATTTCTCTAGGTCGGCTTGTCTTCCAGATGAAGAGTTCGCCAGCATAGAGCAGAAGCACGCCAATATACGTACACATTGCGAGATCGTACAATGGCTGATTACCGGTCAGATGGTACGCGGCATAGAGCAGAAGCACGCCAATATACGTAGACATTGCGAGATCGTACAATGGCTGATTACCGGTCAGATGGTACGCGGCATAGAGACGTATCAAGCCGGTATACACGTTATTGACGCCATATACACGAGCAAGAAGACTATCGGGCTCGGGTGCATTTTCGCCGGAGAACTGCTTCAGAGATGCAGACGCTGGTGCGAGGTAGCAGATTGCTGAGTGAATGAACGCTGCGATGCTTGTCTGACTTGTGCCAGTCATCCGAGTCCGGTCCAATACCCGTCGGCGAGCCCAGCCTTGTCCTCACGTAAAGCAGAAAGTATGGCAGGTAGCCAATTGCTTGTGGGAGGGGCTGCATTATCGTTTTCCTACGGTATGTATCTGAAACACAGATGCAGTGCAAGAGTTGGGGGTCTCAATGCCACCTCCGCCGAAGGATGCGAAGGAACGCCGCGGCGGCAGATCATAAATGGACGGGTGATGCCTGAGGCCTTTTTTTAAAACGAGGAGCTAGTGGACATCATCCAGCCTTTGATCCTCATATCTTACACCAGACGACTCCCCACCTTTGATATCAATCTTGATATCCTATCTGAGAAATGGAAAGCTATAACGGGGCTGCATGCGGTGTGCCACATGGGCGCCAGGATGTACAGCCTATCGCCATGCCTATACTGGAAGCTCGCTTCTGTGATACGAGACCCCGAAAATTATGGTTGCAGCGATGGTAGACAATCCGCTATAGTCTAGTAATTAGTTTCCGCCATTTGCAGCAAATGAACTTTATTACTATCAAAACCTTAATTGAGGCCCCTGTCTTTAGTACTTAGTAACACCTAGACAGGAGACATAACGGTATATACCTAGATCCGACTCTTCGTAGCTTAGTTAGTCTTTATAGATCGGTTAGTCTTCGTAGATCGGTTAGTCTTCGTAGATCGGTCGATCTTCGTAGATTACTAGATCTCTTTACTTCTAGAATCCGGTTCTTAACTTTTAGTAACTTTTAGTAACTTTTAGAATACCTTAGTACTACTTCTAAAGGGAACTTTTAATATTTTTTAGACTCGGGTTTATCTTTTAGTAACTTTTAACTAGGCTCGATCTTTTAGTAACTTTTAGTAACTTTTAGTATCCGTAATAGATCTAGTATACCTATCTAGAAGCTACTAAACGATTATTCCTAATCTAAAAGTTACTAAAAGTTACGATTTATAGTAGAAGTTTTAAGCGATAAAGTTTATTTATTATAAGTAATATATATAAGGAGGCTTTCGTAATTCTATAAGTTCGTTAGCGGCGGCCCTTAGGCAAATTAGATTTTCCGTTCGATTTAAAGAACGAATTAAAAAAGGCGCTAATATAGAGAGGCCTAAATCGACTATATAATTAATACTACTTTCTAACTTAATTTTTAACTTATATACGTATTTCTAGTATTCTATATCTTCTATACTCGCTAACTACTCGCTATCTACTCGTAAGAATAGATCTATATATAGATCTATCGCCCTAGAAGGATTAGGTTATAATATAGATCTATAACGGTACTTCGAAGGAAGAGATTATCTAATACCTAGAGCGAGAGACTAGCTATACTATATCTCTAATAATACTATAACGAAGACTAAGAGAGTAGGAAGTCTACTATAACCGCTATAAAGACTATCGTAAAGTTAATAATATCGAGGCCTTAAAGCTTAGTATTACTTATATCTTCTATATTCTACGATTAACTAATACGGATACGATTATAATACTATAGATAGATAGATTTAATATTAGATAGTATAGATATATACGTCTACGTAAAGAGCTTAGTCTATATAAGAAGATATTATCTAATAGGGTTAAAGAGGTAATAGAATATATAGAAGTAGTACTAAATAAGGAATTAGAAAGGTCTATAGTAGAGGTATATAGCCGAAGAAATCTATATACTTATATCCGATCGAAATATAATATCGTAGGTAGGTAGGTCTACTCGTAGTAGACTCGCTAGCGGTAGTCGATCTATAAGCTATTTCTAGATACTTCTACTTACTACTAATACTACTAATAGAGACCGAATATATCGGATTACTAGTAAGCTAAATCCTAATAGGCTACGAGTCCGCCGCGAGTATATACGAGAGTATTACGGTATAATTATAACTCCGGATCTAGACTACGTAATATCTATAGATACTTACTATAAGCTTAAGTATTAGGATATATAGATCTACGCTACTATCGACGTCTATTTACGCTATATCGTCTAGATATATATAGGTATTACTAGTCGGATAGCTATCTCTATACTCGCTTAGTATATCGTAATACTTCGTAATACTAGTATAGTACCCTAAATTATTCGATCGGACCGTAGAGTAGAAATAATTCTAGCTACGGACGCTTACTATAAAATTCGCTATACGACTCGTAGTAATAAAGATCTACCGCTTATATTTCGAGAGATCTTTAAATACGGTACTAGTAAGATAAACTAACGGATTAAGATATAGTAGAACTAGTAAGTACCTACTATTACTAGATAGCGTAGTTACTTCTACGAGCTCCTACGCGAGTTACTATATAATACCGACGATCTAGCCGATATTATTACCTTCCTTATAATCTATATACTAATTATCCGCGCGGAAGTTCTAGACTTCGTTTACTTCTAGAATAGCTATCGTATCTAGAAGTAGGCTAATCGACTATATTCTATTCTAGGTATTCTATATATCCTATACTATTATCCGTAAATAAGTAGGTATTCTTAGTAAGGTATTCCTATACCGGAAGATATACTTAATAAGATTAAAGAAGATCTATAAGGATTTAGTATATACGAGACTTATTAGTACTCGCTATAGACTCGCTAACTAATTATACTATAGATCTCGAAGCCTTTCTACCTAAGGAAACGCTTATTTAGTATTAATAAGTACTACTTACTAATAATATAATATAGCTAGTTAGTACTAGTAGAAATAATATCTATAGAGACCGCCTTTACCGAAAGGTATACTTACTTCTTCGGTAAGTAGCGAATCTATATATAGCTAGTAGTAATTAGCCGCTATTAACGGAGCTAGAAAAGCTATTAGTAGCTCGGAGTTAGTCGGTACGGTAATAAGAGGGGCTTATTAATAAGGATACTAGATTAATCGAGTTTACGAATAACGAATAATTAGGTAAAATAGTTAGTTAGGCGGCGAGTCGCCGCGAGTTATATCTCGTATAATTCCTATAGTTCCTACCTTAGCTTATTAATAACCTCTAAGGGTTACTAAGGATACTAGATTAATTAGTCTACGAATAACGCTTATTAGGTAAAATAGTTAGTTAGGCGGCGAGTCGCCGCGAGTTATATCTCGCCTAATTCCTACTATTCCTTATTTTCTTCCTTTATATATTAATCTTCCTATTCTTCCTATTCTTTACTATACTAACTATAATAATAACGATACCTCCTTCTACCTACTAGTAGATATATTACTCTAAGACTAGCGCTAACTATACTAGCTTATATACCGATTATCGCTTCTACGGAGAATACGGCCTTTAAAACCCTTATCTACTAACTACTTAATTTATTCGCGAGCGATCGGCGGCTTTATAAGATACGAGTCCGCTAGCTAGCGAGTCTATAGCGAGTAGCCGTAGATTTAATATATTTACTTCTTTACCGAGTTATACTAATACTATACGTAATACTATAGGCTATTAGCTTTAGTAATAGTAACCTCGTAGATCTAATACTAGATCTCGGAGTCTCTCGTAGCGAGTACTAATACTATTAGCTCTACTATAGCCTATCGCGAAAGTAGAATCTCCGATATAATTCTAATACTATTATAAGATCTTTATTTAGCGAGTCGATATTATTATTAATAAGTATAACGTTAAAACCTAGATATATACCGAGCTAGTTAGCTATAGCGCTATATACGATACCTAGACTAATTATAGCTTTAACGATACTAGAATACCGGTAATAGACTTTATCTTAGACCGGATTAATTATAAGTACCTACCTTATATACCTATCTATAAGATAGACGATTACTATAGCTATTTTTTCTATAGCGGATTCGATCTAGATACTAACTAACCGGTTAAAGTATTAAGTAAGGCAGTTAATACGCTATTAATTATATAGGCTATATATATCTTTAGAGTAATATATAAGAATAAGCTTAGATACGAAATAAATATATATATCTATATCCGGAAATAATAGAAGTAATAGAAGCGGAAATACCGATTAAGTACTCCTAACGCGAGTCGTAGTACGAAGTATACTCTAGTAGATAGAAATATAACTCCGAGTATAGAGATTAAGGAAGAAAAGGTAATATAGACTAAGAAGATAATTAATATAAGTAAACTACTAGAGTTTATTAATTTAAGCGGCGAGTCGGTAGCGAATATAACGAGTATAAAGTAAGATTAAAAGTAAGATTAAAAGGATACTAAGATAGTAATTAAGTAGTCTAAATTTATAGATATTAGTAGCGAGTCGACCGCGAGTCCGTAACGAGGTAAATCTATAGTAAAGAATTAGGAACCTAAATAGCTAAAGAATATAAGAATACGGTTAAAGAAGGATTAGAAGGAGTAATTAAAGGAATAAGTAGGTATAGACTCGCGGCGACTCGCGCCGTACTCGTAGTATAATTTTATTTATCTAAATACCCTTAGCTAGTAGAGCTCTATCGCTATCTAGCTATAATCCTTTCTATAGTATATATATATCCTTAGACTTAATAATAGCCTTATTCTTAAGCTATAAGAACTACTATTAATAATATAACTTAAGTCTAACTATCTTACTATCGAGAGTAGTTAACTTAGCCTCTAGTATAATAATACGCTCTTTAAGAGCTATATTTTTAATCTCTATAGTCTCGACTCGCGCCCGTATCGCTACTAATTCGCTAATATCCTTATCTATTTCTTCGTCTTCTTATATAGTACTAGTAATATATTCTAACTTACTCTTATACTTATAGTAGGCGTAGACTATTTTACTCTTAGTATCTTTTATATAGTACTTATAGTAGGCGTAGACTATTTTACTCTTAGTATCTTTTATATAGTACTTATACGTATCGCTATCCCTCGTATAGTAGTAGTATAGCGATAGGCTATCCTTACTAGTAGATATTTCTATAATTATACTAGTAGCCTTATACTTACGAAGCGTATTTAACGCTACCTTCCTCTTCTTTTTATTACTAGTATTATCTAATAGCTTTTACTATCTCTTCTCGCTATAGTACTAGAAGTCTAAAGTATTTATAGTTTATAGGCGGTAGAGAGATCTAAATTTTAGGAAAATTAGCCGCGAGTCCTTAGCGATATACTATAAGTAAGCTTACGAAAATAATAACTCTATCTCTTTAGTCTTCTAAGAACCTACTTTAATAGCTCCTAAAGCTACTATAAGAATATCTATACGCTAGACGCCGTTATAATCGTTAGATATTATAGTAGAGTACGCTAGCGTTAAGTTAGCTCTTAGAGTATAATATAGCTAGAAGAAAGTATAGTAGATTAAGTACTAAAGATATAGTAAGTATAGGTAAGCTTCGCGGCTATTATTAAGGTTATTATTATCGTATATAGAGTAAGAAGTAAAGAAGAAATAATAGTAAGTAATACTAAGTGCTATTAATTATATAGTCGATTTGGAGCTCCGTCCTAACGAAATACTAGTATTACGAAAGCCTCCTTGCACACGTTAGCGGAAACTTGCGACTAGGCCACAGTCAACCCACACCCAGGTAGGAATAATAAGTCATCTGCCGAGCCTAGACCTCATGCCGAAATTCATCCGGTGGGTCGCAGGCCTCACTTGTTGTTCGAGGTCTTGTTCTGGAAACAACCCTTTACTCCAGGACTTGAATTCTTCTTTAGACTCGCAGGTCTTGATAGCCACGATACCTAGAAACCCGGGCTTGGCGCTGTAACGTCAATCTAGGCGACTAAGGGCCCTTGTATCTGTTGCTGCAGATCATATGGGTATGATAGTAATGGACATGCCTGAGATTCTTCTCGATTACGGTAGACTTCGGTAGACTGCGACACGAGATGCAGGCACCTGGGCAACTGCTTTCGGTCCTCGCTTCTACAGGCAGACCATCAAGATAGCTGTCATGACACACCACTCTTCTCAGATACCTTGGCCAGAAGCGAGCTATGCAAGGGCCCATTGGAATATAAAACCGCAGCGCGGACATCATGCAGAACTATTCCATTCCTCTACCTTACCATTGACATCCTCCACAAAATGCATCCATTGATTATCATCGTGTCTCTTCACGCAGCGAGTAATGTGCTCGCCATGCCCAACCCCGTTGCCGAGCCAAATGCTCTTGCTTTACCTCATGCTCTGCCAATGATCGAGGAGATCGATGGATCCGATAAGCACAAGAAGCACAAACAGAAGCAAAACGAAGAAGACATTGGTGACGAGGAAGAGCAGAAGTCGACAAAGCATAAGCATAAGCAACACGACGATCACGATGACGATGATTCCAAGAAGGATTCAGTCAGCGACGAAGACTTTAGCTTTCATCTTCCAAAATGTCCGACATCTACCCTGAACCTGGCTGTAAGTTGCACGCAGCATGAACCAGAGTCACTGCTTGCTGAGTCTCTCTTCATAGGGCTGGTGCGGCGGATGCCGAAGACTTGAGACCTGTCTTGGCACGCTAGGATTCTTGACGGCTTCGTGCCTTTTCGGATCTGTTACTATCGGTATGCATATCGCAGATTGTGTGCTTCAATTCAGTAATCGACTAATTCTTATAGGCGGTGTACTTAGTTGTTTCGGCTCGGTGGGCTTTGCGACTGGAGAATGGAACTACTGTAAATCAAGCGCGTTCATTGATTGAAGCTGTCCCACTGACTCTCTCGAACAGGCGTCGATGGTGTTTGTGCGTGCCAAGGCAAGCCAGAATGCCATAAGTGACGCTTGCTTTCCACTCAGCGATGGATCTTTCAGATGCAACACAAATGCGCTATGTAGGCGTTCAAGGCATGGTCAGACAGAGGTTTCCGTGAGTAATATTGAAACGCTCAGCTCCAATGAGGGTGTCCAAAGTCGTATATGTTCAAACAAATGACCCAGCTCTCGAAACCTCATCAACCTTCATAGTCCTCTCTGTCCAAACGCAGTTCTCAGCTTCATCGCAGCGGTAGACGATTCGTGACAAGCCGAAGATAGCGTTCAGATGAACCTCCCTGGAAGCCGTCACCAAGCACAGACTCCATAAGGCCCAGGATAGCTTCTTTAGTGACATTAAGTTTACCATCATGACCTACCAAATCTGCCAGGCTCTGCTGTATATCGACGATCGAGTTGCATTGATTCGAAAAGCGCTCGGGATGCGCCTTGGGCTCATCTATATCGACACAACCGTCTAACATTCGCAGAAGATAGTAGCCCCTATAGTACTCGCGTCCGTATGTCGGCTCGCCGACGAAGCCATTGCTGATAGACTGGACGCGGTGGTCGGCCCCAAGCAAGCGATACCAGCTGTCGGCATTGAAATCCCGCTCAAGAACTGTGAGGTCGACACGTAGTGAGCGACCGCAAAGGCCCAATCTGGCCCTAATTTCATTTCTGCAATCACGTCAGCAAACATTCTGCCACGACATACCGCCAAAATCGCCTACTCGTCGGTAGTTAGCGCATTGCAGCCTTTCGTGCAGACTTCAGCAACACCAAATTGGCAATTGTAGCGATGACCATCGGTATACATAGGCCTTCTTAAGTAGCATTTATCCCATCCCGTGATCTTGATACGGCGAATTCTGGTGACTTGTTCTGCCGAAATTGATTGCATCCATACTTGAGCTTGACTTTGCGTCAAATCACTGAAGTGGAGTTCGACATCCTCAAGCTTTGGCAGCAGTGGAGCAACTTCATTACTAAGCTCACGGCAGACTCTGACCAAGGTGAAGGGCGAACCAGAGATGCGTATTCGTGGCTTGGTTTGGTCATCCTTATTGCCGTGAATGCTCAGTTTGAAACGATCATTCCACAACAGCTTGTTACCGACCACATGAGCATCGAATAAAAACTCGTAGATCTTCAATCGCAGCTCAGTCGGCAGCGCCAGCAGAGTCGGCAGACTCATGTTTATGTTGAGTGTGAGATTTCTAGGTCGTTTTCGTGGAGGCTTTCCGGCTCTCGCAGGCCTGTCCACTTTCCAAAGCTGTTTAGAGTGGAGACAATTCCAAGAGACGGTAGTCCAAGATTGTCGGATGCAATGTTGTGCATTTGTCAAGAGTTGTGCTTGGACTCCTGCACATTGCTGAAGCCGAAGATGACGCTCGGGCCATGCGGAGGTGAAGGGATTGGGCTTGGCACTCCTGAAGTTTGTGTGACGCGTCCTGTCCTGTTTGTATTGGTATCGATCACTTCGGAGTACTGCAACATTCTTCGGACTGTATCTCGCTCGCAATCGAACTCACGGCAGGATCAGGACTGCGGTAGGCGACAGCGTCCGGCTCAGCGGTTTAATGATTTCACCTTCAACGGTCCCTGTGCCTTCACGGCGCTGGCAAGCATTGCAACACGCGAAGCAAGAGATTTTCAAGAAGCCCACATATTTGAAGAGAAAGAGGTGACAGGCAGAGTCGTGAGAGGCTCCATACGCCCTACGCCCACGTGTGATGTGGCATATTTGGTTTGTGCAGCTGTGCAATGCTACAACCAAGACACCTGTGGAGGCATCATGAGAGGCCGCCCTCGAGCTTTGAAGACGCCAAGTTTGCCGCTCTGTCAAGCTCAATATCATCAACGAATTACGAACGTCACCCAAGGTCTTGCACAGCCTCGAGATGATCCGCCTCTCTTCTATTACACCTGCCGTCATTACGCTTGGGAGATTCTCGGACGCAGAAGATTGGAATGCTGCAAGATCTCTCATGTCAGTGCTGTGTGCGCACGCGAAAGTGTGGTTACACAACAGGAGGGCGCAGCCAGCCTCGCGGAAGAAGAAAGCCTATCTCTGGAGATATGCTGAGGCCGCCCAAGATACGACCAATTGAGCTTGGCGTAGTCTCCTAAGCGAGATGCAGACTGGAACAAGATCCCCAAAGGAAGCCTTCCCGAGCGCTTGGAAAGCACTACGCTCTACAGAGACTGTCGCCGTCGCAGAAGGACGCTGCGTGCTGGCATTGCCAACGCAGGATTGTGCCTGCGTCATATGCTAGGACTTACGTCCACCCCTGAGCTAGCGCATTCGCCTTGTCTCAGAGACTGCGTTGCTTCATGCTCATGCAGATGGCGTGGCGTGAAGAGTGATGGCTTTCGATTGACTCTGTGACTACGGCCTTAACGATAGGGTTTATGCTGTCTGCCTTGAGGCTGAGCTAGTTGTGTCTCTGCGAACCACCGACTTGTGAGTATATCTTGTAGCGATGGCTTCCTGCAGAATGCGCTACAACCGCAGTACCTCTTTGACTTCAACATATAGGCGCATCCTTAACGATGTTGCTTCTCTCGATTCCACAACGGATGACCACAACATTCATAATTATCTCATCCCTCACGCAACTTGTAATTGCAGGCTTTGATTACGGGACGTGTTGCAGGAATGCTAATAACGAAGGAATACTTTACCTCAAAGACAACCAAACACGGGCCTTCCGTCCACTGCTGACGAACTATACAACGTGCGGACAGGAATACGACAAGGACATTAGTCCTGCTCAAGATGTCTACATCCATTACAATGACTGCAAGAAGGGCTGCAAAGGCTTTGCACTTGCGAAAGCTAACGATCCCGATACATGGGCGGCGCCTGTGGTTCAATTCGTGTTGCCTTCAATTATTTTCAGCATGAGCATACCTCGACGCACGCTTTTCGTCCCGACTCTCGACTTCGGTCGCGGACCAATCTCTTCAGCGTTCAATGCGACGTTCGGTCTCTTGCTGGCGACATTAGACACGATTCTATGGGTAGCAGCTATTCTTACCTTTGCCGGACCTTTGATGGTGTCCGGATTGACGGAAGCAATTTTGGATGTACGCATTCTAGCCGCCTGTTCTTCGAACAAGTTTCTCACACTCAATGACTCGACAAGGCTCATATTACTCACCACAGTGGTCTGCGGCAACATCCAGCTCGTTGACGAAACACGACAAAACGGCCTTGTCACCGGTGCACATAGAAAGTCTTCGCCTTCCGAGCGAATACCCGCAGCGCTCGAAACCCTCGATAAGAATCGCCGGAGAGAGGTCTTGCTCGATCTCATGAGCGCTCAGGGTGATTTTGGGGCTCTAGTCGGAGCACCGGTCATCTTCTACATGGGTGGCTTTGTTTACACTCTCCTCGATCTCCTCACCGATCCAAGCGCGCAAGCCGCTGCCATCTCACTGGCGTTTGGTGTGAATTGGATGATGGTCGTGCATGTCGCGATCATAAGTGGGTGCCTCTTGGCCAGTAACAATCCAAGTGCTGTATCAGTCCTTGCTGGGCGGCGCATGCGCTTGGCTGTCCGGGAATGGTTTCAGCCTGCTCTGGTCTACGAGACGGCTTTTCAGCCCGTGTCGATGTGGAGAAGAGGCGCGAATAAGGAAAATTGGCTAGCATCCATTACAGTTCAAAATGATGATCAGGTGCAGCAGCAAATCCTAGAAGACATACGAGACGACGTCCGGATTGGAATCTTTGGATACCTAGGCTTTATATTCATCCCTACGCTCATCCTAATCAGCTTGCCACCAGCAGCCGGGGCGTTCGTGGCATGGAAGACACCGCCTATCGGCTGGGGCTGTCGGTCTCTCACACTTGTCATCTACGCTGCATGTCAGCTAGTGATGATACTTCTCCAAGAGCTCCGGCACTACAACCGCGGTGTCAAACAAGTTTTCCCTTGGAGGAGAACATCTTCCATCAGCCTGCAGCAGCGACTCGGATCACACCTGGATCAATTTCTCTGCATCTGCGAAACAACCTATCGCCTGTTTCTCGAACTCGTACATCTCATTCTAAGCTTTTTGTCCGTGTTCACTGCTCTCGGCGGCACAATCATGCAAATCACGGGAGTTTATGGAAACTGCTTCTGCTATGTCAATTCGCAAATGTGGTTCAACCTCGATGAAGCTTTCGTGAATGTGACGAGCGATACGTACGATCAGCGACATTCGAGCAAGAACTGGATCACGATGGGATCGGTGGCTACCGGATTCATGGTCCTTTGCTCCTACCTTGGCTGGTGGTATCAAAAGAAGATAAGAGAGGAATACCGAAGGCGTGTTGAGCTGCTGGATCTTTGACGCCGCATTCTCATATCCGTCATTTCCCTTGACGCTGCACGCCAGGAGCCAATTCGTCCTGTGTAGTTGATTACCAGGAAGCCGGTTCCGCAGGGCATGAAGTCAGCATCGAGGTGGGGCCATCACAAATGCCGACCTCGGTATTGCCTATATAGTCACAGCTGACGAACACTACAACACTTGGATCAATGCCATCTTGCTCAATTGAACTATCCACTCATCCACATCAGTACCAAAAATATCTGCATTGAAGCTTGAAAACATGGCCGACTTTTCAAAGTACGGCGGACCCAGCGATGAGCTCTTGGAAGTCCTCAAAACCTTACCTCCAGCCCCAGAGCTCAGCATTGAAGAACTCAAGCGTGCCACCAACGAAGGCCGTGACAAAGTATCAGCAGACTTCATGAGAAGTCTGCTTCCCAAGCCGCCCATCAAGGACCACACAATCCCGGCTCGGGATGGCTATAAGATTGAAGCACGCAGTTACAGACCAAAACACATCCCAGAAGATAAACTTCTTCCAATCTATATTCACTACCACGGTGGCGGCTTCCTCTTCGGTACTCTGAGCTCCGAAGACGCGACCTGTATGCAACTAGCGCTCGCTGCGGATGTTGTTGTACTTAATGTCAACTATCGGCATACGCCAGAATGGCGATATCCGATACAATGGCATGATTCTGAAGATGCGTTTGAATGGGCATTCGCGAATGCCGAGAAGGAATTCGCTGGTGATAGTAAGCAAGTCGTAGTTGGAGGCATCTCGGCTGGAGGGATGTTATCTGCTGCACTTGCCCAGACGAAGAAGAGAGAAAATGCACCAAGTTTCTCGGCGTTGAAAGGTTCGGTGTTGATGATTCCCTGTCTTTTACATGAGGATTCGTACTCTTGGGTTGAGACGCAGCTCACAAGTCCTGAAGTTTCGAGTCATCAGGAGAATGAGAATGCTCCGATTTTGCCGCTTTCTAGGGCGAGGTTGTTTAATGGTTTGCTTTATGAGAAAGCTCCGGCGGCTGAGGATCGGAAGGTTAATATTGCGCTTGCTACTGCGGAGGAGGTGAAAGGACTGCCGCCTACAACGTTTGGGATTGCTGGGCTTGATCCATTGCGTGATGAAGCTTTGCTGTATGCTGGGTTTCTGGCTGAGAATGGGTAAGTTGTGACTGAGTCATGTTGAGATGATCTGCTGACGATAAGCAGAGTGCCGACGAATGTGCATGTCTTCAAGCGTGTTCCGCATGGTTTTCGACGATTTGGTGATACACTCTCGGCCAGTGCTCATTGGGACAAAGTCATGTTTGAAGGCATTAAGTGGGCTTTGAATCAACCCTCCGCGACGGGCAAGCTTGACATTCAAGTCCATCCTTGATAACGCAGCTATCGGTCACCTGCTGCCATCTTTCGCTCACTAAAGCCACGTGTCTGAGATCGAACAGCCGAGCCCTAAGACAGGAGTACTAGATTCCTTGAGACAAAGTCTTACCTCATTGGGGTGCACTCCCGTCAATGTCTCGCTGGGGAGCATGATCGATATAAGATTTATCAGACAAGCTGGCTTCGCCAAGTTCACGTACAAGCAACCGTACCGTGTCGTATCTTCCTCATGATGGAGAGCATCATCAATTCAAAGAAGCGTAAAACAAGCGACTACCTTACTACCCGCAACGGCCAGCATGAACGACCCGCGAAGCGATCAAAGCACAAGAACACACCAGCCACAGAAAGTGTCGAGAAGACGACTACTCAGAGTGGCCTCCCTCTGAGTGCTGCACAAAAGACTTTCAAGATCTACGAGCTTGTCGAAGAGATTCTGTTACAACTCCCGCATCGAGCACTCCTACAATGCCGCAACATCAACCGAACGACTCGAAGTTTAGCAGAGAACTCCCTATATGTCCGTCAATCTATCTTCGGCAACCTTCCTCCAGACCACAACCTCATCTGGAAGGTCAAGACTTTGACGAACTATCCTGGGCCTCGCCGGCTACTTGAGGTTATCCGAGCCAACATGTACTTCCATCCGACATGGACAGTCATCGATCTGCGAGAGCACGAAACATTCTACACGATCCCGGTTGTCCTCAACAATAAGGTCATGATGCGAAAGACATGGAACCATCTTTTCCGCAGCCGAAGGAGAAGAACTAAGAGGAATCGAGCAATAACAAAATCTGAGCTCTGGAACCGCATCAAGGATGGTTCTCGACCATCGCAAGACACATATAGTCTGGTCATGGATATCGCCAACCTTGATCCAGAATCGACTCTTATGGACGAGTTCCTAACTCGACCGGCAGTCACTGATGTTGAATTCATACTAGAAAACCTGACGAATCCCAATGCAATTTATTCAGACTTTCGAATTATACGAGCAGAGGGAGTCCGTGTTCGAGATATCATTGCGGAGGTCGCCAAAGCAGGAGAAGATTGGGTCAAGCAGCTAACATCTGACCATGTTCAAAATATCTTCATCATTGATCGAAAAGTCTCGGTCGTGAGTCAAAGTGTATATGATATTGTGAGAGATGAGGGATTTGTGCATGAGAGGAAAGGAGCACGGGTACTTACGGACGATGAAGAAGAGGTAGGCGAAGAGGATAATTAGTTCGAGAATTGAAGAATTTCGAGCCAGGTACAAATACGCCAAGTTCCGAAAAAAAAGACTCAGCCAACTTCCTGACTTGCGAAGATTGAGCAATGTAAAACTCAATGCCGGAATTCTGGTTTCTTGAGACACATCAGTGGCAGGAATGAGCGTGATGTTCACAGGTCCAAACATATGACAAAAAGGGATTTGACAAACCGCCCTCAACTCAACGACTGGCGAAATGCGACGCTGGGCTATACAAGTCAAGCGACTTGAAACAGTCGACTCACAGACTCAGCCATAGTGCCATCGAGTCGAGAATGGTTGTCAAGGATACTCTAGAATTGGCGTGTATTTATATGTCCAGGCTGCGATTCAGGACAACGGAATTTCAAGCCAACAGCAAACAATCTCATCATCTCTCCAATATATACCTCCCAAATCCCACCTGCTTGCCCTTCCACATCATCCAACAAGATGTCCGATACTGACTCTTCACACTCCGACCTCAACGTCGAGCCTAAGCCCGCTCCCACGCCTATTCCTCAGCCTGCTCCCACGCCTACTCCTCAAACTGCTCCTCAGCCTGTTCCCAACCCTCCCCTCAAACCTACTCCCAAGCCTAAAGCAGCCACGAAAATGACAACACTTCAATGCTTCCGCAAACTTCAACGTCAAATCGGAGATCTCTCAGAAGAAATCCAAGATCTCCGGAATACGCTAGATCAAGAGAAGAAAATGATAAATTTGAAATTGGATATTGGTATACTATTGGCCGGACTCGGGATCGTGGCTGTGGTTATGGGACGAAGGGGGAGGTGAAGGGAGTCGAGACAGTTAGCTGGATGGTTGGAGGAGGGAGTTGAGAGCGACGTGCGGCTGACTCGTATCTAAGACGCCGTTCCTAGAGCGGAAGGTGATAGTCTGGATGGTAACGAAGTTATCGATTATTGACTTCATCGTCTATGTCCTTACTGTATGTGCGCCTCCTGGTCTATGATTGTGTCCAGGTGGAGCCTCAGTTCCAAGGAGATTGCTAGTAACGCTTGTAGCTCCATCTTTCCTACTGCCCTCCTCATCGTCGATCTTATGCATCGAGTCGGATTCCTGAGCAGACTTGGTTCCATCGTTGACACCGAGAAGGACTTTCTCGGCGCTTTTGGCGATGCGAACCGGGTCATACCCGATGACTTTATCGGTGCCGCCGACTTCGAAATTTGTGCTCAGAACGAGGACTGACGCGAGCAACGGCAGAAATAGAATTGCTAAGACCCAAGAATTGTAATTCCAGATAAGATAGCTCGTAGTCGTCGTAATGGTGGCACTTGCTGTTCCAGGATACTTTGAATATATGAGCAAGGTCAACGTATCAAAGGTTGCTTCTATTCTTGCTGCCACTTCTTCCCCTGTCGCATATGCAGAACTCAGTAGTGCGTTGCTCATTGCACTCGCTTCGTGATTCAATCCGAGTGCGAAGTCGAATGAGGAGCCGGAATAGACATAACTCGCTAACCAGGATGATAGGTCACCTTGTATTGCAAGCCCACCCATGCCTTCGTCGGTTGCCGTCATATTTGATGTGATTGATAGGAAAGAGTCTATGGACTTCGCGAATGAGCCATTTTGCAAAACGGGCGCCCCATTGCCGACTTGTGTGATTGATATATTGCCGTATTGTAGCCGACAGTCTACAGCATAAACAGATGTAACTCCTGAGCTCTGTTGTGCGGGTAGGAAGGCACCAAAGATAGTGGCGAACTCGCCTGGGCAATTCTTGGCTGTGATTGCTCGGGTTAGGACTGATATGATCCGCATGTGGCAACAAAGCATACTGTAGACTTACTTGAATCTAAATCGCCATCTCTTATTGGGCAATCGGACGGAGGGCCTGTAGTAAAATTGGCGGTTGTTTGGCTAGGATCAACACTCATGCATAGCGCCTTGTTTATCTGGCTGCATGTAACGATGGCCGGTGTGAACAAATCATGATGCTCTTCTATCTCCCAAGCTTTGCATGACGCACGCACACTGAAAGCAGCTGCATGCACATTACACGAAGGATTTTGACAGAGTGATGATCCAGCAACATCGATTCCGTTGCTAGCGAGCAGCGTAGCGAAAGATGTGAGATCTGGAAGCTGTGATCAGCAGTATTGATTAGATCCGTGAATTTTCTTACCGTCAGAGTATCCGAGTAACTGTCCAAGCTCGAAGTATGCAGTTTTACTCGTTGCAACATGTTCTTCTGTGACCTTGTTCACTTGTCTAGGAGTGACGCCATAGAGCAGGACAGGGCTAAGGATTGTACAGCCCAGTAAGAGTAGTGCACTAAACCGTAAGCTCCATGATTGCCCGCTCATGATGTAGACTAGTCTACTCAATGTCGAGATACTCCATTGTGCGAGTCGCGGCGCTTCGCTGGCCGATAGTCTGCCCGGATTGTCGACGATGCTGATCCAGAGGTTCTGTTCGACGGCTCTCGTAACCAGTGCAAGAGTACTGCCAGACAGCACTGCCACAAGCAATGGAATTGCGACGGTAGGTGAAACTCGACTATCCTCGTGGTTCACCAAAGATGTTATCCGGAAGACTTGCGGTCTCGTGAAGAGCAGAGCCAGCAAGATGTAAGAAGCCGTACACAGAGCCACCAAAAGAGTGGTAATCGCGATATTGACCTTTCGTGAATGCCGATGCAGGAATCCAGTCTTGACGCGAAAGGCTTCCATGTTCCAAGGTAGCGTCCAGAGAGGTATCTGCAGTGGAACATGCGATGAGGGTACCGCCAGCCTTAAGAGGTGTGCACGCCTCAAAACTGAGCTGTACGCTTCAATCAGCAGTGCCTCTCATTGTGCGAAAGTCAATTCTGGACGCCAGCGAATGCTTGGGTCGCAGCTCATCCCTAGAAAGGCCGCATGCGAAGATCCCGCTTCGAAAGGCTTCCAGCCTGAAACTTGCAGCTGGTGGCGTTTGGAAGGATTCGGAGGCGCGTTTCTCTTGTCGCATAGCTGATGAGAAGTATTTCGTGAAGTTGCGCATTCTCGAAAGCTGAGTCGAGGAAGGTGTAGTGAATGGCTTGAGACAGAGATCATCGTTGTATAGAAAGCAAGTCAGCAAGTCAAAGTTGTCAGCGAAGTTGTGTGGGTTGATGTGTACGGACCGCAGCTTCCATCCCGTGTCATGCAAGCCAATCTTAGCTCCGACGAATCTCTGTCTCGCTGCCCAGCCGGCAGGTGTAGCCATCTGTGAATGTTCCCGCTGTTGCCAGAATCTGGACTTGAAGTTCCAAGATACGGCTTCGTGCGTGCAATGCTTGTTTGTGGGCCTCTCTTCTTCCGCAGCCTCGAAATTGAGGAACACAAGTGTAGTTTGTCTCATACTGTTGGACTATCTTCAGCCTGAGTCCTCCTGCAATGACTTACACTCAGCCATGCTTTATAGGTGATAATATTCTTCGCCTCCAACGCCTCGCTCGTAAAGCAATGTTCAATTCATCAAGATGCCTCGCACATCAGCGGCCGACGTCCTAAGTCACAGGCGCCTGATCTGCTACACCTGCTTCTCCTCCCGCTGTAGTCGTTGCAACGCTCTCTATCTTCGGCTTCTTCGGTTCGCCTGCACCGTCCATCTGGTTCATGTGCGTGTTCGTCACGTCTGCCATTGCGGGTCGTTTTACCGCAGTAGGAGGTCGATAGTTGCCTGCACCTTGAAAGCCAGGACGCCCTTGCTGTGGCATACCGATTCTCCGGTTCATGTCTGCTTGGGGATTAACGAAATTCGATGCGCCTGCGCGCGGAAGACCATGCGGTGGTGGCGCCGCTCCTGTTTGGAACGAGCCAGCAGCATTTGGTAACGGTGCAGGCGATATAGCACTTGTCTGGTTTCCTAGCTGTGTCCTCTTGATAGGTGCAGACACCCGTGGATCAATTCCTTGTGTTCGCCGTATTGACGGACTTTCTGCATGCGGGTTGAATGCTGCAGGAGCTCCAGGTCGGTCCCCATCTGCTGCTCGGCCAGATACAAATCCTACAGGCGCACCGGGTGGTGGTTGGGCTGGTGCTTGGTCTAAGTTCTGTACCTGGCCATTACTCTGCCTCCGCTGAGCCTGTGCTGCAGGTGAGCCGACAGTACCACCAGACGAGGAATTCGATCTAATCCCATCCCCGTTCGCTTGTCCTTGGACATTCGACATTTGTGGCTGCTGAGGTCTTGGCTGATTTCCCGGTGTTTGTGGAGGAAGCATCCTGTTCGCAGGCTGTGCGGCAGCCTTTGACGCTTGAGGTGCCATTTGCGGCTTCTGTGGTGCTTGTGCGTTCTGCATAGGCGCTTGCTGTGGCATGTTCGGAGGCCTCATTTGTGGCATTGAATTCGTCCTCGGCATACTCTGCCGTTGTGCATTTGGGTGTGGGCCATTGGTCGCTCGCTGTCCAGGTAATTGTGCGCCGTTCGAAATTGCAGAGTCATCGAGTCGCACCTCATCAGGATGATTGAAATCAGTCTCGTCGAATTCGTTCCCATCGAAGTCGTCTTCGAATTCGCCAGATCCAGCCGATCGCATAGACTGCACGCTCGCGTTGCGCGGTATCGCATTGCCCGGTCTCTGGGGTGCAGCGTCCTGTGTTTGCGGCGGTTCACGCTTGATAGGTGCGAAGTCTGGATGGCGATGCAACTTCTCTTCATCCCATTTCGAAGGCGCCACTTTCACCTTGGTGACTCTACCCAGGTAGTCCTTGTCGTATAAGCAATTGCCTAGGACGTTGCCGAAACTTCGCAAAGCTCGCTTCATCGAATCCGTGGCAGCTTCTTTCTTCGCCTTCTCAAATGCTGCAGCTTTTCCCTTCGTGTTCTCACAGTGGCCATATCCTATATCCTCGTGAAAGGTGCCATCCTTGAGGGTCACTCGCATGACTGCCGACAGGCCGATGTTGATTCGTCCAGTCTGCGGATGCTCCTCCACAAAGTCCACCGTGACATTCCGAATTTCTGAGCTCCAGCCATTGAAGCCAAACACCTCATTGGCAAGACTTATCACCTTGTCTGCCGCGAGGTAGTGCACCTTCCCGCCGCCATTGCCAGGTCGTGTAGATATATACTCCGGACCTAGCTGCTTCTCAAGCCTGCTCTGAAGCGTTGCAATTTCTGCTGCTGTATATTCTGATACATGCGATTGTGCCGGGAGGAACGGGTTGACTGTATGCGCGTTCTCGCGGTATTGGTCGCCCGGGCTGGAAAGAGTCAGTGGCGCATCATCTCAAGCTTTAGAAACAACTCACGCAGGCATCATGAGCGCAATATGAGAAGGCTCTGGGCGCCGGGCATGGTGTGATATGGTGATGGCGACAGTGTTGATCGTTGATGTTGGCTTCAGGCAGCGGAGAACGCGCCGGGAAAGCCTTACGCGCCTGACGTTGGCGAACACGAGTGTCACGTGCTACGATTCCAGGGTCCATGCAGCTAACTTCCGAGATCTGGATCTTTGTTGCCGCGTATGTCGTTCAATAAACTTATCAAGCAACATCTATACCACTTTCTGAGGTCTTCACTGACTTGTGTGTATACCATTCTGCTTGTTAGCAGTTCTGGTCGCATGGAGAATCGGGAAAGCGTCGTTTCCTAGACCTCCGCAACTCAGCCTCGAGGCTTCAAGCTCACGACTTGAGCGAAGCAACGCCGAAGGAGAACCACACGTTGCCAGTAGTGGAACCATCTGAGCCTCGCACTTTCACCTTGCGATCATTTGGATCATTGCAATTGCATCTGGGCACCTCCGCAACCCAATATCGATATTTGAATCTCGAATCACGCGACCGCAACGGGATGAGATAGCCATCCTTGCTGCCACGTAACTCCGACGGCCTCTCCCAAAGTCGCCAACATGGCGCATTCGCACACTCGCTCTGCGCGATCGAGGATACGATGGCCGTCTTTATTAGCGATACCTGCCCTACTAGCCTCGATATGGCTGCCGACCGCAGTCGCACAGACAGTACCGAAGACAGCATCGCACTACTATGTCCATGATCTCCCGGGAGCACCTGCCTCTCCTCGTTTAGACATGTGGGCGGGGCATGTTGAGATCGCACCAGAGCATCATGGCAACCTCTTCTTTTGGTTGTTCAAAAACAGGCATATCGCAAACAGGAGTCGCTTGGTGCTTTGGCTCAATGGCGGACCAGGCTGCAGTTCTATGGATGGCGCGCTGATGGAGATTGGCCCTTACAGAGTGCAGAAAGACGGGAATTTGAAAGTTCAGGAGGGCAGTTGGGATGAGTTTGCGAACGTGCTGTTCGTGGATCAGCCCGTGGGCACTGGATTCAGTTACAGTGATACCAATGCATATGTGCATGAGATGAATGAGATGGCCAGCAACATGGTGACTTTCTTGGAGAAATGGTTTCAGATCTTTCCAGAATACGCGCATACAGATGTGAGTTCCAAGAACGATTCAGCAATATGCGCCGCGGAAATGCTGACCTTTGATCTCAGATATACATTGCTGGCGAGTCCTACGCAGGACAATGGATACCCTACCTCGCAGACGCCATGATCAAGCGCAACAAGCAGAAGATGAACGACAAGTGGCCGCTCAAAGGTCTGCTCATCGGAAATGGCTGGATTTCTGGTCCTGAACAATACATCTCTTTTGTACCCTTTGCATACGAGAACAACCTCATCACTAGCGGATCGGAAGCCGAGAAAGTTGCTCTTGAACAGCAAAAGACTTGCATTGCAGAGCTTGACAAGGGCGCGAAGGATCACGTTGATTCCGGTATATGCGAAGGCATCATGCAGGAGATTCTCAAGCACACCCAGAACGACCAAGGTTGCGTGAATATGTACGACGTCAGACTTCGAGACACCTACCCAAGCTGTGGCATGAACTGGCCTCCGGATCTCGAATACGTCAAACCATATCTCCGCCGCGACGATGTACTGAGTGCGTTGCACGTCAACAAGGATAAGAACACAGGTTGGGTCGAATGCAACAACCAGGTATCGTCAGCTTTCATCGCCAAGCAATCCGTACCCTCCGTCAAACTACTCCCCAGCCTCTTAGAACAAGTCCCCATCGTCCTCTTCTCCGGAGACAAAGATCTCATCTGCAACCACATCGGAACAGAAAACCTCATCAACAACCTCGAATGGAACGGCGCAGTAGGCATGGAACTCTCCCCCGGCGTCACCGCCCCACGCCGTGACTGGGAATTCGAAGGCGAACCAGCCGGTCAATACCAAACCGCTCGCAATTTGACTTATCTCCGCTTCTACAACTCCTCCCACATGGTACCCTTCGACTATCCTCGCCGAACCCGAGACATGCTCGATCGCTTCATGGGCGTCGACATCGCCTCCATCGGCGGCATCCCAGCCGACTCCCGCATCGACGGCGAAAAAGGCGTCGAAGTCTCCGTCGGCGGCCACCCGAACTCCACCGCAGCCGAAGAAACCGAGAAAACCCGTCTCCAAGCCGCGAAATGGGAAGCTTACCGCCGTTCAGGCGAAGTCGCACTTTTCATCGTCATCGTCGTAGCAGGGATTTGGGGTGTGGTCGTCTGGCGAGGGAGAAGATCTCGGAAAGGTTATAAAAGTGTTTTCGCGGCTGATCCTTATGATGGGGGACTGGGAGTTAATGGGTCTGCGAGTAAAGTCGAAAGGGACGTTGAAGCTGCGAGAGATTTTGATGAGGCGGAATTGGATGATTTGAGTAAAGCTGACCAAAGACATTATCGTGATGTTGATCGGGATAGGTTTGGGATTGGAGATTATGATTCGGATGAGGATGTGGGTCCTGCGAATGGGAGGGCAAATGGACATGCATAGATAAGGAAGGTGGGTGGTGTAGATGTTCTTGGTTTGTGTGGAAATGGAGAATTTACTCAAATGTTGACTTCAGCTTCCTTTCCATTTTTTGCGCGACCATAAAGAAGCCTCAATCATGAATCGACACTCTATTCTGCTCAGCAACATCATGCTATCTCCCCTTCATCTTCATATTTAACACCATAACAACAATCCCAACACTCGCCAACAAAACACTCAAATCCAATTTCAGAGCCATCCATTTCTGTTTCCTTCCAATCTCATTCAGTTTGATATGCAAGTCGAGCACTTCCTTCGAGAGGTCTGAGATCTGGGACCCGAGTCTGTTAAAGCGTTGTGGTATGGTTGTGACTGGTTTGTCGACAGACTTCAACTCTTTTTCGAGGTCAGAGAGATCAGCTGGGAGTCGATTATCTGCATCTGAATCGGATGAGGATGAGGAAGAAGATGAGGATGAGGACGATTGGAGGTAGTCGAGGTTGGACATCTTGATCGTGCGTTGCTGGGTGGATTGGAGCAAGATCTGTGGGATTTGAGAGGGTTTTGTGGGTAGACTGATGTTTGCTGCTCTTTAGGCCATCCCTGTGACTGAGTCTCAGTACAAGAACTCTAGAAAAGGGTGCTTCATTCGATGGCAAACATAGAGAACTTGGAGAGAAGTAGCGCAAACGCTGCGATGGCAAAGGATTGTTGAAACTTTGATATGCCGAAAAAGAAGTAGGATATGAGAGCTTGTATGATGAAAGCCAAAATGGTCTCGTAAAGAGCAGTCAAGTTGATGATAGCTTCCGGCGAGTTCGACGCATCTGTGTCGCTTGTGCTGGTGCCAACCTCTTCGCTAGTAGCCTGAGCAGTAGATTCATCTCTTTGATTCAATTTACTGAGTCCTCTGACCTGGTGTTCAAGCACAGTAATACGCGCATCGGCGGAACGTTCTTGATCTGCGAAACCGCTGATGAGCTGATCTTGATCGAGCAGCTGTTGTCTGAGCTCTGCGATCTCTACTTTGAAACGCAGATTCTCGGCCGCAATTAGTCTATGAATTTGTTTATGCTGAACCAGATTGTTCTCCAGAGAGTCCATCTGGAAGTCCCATTGTTGCTCAGTAGGGGATGCCATGTTCAGTCCTGTTGCCGATATCAGCGCTGGCAGAACAATGTTGTTCTCGACAAGCAGATACAGGGTGGCTACTTAAATGTTCTTGGCCATCGGTACCTGTTCCAACTCGCTTTGCCATGTCTCAGGCTACGAAATCGCCTCCGTGTGAGACGTTAGGCATTTGCTTTGATGCGCGTTCACGAAGCGTGCTACTTGCATTCAGACAATGGGTGCTGCCACACTAGCCACACCCAATTCTGTAAGGTTGCGTGCGTAATGATTAGAAGCCTCGCAAGGGGAGCTGGTCTCACAACAAGAAGTCTTGAATGCTTGTGAGAACTATGGTCGATCTGCCGACAACGAAAATTCGACACGAAGTGCGTCTAGGAGGGTCAAATTCCGGAGATATCCTTAGCATCAACAGACGAGCAGCTCGAAGCAAGCATCGATCTCGACGAAGCCATGGAAAGAGATGTATAGTACTGCATGGTCAACGAACATGAAGCACCGCTGGGCGAGTGGATGAACAGATGTACTCTCGCTGGAATGGCAACATGACATGAGTACGGGCCAGCCAGGAGTAAGCACGCTCACTCTCTCCGCTCTCTGCTATGGTGGTTTCCCTGCTACCAGCTAGCAGGCTGTCACTGGTTGTCGTTGCTGTCCAGGAGGAAGCTACCGGCGTCGTGCTGATCGAAAGCCGTCTACCTCCTGACATCGGAGCATAGCACGCAGCATATCTGCCTCTGCGATGACGTTATCCGAGAGCCAATGGAGGGTGACAAGCAAATGCCTCATTCCATTAGGCCGGCACGAGCAAGACATACGACTTGCGATTCGCCCGGCGGTGGCATCGACTCACGATCAGGCCAAGAACGTGTCGTCGTCACAGGGCCAGTCGTCCCTCATTCTGTCGACGCTGCACTGACTTTGCGCCTGCGGGAAATGCTAGCAGTCGATGCTGAATTTGCTACGTTCATGCTGGGTGATGTCTTGATCTTGCGAAGCTTGGCCGAGACCCGTAGCACAAAGATTTCCTCCGCTCTTTCGGCGAGATAAGCCAATCAAAACACTTCACCTGTGTGGAGCGCATTTCCGGCCGGAGAAGATCGGCTTGCGGCCTGTGCTCCCGGCGCTCTCGAACCCTTCCATTTTCCCATCCTTGCTTCACCACTCACTGCTGCTGCACTTCTTTTATCTTCCATCTGCCGACGCTCTCGTCACTCACAGTCTTTCTAGGCACGTTCACGATCCTCACGACTGTAACGAATAATTAGAACACTGAATAAACCTGTTCTGGCCTGGAAAACGCGTCCTCGGTGTTTCGCCTCTCGGCACGGATCACTCTCGCTCCCAGAAATTCTTGGAAAGTCGCGCATAGTCATACCAAGCCGCGCCTCACTTGAAGCCTCGCCTAAGAGAGCATCAGAAATACGAAAGCATACGTAGCAAAGAGCATATATACCCAAAATGAAGATCTTCAACACCGAGCACGAATTCGCCTACTCCTGGGACGAAGTCAGCACAGCAAACTGGAGAAAATACTGTCCATGGAACGACAAATCCGAGCACGTAATAGCAGTCGACACCGTATCACGAAACATCGACCCATCAACCGGCATATTACGAACCGAACGACTCATAACCTGCAAACAATCAGCTCCGAAATGGGTACAATCATTCTTCGGAAGTCAAGACACATCTCTCGTCTACGAAGTCTCATACGTCGACCCGAAAGCAAAGAAAGTCACAATGTGCAGTCAGAATTTGACGTGGAGTGACTTGCTGAGCGTGCAAGAGACTGTGGTGTATAGACCGAGTATACGGGATATGGGAAAGAGCAGTACGATTTTTGAGCAGAGGGCTAAGATTATTGCTATGTGCGGTGGTTGGCAGAAGATTAAGAGTGCGATAGAAGACTTCTCGATTGAGAGGTTTAAGCAGAATGCTGCGAGAGGAAAGGAGGGTTTTGAGAGGGTGTTGGAAATAAGTCGGGAAGTCTTCGCGGAGGAGAGGAGGAAGAAGCAGCCGATGGTTGTGTGAGCGGGTGTGATTCAACTCATGCTCTTGTCTCGACTCAGTTTATTTCGTGCTTTTCTGGATCTGCGTTTTAGCGAGCGGGGATGGCGTTTTGGGGGATTATCTGGACTATACAGCGGCATCAGGGTATGGGACAGTGCGAAAACCGGTAGTACGAGTGTTGTACATGTTCTTTGAGAATACCCGGTGCGAGTTATTGATCGTGCGCTCGCGCGTTCGTGCATTAGATCTTAGATATGAGATGATATATTGTGAAGTCATACTCTGACATGACTGCTACTTTTGCATCTTCAAGACATGGAAACGTGAAAGCATTCAGCTTTCACATCGCATGTCAGACGTCACACATTTTCTTGTTACGAAAAAAATGACTTCTGGTACAGAACGATGTCCGAGCAATCAATCCTGCTCGTTAGAGGCACGAAGCGGACTGCACAGCTGCCAAGATCCGGCTCTCCGGAGGCAAAAAGTCGAACTCCAGAATTTCAACACTGAGCGACGATATATCATCTCAGCAATGAGCAAAAGAACAAGGTCGTGCCCGGATTCGAACCGGGGTTATCAGAACTTTTGTTATGCTCAAAATCTGAAGTGATAACCGCTACCTGATGGAATGTCAGTGATAATCCGATGAATGATAGACCGTCGTGACTACTCACACTACACAACCATTTGATTGGCTGAGGCGGTAGCAATTGCAAATATGTACCCTAATTTTTATGACTCCTCGGTTGCTGCGACGTTGAACAAGGTTCTACGCTCACTGCAAGCTTTTCATCCTACGATCCAGCACGTCTTTCACAAATCGCAAAGCGTAGTCGAGGTAGTACCTGAACTGTATAGCACGATGCGTAAAGTCCCCCTCCCAGTAGCCAAGCGCATCGCACAAACGCACATGCTCATCGGGCGTGAACAGTAGGTCGCTTCTCTCCACAATGCTTTTCACCGATGTCTCGTATGTTACGACAGGCCAATGTGGCGGGTCATGGTCTAACCAATCGTTCGCGAATTCCTCGAGCTTCAAGGTGTCATCTCTCAATTCCTTAATCTTGCAGAATGGTCTGGTAGCGGTTTCGCGTGACCAAAATACTATGAAGTGTTGAGCATAGTAGCTCTCGTACTTGATGCTTTCGACCACATTGTTCGAAAGGTTAGTCGACAATTTCAACCATCTTGTGTTGAGAGGAACATTTGAGTGTTCGTTCGCAATCATTATCAGCGGGTAAAGAAAGAACTTCAGTCGCGCGGTGTCGATTTTCTGACATTTGAGGTCCACCTTGATCTCGTGCCACATGGACTTGCCCAGACCGAAGAAATATAGATCGTATAATGCGTGATTGATCTTCCTGATGTGGATGAGATCCAGTTGACCATCGCCCTGAAAGTCGATGTCTATGTAAATACTCAGCTTATGCACATGGAGCATGAGCTCCGGCCAAGGAATACATCCTCTGCTCCCGACGTTGAACCTTTGGAGACTGATTCTTTGATCGTTGATAGACATCTTCTGCGTGAGTTTCTCTGGATTTGCTCGAACTTCGAAGTCAATCTTGTATTTGTAGAGGTAGCGCTTGACTTCGCTGTTGATCTTGCGGTTTGCCAAGGCTATCGTGGGCCATGGTCGCATGTCAGTGCCTTGATCAGCTGAAAGCGGCTTTAGATACTCGTAGATGAGTCGCCGAACCTTGTGTGGTAGTTCCATGAATCGACATCGACTTTCGTCTGCCTTGCACAGGGCGGCAATCATGAAATTACGACAAGGCTTGCCTTTGTCTTCGTCCTTTGGAACCAGTATCAGACCGCGTTGCCTGATGAGGACCGTGAGCTCTTGAACAGAGCAATTACGATAGATGACTGGACGTCCGGGGGCGCGAAGACCACATTTGGCCATCTTGAGTTTCGTGAGCTGATTGGATCAATATGTCCAAATCAGAATGGTATTTTCAAAACAGACCGCAGTGCTTTCATCATTTGTAGCCTTCGTGCAAATCTTTCACGCCCGTTTGCTCACATTCCAGTATTACCCACCCATGACCAGAGCGAGGAAGACAATTCCTGGTAAGTCCATTGATCTCGCTGTAATGCAGCAGACACCGCAGCGACGCAGTCTTAGTGGCAAGCAGAGCCAAGCAATAATGAGGACCCGTTTCAATTTCTTCCGGGCAGTCCGAGAAAGTCCTCCATCTCGCCGGTTCTTCTTCCAGCAACACCACTGTCACTCTCGTTCCTTCTTAGGCGCAAAGCCTTGCCCTTCGAGCTTCCGCCATTTTCGTTCGTGCTGCCCGCAAATTCATCCTCTCCGATAATTCGCGAGATCAGCGTGGCTTTCGCCTTCGCATCCTTTAAGCGATCGTCAAACTCGCTGACTGCATCTTCACTGTTCTCTGTGCTCACGCCGTCTGGATTTGTGAGGGTTGCAAGTCGTTCGATATGCTTTCGCAGTCGTTCATTGCTGCCAAGCTTTGGCATGAGCACTTCGCCTTGTTTCTTTTCGGCATCGGCGGTCTTGACATCTAGCAGTCGCGCTTCCCAGATTGCTGCTTTCCCGCTCAATTTGCCCATTTCAATGAACTTCTCAAAGCCTTTTTCAAGGCCGAAAACGCGGCCTTCGATGCGCCCACTTTTGGAGCCATCTGCAACGCCAAGGTCGTAGCCTTCACGATAGTATTGGTCTTCCAGGTTGAGAGCGTCTTCGAAGACGTCTGCCTGACCTTCTGAAGTCATGTTGATGTTTGTGGTACGAAGGAAGGTGGTCAAGCAGTTGGCGGGCAGTGGAGTTGTCTGCGATCGAGTTGTGGGACATTGATTGGACATTGATTCAAGGCTCATCAAAATGTTCTTGGCGTTGATCTCGTCCGCTCCCTCGCTCCTTCGTGTCCTGTCCCCATCGAAACTACAACATCATGGATCCTCACCCCCTTCTGCTCATGCGCGATCGGTCTGCATCGCTCGAACTCGGGCCACGGCAACTCACCTCAATGCGTGGTGACCTCCACAACTTTCTGCTTTCGTGATTTCAAGCCAGGCGGGAGTCATGCTTCTGAGACACGAGATGGACACGAACCAAACATGTCAAGACCGCGCTCTTTGCAAATCTCGGTGACACGAAAGACGCAGAGATACCTCTGGTGATCACAGCCTGAGGAGACCTGACCTGAATGCAGTGCATCATACATACCATCATGTTTGCAGCTGGTCCAAGCTTGCCAAGACATAGCGGAGGTGAAGTCAAAATCTCACCTCACCTTCAAACCTCTGCTTTGCGGACGACAATCTTCTGCAAACAAGAAACCTTAGGATAGCATAGATACATGGGAGTCCTGCTAGCTGCTAATAGGGTCTCTATTCGATATTTTGGCGTACCTAGGCATCAGGCAACGCTTTCCTTCGAGAAATGGCCCAACTTCGTAATTGCTATCCTGGCCCACATCGATTTCAAGGCTAAGCAAACCGGTTCCTGCCTGCACCAACCAAAGACAGCTGAGGTAAGCCAAAATTACCAGATCTGAAACGGGTAGTGCCGCTGGGAAATGGCTTCGTGCGTTTTCTTCTCACTAGCCTGCAATTTCTTCAACACCTGGCAGTCTCTGCCCTTAGCTTGCAGGCCTTATTGCCTCGTGCGTAGCGATTACATACGGGAAGACTGCACGTCTCAACATCCAATCAATTGGTGAGATGGCCGAGCGGTCTAAGGCGCCGTCTTAAGGTATTCATTGAATGTCTCGGCGGTCCGAAAGGGCGTGGGTTCAAATCCCACTCTCATCATTATCTTTTTGCGCTGTCGAGGTGTCGAACGTATCCTTTTTGGTCCCAGATTGATCGTTATAGGCCTCCTGGTGCAAGGTCGACTTCAAACTTCATGTTTTGGCCCCACAACGATCATGTCTCATCAAAGCAGCGCCAGCCACGCCTTATCTCTACTCCAAGAGTGTACAGAGTCCAAGTTGGACGTTGTGTTGGTATTCAGGCTGACGCAGCCGTGCCAAGTCATGGACACTTTCTTTTGTGGTCGATCAACATTGTGCCTCAACGATGAAAGCAACGATCAATCGACAGCCCTGGTGAGATCAGGAAGACTCATACTGGTGCTGACTACCCATCGCTGAATGGCAGCGATGGCAGTCTACAAAAGACCACCCAAGGAACTCAATCTGCCATAACGAATCGCAGGATTTACTTGTCTGACGACGACAAGGTTCGTTCGACTGTTGTCCAAGCATTCAGAGCAGTACTTCAGAAGCTCATCTGTCATCAAGCATGATGGGCCGAGCACAAGAGACAACTGACATGAGCACCAACAAACGTATCTTGTGAACCTGACCAGCAATCTGTATTACCGTGCGACCAGCGCATATACATACATCGTAGGCGTGAGCCCGAGTTTCTAGTTCATAAAGTTTCTACCATGGTTTCCACCTCCTGGTCAACAGTCTGGGCCACCAGCTACACCACGGTGTTCAATACACCAACATCCTCGCTCCCATCAGCCACCCCGACTCAACTCCCTCCAATCGAAGATGGAAGGCACTTCGAAAGCCATGGTCTTCAACCACGCTGCTACATGATCCTGCTCTGCATGTTCATCGGCATAATCGTCATGGCTAGATTAGGGGCTGGAGCCTTCTACCACACTCGCCCCGCAAGAACATATGGGAGTGGAGGAGAGAAGAAGGGAGCTTCTCATGATAAAGCTGGGTCGGCTCGCAACCAGGACGCAGATGACGGAGACGTCAAGACTTTGTAGTCAGTACTAGATCGGGAACTGCTGGGGTCGACAACCTCTCGTCTGGAACTTCTGTGGGCATCACTTCTGTGTCTCGAAGGTACAGCTCGCTCTTTGCTTTTGCCTTTGGACTTCTTTGCCTGCTGCTGTTTCGTAGAGCTCTGCTCGATCCAAGACTTGTATGATTCAGGATCGTCGGCCAGAAGGGCCAGCGCAGGAAAAGCGTACTGCTTCCGTCTTATCGATGTGGCAGACGTAGAAGCCGCTCGCTGAGGAGTCTTGCTTGTCGAATCTATTCGTTGGACGTTTCGGAGATCTGATGCCTTCTTCTTTCGTCGAACTTGAGTGCTAATTTGATCGTGGTCCAATTCTGAGTTCTCCGAGATGGGCGTGATGCTTCTAGTCCTGCTGGTGTCTCGGCTCTGGGCACCAGTGCTGCGAGCTTTCTCCCATTGTCGATCTCGGAAGCCTTCTTTGACGTTAATCTTGTTCAAGCTTCGTAAAGAGGCTTCGCTTTCGGTTGGTGATGGGGCCGTGTGACGAGGCGCTCGTTCTTTGCCTTTGATGCTTGATGTTGTTGACCTCTCGCTGATTGAGGCGGTACGGCAGCTTGGCGATGGGATCGTTACTGTGGGTTGGTCATGTGCTCGCTTTTCGCCTTTGCCATGGGATGTGCTTTGGCTTCTGTCGAGCGAGGCAATTAGGTCTTCAGGTGAGCGGCTGGTGAGTGGCAACCGATTCTGCTCCTCTTCTCTGCCCTTGGAGTGGGATACTGTTGAATTACGACTGAGTGACGAAGTCTTGTCGCAGGACTCTGTTGATTCAGGATCGATGTACTTGGAGGTTCGTTTGCTGTCGACCCATCTTGAGGCAATTCTCCTCAGATCGGTTCTGGTCCGGGTAGAGCAGGCGTCTGATGATGCTTCAGCGCCATAGGCCTGACTGTGACGCTTTCTTGTTGGAAGAGAAAGATGAAGAGAGTGTCTGATAGTGCTCAACATGGTGGCGAATGTGTATGATGAAGGGAGAGGAAGGACGAAATTGAATCAAGTCGAAAGGTTTGATCCAGCAGCGAAACCGCACCAATTTATCTCAGTAAGGGATTTCGCACTTCGAACATTGTCCAGGTTGCCGGATATGACTGATCTCGCATCCCTGGTGTTCATCAAGCGTACTACAGATGCAACAACAAATGCGTTTTGACATATCACAAAACATGCGGTCGAAGTGGAGTCTACCGTATGATCGCCCAACTTGGCGTTGCACAAACGTCCCGTCCGCCTGGATGACAACACGACAGTTCTGTATCTTTCCAGATAGGGCTGCATACAGACGCCCGGTACATTCGTGCCGCAATCAATGTCATCCTTCGCGTCGATGCGATGACACCCGTCACAAGGCGGTGGAACTCGGCCCAGATGAATCGCATCCCGAGTAGGAAATTCCAGAAAACATACTGATGGGTCGGTTCCAGGATCGGTTTTGTCGATGTGTGTTCCGGTGGCGACGTTCCAAAGATGCACGCGAATGTCGAGGAAAAAATTCAGAACTGGTTGTCGGGCTCTCGTCGTCAACTTTGCCGTCATGCAGAAGATATTGTTGTGCCAACGAACATCCTGCAGAGGCGCTTTAGATGCAGATGCAGTCGGCAGTGTTCACATGCAGGTTGGCGGAATCCGCCGTTTGGATCAAAAACGGTGGTGCGTGTCAAAGTCATCTATATCGTTGCTAGCTTTGCAGGCCCTCGCAACAGATTTTGCTCAGCTGTTACACCACGATCGTAGTCCGTGACGACCCTCCAGAACAGCTCGCTACAAGTCCGAAAATGTAGCAATGAACCACGATCGCCAAGATGTCTGACTTACACGCATACTGGGCATGATGACACTCTGGAGTCACAGTAATTTGGTCTCTGCTTGCGGCCGGCTCAAATTCAGGTCTCCGGAGTATTGGTGGCTTGATAAATCCACCTCTGTGCAGGTTCACAGTAACTCCACTGATCTTCTGCATCCTAAATGCCGAATTCTGGTCCGGCTCAGCATTCCAGCGTCGCAGAGCACCATTCATAAACACGTTCTCGATTGGACTACAGTTTCTCTCCACAGATCTCCGATCTCCTCAAGTCCGCACAATAATATTCGAGCTCGACCTCGTCCAGCTCGCCCGCTCAGCTCTTGTGATATCGCCAAGGTGGTCAAGGGCCATTACAGCCGAGCGACCTCTTGTCATATATCCTCTCGGTAGCGAGACCGTTGACGTCCTTGATACGGAGCATAGCAGAATCGGTAGAGATTGACCCAGGAAGGGACATTCGTAGTAAGTCTTCTCAATGTATTACTTATACTATACAAATTCTGATACTGATATCGTCGTCGTGACAGTGTTGTGCTCCCTGACTAAGGCGAGACACTAAATGCTTTTCAACGCCATTCCCAGCGAGCGCCATTTCCCATTCTATGAATATGCGAGCCCACCTATCTTCGGCGGCACCCAGCAAATGATATGCATTATGTACCGACCGTACCCATCGTCACGCTCAAGTGCAGCAATAAAGCAGAATGCAATGTCCAATCTAAGTGGCACTTAGAAGTTGCTGGCCGTGTTGACCGAACCGCCTGGGTTCTGGTACGGAGCATTGTGAGGTTGCTGGTATCGCTCCAGTCCAGACCCGCTTGCGATCCTCTCCTTTCGGAGACTGTCGTTTTGCGAGTCCATGTACTCATCTTGCGGCACGGCTTGCCTCTTTTTCTTGCCCCAAATCCTCCAAGCCACAACGGCGAGACCACCAACGAGGATGGCGCCACCGATACCGCCGACCACGCCTCCAATAATCTTCTTGCTCGATGTCGAGAGCGAGCTACCACCCGATCCGCCGTCCGCGAGAGAAGGAGAGATGGTGGCGGTGGCATAACCGGTCGTGCTGGCAACAACTTGCTCGGTTGTAACGAGCGAGCTGTACGCCGTTCCGTCGCTGGTCCAGTAAGAAGTATAGGTTGATCGTTGAGTTTCTGATGCTACGAGCGCAGATGTGATAACTGTGGCGGAGGACAGTGTCGACCTGTTGATGGTGGATGATCCAACAACGACCAGATCGCTGGACTTGCCAGAGGTCGTCTTCACGATACCAGTGGTGCCTGATCCCGCAACTGCAGTCCGGGTGGCGATTCTCGATGTGACAGTCGAGCCATCAGCATTCGTCGTCGTGACATCGATGGTTGTCGGTACTGTCGATGTTGGTGCTGTTGTCTCTGCTGCTGTAGTCTGGTCCGAAGTTGGCGTTGTTTCTGCATCGGAGGTTGGCTGACTAGTTGGTGTGTTATCGCTTGTTGTCGGAGTAGTCTCTGCCTGCGATGTCTGGCTTGTCGGCTCAGCTGTCGAGCTGGGTGTGTCCGAGGTCGATGCCATCGTAGTGCTAGTTGTGACACCGGTTCCCACAACCTGTCTCTTGTTCTTGGGAAGTATTCCGTCAGGAATATTCTCTGCACGAATCTGTGCAAAGAATGAAAACATTGTCGCGGCCACGGCAGGTGTTTGTGGCCTCATAGGTCAGGCTAGGCCAGGCCAGTAGACTCAAATCGACGGTGAGGATCGCTGGCGATCGCTATTGGGCGCTGGTGGCTAATTACGCGCGGTCTTTTGTTGAGGCCTGGGTATCGAAAGGGGAATAAAGCTGATAAACTTCTCGATAGACTCCCAAGGCAAGAGAAATACTCCTAGAATAAGATCCAAGTATGCCAACGAAGGTACAAACGAGTGAGAGGTGCCAGCAAAGTAGATGGCAAGGAAGTTCGTGTGTAGAAGAAGAGGGTGTCGTGTGTGAACGATCGTGACAAGGCGGCTTTGACTGGTCAACGCTGGTGAAAAGCTATGCGAGCAAGGTTCGCCGCTTCCGCGTCTCGTGCTATTTTAGCCTTTCGCTACACTCTGCTGGGATATATATGTGGAACCTCTGACGACTTCTGCTCATCGAATACGAGGTTCCATCGCTGACATTCCCCTTCGAAAACACTCACATGCATCTTCGTGGCCGTGATGTCGTGTGATATCAACACGCCTTTCACGCTCCTCGACGCAGGTTTGATCATGTCGGTATATTGCTGTGCTTCTGCTCTATGGCTGGAATGAAACGTTAAGGTAGCCACACGTCTCACCAGGCCCTAGGCGCTGAGCCACAACGTCTTTGCTTGACCCAACGGTCGGGCCGGTCTCCTAGGAACTCGGCAAGCTTCTTAGAACTTGAAAGAACACTCACCAGAACATGCTAGACGGCGATCACGAAGATATCATGAACAGAAACATTTCACAATCAGGCTGCCGAACCTTGAGGAGAAGACTGGTGCAATAGGCACCTTCAGCTCTAGGTTTGAAAGAGCCAGAGCCCTTGGGGGTAGAGTTCTTTCCGGGGGAGGTCTAGGACAGCTACGATAAACGGCTCAGGTTATGCAGGCAGAGTCTCGAGTTATCCAGATTATGAAGACTTAGCAGCCGTTTCGAAGGGCTGAAGGATTGTCTTCCAAAACTAAGCACAGGTAACAGCATGAGCTCAAGCAGTCACCCGTGCTCAACTTGACGGTTGGAGAGGCTTTCAAAGAGTCCCTCTGAAGCTTCAGGCTTGCCCCCAAAGGCGTTGTTATCTTGTCTTATCCAGTGGCTGTCTATAACAAGATTCAAGCCACTTTGCATAAAGGAAATTACCAGAAAGACACCCTCCGGCTGTACCCCCAAGGTCCGAGCGTTCCAAACCTAGAGCTGAAGGTGCCTAATGCCACGCGATAACCAGATTTCCAGCTGTCTTTCGTACTACTTCCATGGATACACGAGCTTGATTCGGCGGAAGCGAGCTGAAAGCTCAGGGGGCTTCAATTGAAACACCTCATCAGCGACCATTCGCACTTTTGGTATTCTGTGACTCTACTTGATGTAGAACAGCCAAATCACTACTTCTGCAACGACCTTTCTGGGTACGAGGAGATTGACAACTCAGTTGCTTTGGCGTCGCGTCCTTATGCGGAGAAAATGCAAGTCGTTGATCATTTTCTGCGTGGAGAGGTACTTGAGAGCTTCGAAAGATACGTCGTCAAAGGTACAAATGGAATCCAGCTCAACGAATGCTGCCTTCTCGGACTGGTGACCGATTTCTTGTCCTACCTCGGCAATATTAACTTCTTCATATGAAGGATAAATACAACATGTCAAATGGATGTCTGGATAGTGCAGCACTGTACTGCTCTGGTTCTTATGAGCATTCGCGCTGTGAACTCTCGAGCTGACGTCTCCATAAGCAGAATTGTTTCATGCTATTGACGTGGCTCCAGAGCTCTCGAAATGCTTTGCACGAAGCTCCTACACTGCTTGGCAGGAACACGCTCGCTTCTTGCCGTTCTCTATTCACCCTACATCTGCAGCACATCACCATTGACCATGCTAGCAGACTGTCAGCGAAGATCTCTAACTTTCGTACCTGCATTCATTCTCTCCACCAGCCACAAGGACAGTGAAGGGGTATCCCTCCATTTCAGCAGGCCTCCTAGGCAAACCTAATCTCTTGGCTGCCAACACCCTTGACCAGACCTTCGGAACATTGCCAGCAAGCTTCGACGAGACAGCTGTCAAGGAACGCGTGGATTTCCGGGAACCTGTTGGAATTAAATCTCACGCGATCTGTGACTGATCTTGCAACGGACCTTGACGAAAGGAAGGCAGCAAAATTACAGTAGTGTTCGGACCTCGATGCGCAACTCCTTGTGAGAAGAAGACCATGATGACGCTTTGAGAGGTCAGTCCAGACGCCACATCAGCAGAGCACGAAGACTCCCTAGCGCCAACGCAACTCCATGATCAAACAGAATATCGACCAAGACCTGGAATACGACCTCAAAAAGTGATGAAGCATCGAGGGATAGAGACAATCCGCAAGTGCATTCATCGCCGTAGCAAATGAGATGTGCAGTGCCCATATCAGGACACAGTGTTGCTACGAAGGCACTCCAATATTGTCGACGTTGCTTTGAAGAGGTCCACTGAGCTTGGGTTTGAGAATTCTTCAGCTCGCGTGCCATCTTGAAGCAGAGAGCTGATTGTATAGGCGGCGCCTGGAGAGCAAAATGCCTGGACAGTACTGCAAGCCACTCAAGGCAGACTAGCGATTTCTTTGAGCTCTAGCAGCCACCGAAAACTGATATCAGAAACACTATCAGCTCTGATCAAGAATAGCCATCGATACGAGCGATGGTTGCTTTCACCGATGAAAACCGCGAGACTTGATGATGACCACGAGCGACCTCATGATACTACCTCGATCCTGCTCTCACAAGCCAAGCTGTAGATATAAGATGTCTAAGAGAGCATACCATCCCAATCATCCATTCATCAACATCGAAAGACACACTCAGCATCAATCACCAACCCCAACCACCAACCTAAAGTCCAAACATGCACCTCCCATCCCTCCTCATCACCACCCTCCTGTCCACCCTCACCCTCTCCTCCCCTACTCCTTTGGAACCAAAATCCTCCCACATCTCAATCATCCTAACAACCCTCTCCGGCGGTCCAGCAAACTACACGTTGGCCCTAATCCCCAACACCAAAACTCCAACATCCAACGCCCTCTCAATCTCAAAAATCTACTCTCAAAACCGATCCCTAAACCTCCTCTCAGATTGTGAGTTCTTCTTCAATCCAGCTCCAGCTCACGCCGCGAAACCAGAATTTGTGAGGGAGGTTGATGGGAGTGTCACGGTAAGTAAGGCGCGAGGAATTGGGGGAGCGAGCTGACGCTCGACCCTCGCTAGGTTGGTCCACCACAACCCATCCAAGCAATAAAATGCCACAAACCAACATGTAAAGCCACATGGGGAGAATGTGGGAATTGGGGTGGAAGTGATTATAGAGGAACATGCTGTGATGGGAATATTTGTGCTGCTACTAGGTGTAGACCTATCGGATAGGGAAATGGAAGGGAGGGAAGAAAAATCGCTGTTAATGTCAGGAGGAGCAGAAAGACATTTGAGAATTGGCGTTGGAAGGGCTGTTCGCATCAGCACAAATTCGGACGGAACGATGTGAGCTTTTTTGACATGAAATTTCCTTCGGCAATGCTTTTTCCGTTTTCTACCTTTCATATCAAGCGCCCTTTGGTATCTCTAATATCTTGCCGCTCTACGGCATATCAGCAGCAGCACTTCGAAAACAACATTCTCGCAATTCGCATTTGTTCACACAATCGTATGGTATGGTATTCGGTCTCATCATTGGTCCTTGCCAAGCGCCTCTGAACGCCAAAAGCTGAAGCTGGCGCTGGCACCAAATCCTTATGCGGCCGTCAATGCAAAAAGTCGTCTAGTCTCCCTCGTGCCTGCGCACTGCGGCCTCGAGGTATGGTACTGCGTATGCGCATCTTCCGATCATCCGCTGCCGTATACTCCAAACACGTCGTCGATATCCTCTTGCACCTTTCCTCTCCCATGGCTGAGGTCAACTTCTTGCTCAAGTCAAAGCTCGTCATCTTCAAGCTCGCTTGGCTTGAGGAGACCTCCAACCTTGGCCATACGCTCACGCTCTTGGTCCTTGGCTTCTTGTGCAGCCTTCTCCTTGTCTTCTTGGAAGAGCTCTGCATTCTCGCCGGCGAACTCCTTAAGGGAGATCAGGAAGTCGCGGAGGAGGATCTTGAATTTGGGCAAGTCTTCAGTCGAAGCGAAGAGATCGGTGATGAACGTTGTGATCTGCGCGGGTTGGAGATTCGGAAATGCGTTTGCAAGCAGGCTGGCGACGAATTGCTGCAAGAACTCCTTGTTCGAGGTACCTGCGGTGGCTTGATCTTCAGTGTAAATGGGTGACGAAATCTTGTTCGCACCAACAAGCCAGAAGAGACGTGCAAGCAGCATGCTCTGGTACTTGAAGCCGGCCTTGTGGTCCGAGTCCGTAAGCACGAAGAGCACGTCCTGCAAGATTGTCGTGTAGAAGCTCTGGAAGAAAGCATCACAAGTAGCCTGCTCAGTGTGACTCGCCATGTTCTCCACAAGCTCGATGCACATGTTCAGACCCTCGCCTTCAACGAGACGGTTGTCGTGCTTGGACGCCCACATACAACTGTCGATGACAAGCTTGAAATGCGCCTGGTCGAGCTTGATGAGGGCTGGGAAGCATCGCTGGTTGATAGCTCGGAGGAGCTTGAAGAACTCGACGCGGTGTTCTGGGTACTCGGAGAAGTCCTTGTTGATCATATCGAGTGTGCACTCGAAGCAATTATCGAGAATCGCAGGCACTTGTTCGGTCATCATGCCCTGAGACGTGAGGTCAGCATCGTCAATCTTACCCTTAATTGCAAGCGCACGTACAATCATGTGCTTGCTAGTTTGGGATGTCCAACGTACCTGAAGCTTGTTGATCAGGACAGTGATGACTGCCAAAACTTCCGCCTCTCGTGCATCTGGCACATTGTTCTTGTAGTCCAGAAGAATGGCCTCGAGCAATTGCGGCACGAGGGTCTGGTGGATCATTTCCAAGTCATCAGCCTTCTCGACATACGTTGTAATGAGCTTGAGAATCTCCTTCTTGATTGTGCGCAAGCCTCGAACCTTGGGCATCTTGGTCGCGATATTGCCATCTCGCTGGACGGCCTCATCGATAAGCTGCGATGAAGCGCGGTACATCGTCAGCATGTCCATGTATATCCGCCCGATCTGTGGGTAGAAGTAGCTGCCGATGCTGCTGCAAGCTGCCACATTGGTCTTCATGATGTTTCCGACGACTTTGATCGTGTCGGCGTTCTGGAGAATGCTCGGATCTTGGTGTGCGGACTGGATGATTTGGTCCCATGCAGAGTTTGGAAGGCTCATCAGCTCGCCAATCAATCGCTCTTGAGTGTTCTTGTGGCCTTGCGCGCTGATCATGTAGCCGCATGCCTCGTAGAAAGTATGCACCTGTTGCGGAGACAGATCGCACGTAATCTTACGCATGGTCTTAACGATCTCGTCGATGAATGGCTCAGTCTCGCCAGGCTGCTGGATGACGAAATGTCGCTTGCACTTGTTTGCGATCTTGATGAAGGTGTCGCAAGCCATGTCTTGCACACCCTCATGTGTCTCGTGCATGAATTCGAAAAGCTTGTTGACGACTGTCTTCAAGAACTTCCAGTGAGCCTTGAGGAAGCGTGGGTATTGGCCGACGATGTACATAATATTCGACGCGACCACAGCCTTGTTGTCTTTGCCGCGCTTCATCTCGGTCAGGCCAAGTAAATCCTTAATGACGGTGACGAGGAAGCGCTTCTCAGTCTCCTCGTTCATGGCACCAGAGATGGAACCAATGGCCCAGCAGAGCGTGTTGCAGTTCGACCAGCTCCACTCGCTGCCGTCAACCTGTCGCGCCAACTTCTCTGACATGATCTGTTCGGTGTCGACGACATCCAAATGTGTGAGGAAGACCAAGCATTCGCGTGTGGTCTTGTAGAGCTGAATGGTGTCCGACTCCTTCACGAACTCTCGCACAATCTCGCCCTCGTCGTTCTCGACGATGAGCACCTCCTCAGGTCGGACCATCTTTTCGATCATGACCTGTCGGAGGTTGGAGAGAATGTCAGTGTACTTGTGTTTTCGCAGTGGGTAGTTAGCCAGGATCTGCGGGTTCATGGCGCCACCTCCATTCTGCATGCCGCTCATGTTGATGAGAGGATTCATCTCTGTGATTGGAATTTGTTGCATCTCATCGTACAGCTCGCAGACCAGCTTCGTCCAGTACTCCAAGCAGATCTTGAAGATCTCTCGGTCGTCGATTTGACTTATCCGGATCAGGTAAAAGTGGCCGTGAATGAGGTAGTCGCGGTTCGGGAGATTCTCAATGATGCTGAGGTGATTGCTGAAAAAGCTGCATAGGAATAGCGCGAGGTTCTGCACGAACTCCTGATCTCTGCTGTTTGAGGATGCATATGTCGACTTGAGGTCCATCTGAAGAGGAATGATATTCGAGATAGTGGTCAACGTCTCCGTAAACATCTGAATCAGCTTCTCGTTCCAATTGTGCTCGGTCTGCAAGCTGCCGATTTCTGTCAGGCACTTGAGTGTGATGTTCCGAAATTCGGGCACTTCAAGGAAACGACTACGAAGAAGCTCGATTAGTGACATGCCGGTAGGTGGTGTCTCGAAGATGTAGCCAAGAGGGATCCAGTTCAGGAAACGTAGCAGGGTCTCCAGTGTGGCTTTGATGAGGCTCGTCTGGTCTGCTGTCCGCAGAATCTCCGAGCAGAGATTGTAAATGCTGGTAAACTCGTCGCACATGCTCTGCTTGAGCTGACGTGTCTTGGTGCTAGTCATCTGCTCAGCGGAGAAGTCGAAGACCTCCTCTGAGAGCAAGCGCAGGATGGCCATGTTGTTTTCGCAGATAGGCAAGCTGCTGCGGCAAGAGGTGACGATCTCGTTGATGAAGGTCGGCCAGTTGTGCGGCCACTCCTGCTTGAGAATGCTGACAAGGACCAGGTTCAGCTTGTTGAGGAGTGCGCGCTCCTTCTTCAGCAGCTCCTCGGTGCTGCTCTGCTGAATGATGATGTTGACCACGAAGTTTCGAATACCCATGCATTGGTCCCGCGGCAGAACCTTCCACCGCGTCATGATCACACTGTCGAGCACCTGCAGTCCGAGGTACTTGGTCTGTGGATATTGCGCCTTTTCGAGAATCTGGTCGACCATAAGCCATGCATCTGGGTTCTCTTTGAACTGGTTGAGCGAGGCTTGAGCTGCCTTTTGCTGATCGCCTCGACCCTCGTAGAAGGCGCGCACAGTGGCGTCGAGCTCCTCGATGCTCATCGACATGTTGTCGGTGTTGTGTTTCGATTTAGCAGTCCGGGCGGACGTTGTCTGCGGGCGACGATGGCTGGTGAGCTTGACGCGCGCAGACCGCTGGATCGGCGTTTATGCCTCTCTCATACAGCGGTCGACGTCAAGGCGGAGAGTGTATGGGCGAGTCGAGGTCGGTGGTGTAGTGGGAGAGGTCCTGGTGTTGGTGTCGGGTGAGAAGGCTTTGCTTGTAGTGTTGGCGGTGGGGTTTGAAGATTGCAACGGCTTTGCGAGTCTACACGTTCGAACTAGCTGTGGCGTGGGCGTGGGCTGGAAAAGCCGTGTAGCTAGCGTATGTGTGGAGTATGATGAAACGCGCAATCGCGATTACAAAGCGCGAGGTGAATGTCCAGGCTGCGGCGAGGCAGTCGAGGTCCTGGTATGAGTATCGCACAGAGATGCAGCTGTGAGCAGTTCTGTTTAGCAGTACCTTCTGTGCTAGAACTAAGGCGGGTGGAGGTGCAGCACTGAGCCACAAGATTGGATTGAACCAGTCCAAGACCACTTCATCTGCAGGTCGAGAAGCCGAACTCTAATCGGACCCCTCGTCACATGACACTCGTCACCAAAGACACATTCACGAGCGAAGCCGCCAGAAAGAGTGTCTCCTCATTCACGTCGCACAATCACACGCGCACACGCACACCGCTCGTTGAATTTCAGGGTTACGGCACTACATACAATACTACGAGTCGTCTCAACGGTGGCGACTTGATCATCTCTGCAATTTTGTCTGCAAATTCCGAGGTAGCAATACAGTGATCGGGCGCTCTCGTCCCCCAAGGATATTTCTCAGGATGACCTCCAACAACCACCACCTCTCCCTCCGCAACTCACCCGCTCCAGGCTCCTCAGGCACAGCAACACCTACCTCTGGCTCTCAGACAATCACCACAGATCCTACCCAACAGCCTTCCGCAACGCTCAGACTCCGCGGCGCATCGCCTTCGACTTCCTCAGGCCGAAGAATACAATGGGCAGAAGATGTGATTGACAATGAGGGTATGGGAAAGAAGTCGTCAAAAGTCTGCTGTATCTACCACAAGCCGCACGAGCCTGGCGAGTCGGACAGCAGTTCTGACAGCGATACGAGTGATTCTGATTCGGAGCCGGACCTGAGTCGAGCAAGGAAGGCGGGGAGCGGCAAAAAGAGAGGGAGAGGAAGCAAGAAGGATGATGAAGATAAGGGCGAGAGGAAGCCCAGCCCAAATGCCTATGAGAGGCAACCGAAGTACAAGGGCAAGCAAAAGCAGGAGGGATGAAAGCGATGCGAGCCCAGGCGGATACGGAAGAACCTCTACTGTATCCAGACGCGCAGAATGATGGCACAGAGGCCTAGGCATGAGGACGAATGACTGGAAGGAAGAGATGGATTTCTAAACACCAAAGCCTTGAAGATTTGTCCCCTTCCATGGATGGAGCACAAACTGTCTCCTATACGTGGATTCGACTCTGTGGTCCTATGTCTTCTCGCACCGCTTCGATCCTCGCTGTGGGGACGGCATGTCCTCCCAAGCTTTCCATATAATCGGCATGCCTCTCCGGGGTCCAGCCAGTGAGCAGAACATAACAGCTTGTGTTTCTGCATTATCGACTAGCCTGCGTCGACTTTGACGCTCGCAAGGCCCAAGCCCCTGCGCTCAAAGAAGCAAGACTTTGGGGCGTGTTCGCAGCATGTGATGCCTCATAACATCGAAAGCCACAAAGCCATCTGCGAATCAAGATATCTCGCTCGAGAAGGCTTCGACTGAGCCATATCGTATCTCTCGCAGCTTTCATTCTCCAGCCTCTCTTTTCTGCTGCTGCTCTTTTTTCGCGGCTTCAGCTTGTGAAATGGGTATGCGGACCAGAGTCTGTGGTAATTGTTGCTTCTCTTCTTCGGTCGGCTCGTCCGCTGAGTCTTTCGGTTGCGGAATCTTGGCTACAGTAGCACATCAGTATGCAAAACTAGTCGTCAGTACACAGGCGCTGCTCACTGCTGGCCATATGTACCGCTCTCAAAACAGTGTTCCAGTTCGCCATGACATGCGCTACTGCTTCGGTACCATCACTTAAAGTCTGCAACTTCTCCTCCAACTGCTGCATCTGCCCAGCAAGGCCCGCAGACAGGTCGCGTAATTGCTTCAGGCTCTCCAACTCCAGCTTCTTCTCATTGATGCGTGCTTGGAGCGCCGAGGATTGGCTGTTCGAGACTTGACCCAGCCCAGATGACGGGCGCATTAGCCCGCTCGTCGGTCGCGGACCATACGACATGATGACACTCAAACTATGTGGTGTAGAACAAGAAACATGATCTCTGTCGCGCATGTGAAAGTCGAAAGACCCCGCGACGCGACAACCCTGCAAGCCAGCGGAGATGCCGCCGCTAGCGAAAGCTTGTCCGTTGCCTGTGGAGACAGTCAGAAAGTAAACACCTCGATCGAATCCTCCATTCGCGAAAGCATTATCGAACGGCATGAAATACCCATCGCTACGAATTATTACACGCCCACATCGACAGCAGAGCTATCAGATAGCTATCAGCAGCTTTGTCGGGCATCAAATCCATTCTGGAGCGATTTTCTCGACGCGTTTCTGTGCATGGCGCGACTCAACGAGCCGCCCATCGCACCTTCTACTGCGACGGCGAGTAGCCTGGCCAACGGAGTTGGAGTAGGAGGTGCAGTTGGCGAGAGTGTGGAAGTTTGTGAGTATCACCATACACCTAAGCACAAATACATGGAGCAATGCGCACGCGATCAGAATTGCCAGTGAAACAAAGACCGCCCGCTGACCTTGCCGAAGTAAAACGCCGTTTCATACGACAGAATCGCGAACTCGCCAAGAACAACTCAAGTCAAAGTCTACGCATTAGGAGTCTGGAGTTGGAAGTGTCGAAGCTTTTGTCGGACAACTTGGAGCTGAGAGAGCAGGTGCTTGGTCTACAGAACGAGCTTTACGATGCACGTGTGCAAGCTTCGAGCGCGGCGGCCAAGAGACTGAAGGTACAGTTGCGGGCACAGATTGCTCAGTTGGCGGGACTGGTGGATGGCATTGATGAAGATGGCTCAGAAGGAATTGAGAAAGCAGTTCCGGAGGAGAAGGAGCGTATATTGAGCCCGAGCCGGCGAGAATATCGAGAACGACAGCCACTTGCCGAGCTGATGCGGGATACACAAATGCCAACCATCAATGAAGACAAAACATTCCCACGGAGAACATTGGACGCCGAGCAGATCAATGAGATAAGGCTCAGCGCAGGAAGCTCGGGAAGCGTGGAACTTGGCCCACCACCTGTCGCACATTTCGTGGACTCGCAGGAGTCGGTGGAGCAAGAACCTGCTCCGGAGAAGGAGAACGTTGAAAGCCCGCAAGTCGACGAGGAAGGATTGATGCCTTCGGTGGAGATTACTCGCAGGAAGAGAAAGGATCCGTCGCAGTCGAGCAGAAGATCGTCGATACTTGCAGAATCTCTTCTGAGCGCTGACGACGAGAAGCCTAGCACGATGCTCAGAACAGGTGCGAAACGGAAGCTGGCAGATCGTGATCTGGAGAAGGCGAACAAGCCACCATCACAAGCAGATTTTACGTTTAGCCGGAAGTCGGCCATTGAGCAGCCAGTTGCAGAGAAGCCGAAGGCTTCAGAGCCGACTGTGGAGATCAAGGCAAGCAATGAGAATGTTGAGAGGCCGACGTCGCCAGTCAGACCAGAGAGGAAGATCCTGGGCGAGAAGAGCACCAACATGTCCCCAAGGAAAGCCGCTGTCCCAGCTGGCAAGCCTGTGAAGAAAGGACTCATCAATTCAACGGTGCCGAAGATGGAAGCAGAAAAGGGACGACCTGCTTCTAGAGGAAGCAGAAGACTATCTTCGCTGAACGTGCCTCCTTCACCAGAGCCTAAAGAGATCGTCACGACCGTGGAGATTCCAGCACCGGAGCCAGAACCGGAGCCAGCTGAGCTGGATCCGAAGACGCCATTCATCGCAGCTGAAGATGTCTTCTCACCACCTCAATCTCATCCTTCGACTGGAACCAACATGTCCCGACATGGTACACCACCGCCTGCTGAACTCAGCTCGTTGAGCAATACTACAGAAGGCAGCCAAAGACCATCTCGTCGAGCAAGAGCCGCTGTCAGCTATGCGGAGCCCAGTCTGACTGCCAAGATGAGACGTCCAGACAAGAAGATGGTCGACGCCGTTTCTGGTCTACGTGATCCCAGACTTGTTATGAGCACGTCTTCGAGATCTAGCATCGATCGACGCACATCTGGCGACATTTCTGAGCGAAGCATGACCGGCATAAGCGGAGGACAGAAGCGAACAGGTACTGGTGAAGTCAAGATAAAGTCGGAACCATTCGAGGACGAAGACTGGAAAGCGACGCTCGAAAACACTTCCCGACCCAGCATGGGCAGCCCGCTGCGCCGCCGTGATGCTTCATCAACGCCAGATCTTCCAGCTCAATCACCATTAAGACCGTCCTCGGCAGCAGGCTCCGACACTGCGTCTACACTTTCTACTCGTACACCTGCCGGAATCAGCAACCTCCTCGCCCAGTCTAGGAAACGGCGCGAGGCTATGGATGCTCGAGACGCGGAACGAGAGAGTCGAAGATCTTCGCCATCGATTCCTTCTGATGATTCAATCACCGCTGCTGCTAAGAAATTGGAAGAACTGGAGCTGTACGACTTCAAAGACTCGTCTTCGCCTGCGACTGAGGAAGCTGCAGAGACGAAGAAGTCCGGTCATCGAAGGCATTCCAGTGTGCCTAAACCTGCTGCTGCGGCGAGCACTTCCAGTGGCGATACGCAAAGAGTGGCGTCTACGAGGGTTGCAAGTCGTCGTAGGAGTATGATGTTGTGAGACCCAGACTCGAGACCAGGTTGTTTAGCGCATTGTGATAGAAGAGCGAGGCATTCGCTTGCAGTAGAGTTTTTTCATAAAGCGCGACAGCGAAATACTCGAAAGCATTTCAGACTCTTCAAGCCCTCTTCTCGGCTTCTTCTTTGAAATAGAACGAAAGTGTTGTTTCGTAACAGCCTTGAGGTACACCTGCAATCCATGCATTTGATGATGCCTAGGTCTGTCAAGAAAACAAGCGAGAAATACCAACATAAGATTGGACCGTCCACGAGCGGGTCACGCCAATGACATGCACTTAGGCGAAGAAAGCTGAACATCTTCTGGATTTCAGGTGATTTTGTTAGTTCTCACAGCGCATAACCTCGCATCAAAATCGGTTGGAGCTCTCAACCCGAAGCGACGTATAAAAGCCACGAACCGCGAACCCAGTTGCACGCAGTTATAGCCTTGACACGGAACGAAACGTCGAACGCTCGATCATCTCAGCAGAAAAGCTGCAACACGATCCATACCAGACGATTCTAGACAACTCAAGAGGCTATGGGTCACATCGACAACCAGACATCCAGAACGGATAGTTGGACCTGCTGTAACTGTTCAGCAGTCAACTATCCAGGCTCAACGGTCAAAATCCACAAGCCCAAGGGTCAGAAAAAGAAGACTGTCACTACGACTGGTAGTGGAACGGCTTGTTCTTCTTGTGGACATGTGAAGTGTAGTAATTGTAGGTAGCTACAGGAGGTGGTACGGCTTGCTCGTTGGGGGGTTAAATGGGCGTCGGTGTTTGAAGGAGGTATTTGGAAACGAAGGAATGGATGGTATGAGGTTGGAGGGGCTGGAGCATGCTTCTGCCCTGATTGAGACGTAAACGTGGACAAGGTGTGGTGTAAGGAGGACGACGATTTTATTGTTAGAATGGTGTGCACTGGGGAAGTGTTGAACTTCCAGCCGTGTCGTATGCAGCTAAAATCCTCTTCAGCCTTTAATACGCCGCCTTGATTTCACGTCACGACAGCAGTAGTATGCATTGTGACGCACAAGTACGGGAAAAAGGAAGTGAGCCGCGTACATGACGCCTCCAAAGACGTTTCCGCACAAGACAGCTGAATTCACATGCTTGAAGTTCCCAATGTTGTCGCTCACCTCCACGCAACAGCACAACCTCAAAATCAGGCCCAGAAGAGTTAAAAATACACCCTTTTGCGGACTATACTGGACAGAGCCCACCGGCTGAGCGTCGCATTAGTGCTCATCAGTTTCTCGAAGCCTGGAGACGGGATTCAGAAGTACCTTCAGTCACTAAACATAGCTTTTATGGATAGAAGAGATGGGCAAAGGTGTAACCGCCGAGTCCACTTGGATGTGTTGCAGCTGCAATACATTAAATACGCCTGGAACCACAGTGAAAGTAAAGGAACCAAAGAAACAGAAGAGTCAGGGAGAGAGCCGAGACATTAAATGTCAGGCCTGTGATCACGGGTTTTGCAGAAATTGCGAGATAAAATAAGCAAAGGTTGATCGGCACCTTATGGAGCGGTCCACGTCAGGCTTTACGGCTGTGGTGAGCTATGCACGATAGAGCAAGGACGGTTATCGACGCGATTGAGTCACTCTCTACATCACGAGTCTATGACTGGGTACAGAGATGGTAGTGAGAATGCCGGGCAGGTAGACTTGGATCTTCGAGACTGTTTAATAACATTGAGAGCTGCTAATAGCTACTTCTTGGAAGGATTTGTCGTAGTATAAGTTGTAACGTTCACTCCCAAAGCCTCAACGCTCTTGACATAGTCTGTGGTGCGAGGATCGGTTGTCAAAAGGTAGGCCTGAGTCACAGGGTGCAGTACAATGTCCACCCATTCGCCCAAAGGCATTGTACCTGCATCATTCCTCCATCGCACAAGGAGGTCGCTGAGCAGCTCTTCAAACCTCGCAGACTCTTCTTCGTGTTCTTCTGAATCTTCTTGCGTGGACTCCTCGTCGATGTAGTGAACATTGTTACCATTCACTGCATGAGATTCAATGTTCATGATTGCAGTCGAATCAAGATTGCAGCATAGGTGAGGGAGTTGAATTTGGGCGAAGAGGAAGGCCCTAATCACTTTCTCGCTCAAGATCTCGTAGCAGTCCATTGTGCTGGGTAATAGGATGGCGAGCACTTTCCCGATATAGCAGAGCGCAGCTTTGACGACTTCGATGTCTGACGGCTTTGCTGATGGATACAACACCGCTCTGTCGACAGATACTTCCATGATGCATAATGCCAGGTATATCATCCGATCAAGGCCGGAACATCCGTCCACGGTGCAATGGCAAAGGTCGCAGTCTGAGTGATTCACTAGAAAAACGTCTTGTAGGAGTCGAAGTGTCGACGAAGAAAGCATGCTAGTTCGCAATACTTCGCTTTGCGACTCCCATGGTCTTCGGGCTAACAGCACGCCAAGCCGTTCAGCCCACCTGAGCGTTGGCAGACAAGGTAGATTCGTCCCATCGCTATTTTGGTGGTCTCGTAGCCATGCACATACCGACAATTGGCGCATGAGGTAGCTTAATCGCTCGTCAAGGGAATTGAAGAACACATTGGAAAACCGAAGGGTAAGATCAAGGCATTCGCTGAGACACGGAACGCCACGGAACCCTGCTGACCATAGCAACTCTGCCGCTTCTACACTGAAATGTAGCTTGCCAATGCACTGCCAGACCGAGCGATAGTCATGATGGGACAGCGGCGAAACGTCTAAGCAGCTCAGAGTTTCCAGAGAAGTAACCATTTCCTCAACTATGGGCCCGTCCGGGACAGAGTGCACGTTGTATTCTCCCTGAAAGGACCGGTGTTCAAGAGATATCTCCGACAACACAAGCAAATGCAAGCGTTTCCTACGCGAAGCCAGCTCTTTCGTGAAGAGCTCGACTATAGAGGCAGAATCTGAGTGATCTCGACTAGAGTCGCCATGGAGACCCAGCTCAAGGCAACGTGCCGGATCTGAGATTGCATAAGGTTCGCGAAGTAGGAATTCAACGCAGCGGGGACTACTGTGCCTTAGAGCTTCCTCGAGTGGCGAAGGCATGTAGTGCGGAAGTCGAGAGCTCAGGTCAAGGCCACCATGCACCAGCGCCTGAAGTCCCTCGACCCAATCAGCCTCGCAAGCGATGGCCGCAGCAGAATACGCATTCTTTCCGATAACAATATCTGGACGCCGCATATCCACTGTTGCGCGAAGTAACTCGCTCTTCGACTGTTTGACGGCGGCTCGTTCGATCTCTGTAATGGGGAGAAGAGTGACCAGGTCTAGATTATCCTTGAGCATGGTCATGTTCCAGACTGAGCTAAGCTCTGATGCCTCAATCGCTGGCCATGCATGCCGCAGTAGCATGCTAAGTAGTTGCTGTTGGAAGAGCATATGCTTTTGACGTCGGCTCTTTGATTTGATATCTTGCGCCCAGCCAAGGACAAGATCTGACGGGAATTCGCCGACATCGTTCTGCTCGATTGCTGGGACGCCATGGCTTAGCAAGTCTTGTATTAGCCGAAGACCCTCATCGTACAGAATTTTGTCGTCGTTCCCCGTGTGATAAGCCGATATGTATAGCACTAATCGGATGGCACAATGTAGCAAGTTAGATCCATCGAGGAGAATATCCTTGGGGAATGTGCCTCCAGTCCTGAAGGTGTCTGCCATACATATCCTTGTTTGCCTCAGCAGTCGGAATGCTAGCGGCACAGGATATAGCTTCCAATGCCAGTTGCCCCTATGGTTCAACGACTCGAAAGTGGCGTTATCGCCGGAAACTCTTCTTCGGCATACCAGACTTAATGGCTGTCCGACTTCGAAGAGCTTGATATCCACTGAAAAGTAATCTCTGCCAACAGGAATCAGGATGTGAGCACCACTCGTAGCAATTACGTGCGCCGCCTTGAAATTTGGGCATGAGGGCTCATGAAGCAGAAGGTTGCGCTGCCACAACTGCAGGACTCGACTGTTCCACCAAAACCGGTCACTTCGAGCGCGACAAATGCACACTGGAATCGGAGACAAAGCGGCCGTTCCAGATGACCTAGCGGACGTATATGAGTCCAGGTCAGGTACAACGTGGTCAAGCACTCGAGGCCCAGGTCTTCCTTCATGAAGCCCGACCAGGCGCATGTATTCGCCGCTGGGGCCTTGGGAGAGCCGGTGAATCTGCTCAAACTGCGCTGCTTGGATGGCGAGGCTGAGGTCACCAGTCAGGGAGTCCAGTAGACAATGAAGACTGCTCTCTGAGCCTTCTAGACTAGGTCTTGCTAGGTCTTGCTCGGTGCTCTCGGATACTTCAAAATTGAGAAGGCGTTCCCCAAGCTCGCGAATGTTGTCTTTTGCATCGTTGACGAGCTCCAGAATGAATCGGCATGACGAGGACGTATCAAAGTCTGAATGCTTCAGCAGGGCAGACAGCAACTGGAAGATATGTTGCAGCCTGCCAAGGCGCCGTTGTAGAACATGGGCTCGAAGATCTTGCGTGGTTGCTGCAATGTGCTTGCTCAGGCCATCACAAGCGATGAGTCCGGTTCTAATGAGTCCACGTGTGAACTGCTCACTGCTACTGGACTCGTGTGGCAATATGTGATAATGGACGTCGCCGTGTACGTCGCCCAGGTGCACACGCGCATTGCCACCGATGAGGTTTCCAGAATAGGTGCGTCGATCGGAAGGAGGAGGACTCGGCAGCCCGAAATGGGATGCCACGTCCATGTAGATCCAGCTATCATAGTTTCACCAGGCCTAGAAGACCGCCACATGGTTGTGAAAGCATAAGAGTTGGAAGTTGTTGAAAGATCGCAGCTGGCGGCGCAGGATTCGCGCTACTGCCGAAATTGAACAAGCGTCATGCACGCACATTCGCTATGCATGCAGGCGCAGACATGCCTGGTGATCTGGTAATAGTGGTGCAGAGCCTGGAAGTGCACTGCTACAGTGTCTGATTGAGTGTCTCAGAGACTGTCCGATAGCATGTCTGTCTTGGGTGCCGAGAATCAAACCGAAAGCTCCTTGGCCACGGATCAAAGCGGGCAATATAAAGGGTGGCCGTTGAGGCTTGAGCACCGTGCATCCAAGGTATGAGACTGAGCATGGCTAATAGACAGCACTTCTCGCCTTGCAGCGCAGCGACCGAGCTCTCCGAGCAGCGAAAGCTGCAAGCAGTCGTTCGAACTGGTCAAAAAGTCCAGGCTGTGTTGAAAAGCCGGCAGTAAAGGCCCTGAAAGGTCAAGATATCGTTCAGGGTCCCAAAATGATACTCAATCCATTCCTCACAAAGTAAAAACATTTCAGAAACCAAAAAAAATGTCTCAAGATCCGCTTCGAACCCTCACCCCTCCCCCAACACCACAAACCTCCAAAATTTCGCGAAATAAAAAAAAATTGAACACCAATGAGTTGTCTGGCGACAGCCTAGGTACCTCTCACTTCCCCGTCGGGGAGGAGGCTATGCGCTACTCTCGGTCAGAGAAGAGAACTCTGACCTTAAACAGTCGGCGGAGTAGTCGAAAGGCGCAGGGAGCGGTAAGCACACTAGGAGACAAAGGCTTATTTGATTCTCATGATTAATCTGAGAAGCCTTGATTCCTCATTGGATGGAAGGGGTGAGATTTGTTTTGTTGTTAAACGTTGCCTGCAGCCGTTTGATTCTTGGCGGTGATCCGTGCGCTGCTTTCACATGAAGTTGGGGAAGGGGCGAGATGTCGACCTCCCGAAATCTGAATGCCAGCGGCATCAGGGTAGTGAGATATCACGACTCATGCGATGCTCGTTGTTAGTTATGCTTGGAGACCGTGGTCTGCATTGATGCACACTTGACTTGCAAAGGTCGGGCCCGTCTCGAAAAGTCGGCGAGCTGCTGCGACACCGTTGTCGAGAGACCGCACTCAGGGTTTTTTATGATCAGACTGATCAAGCAATCCTGAGAATGAGGTACTGGAGGCGTCATTTGCAGGACCAGGCTCGACTTCTGGGTTGAACATTTTCGTTCGTGAAAGTCGAGGTGGGACTACACGAGCAGCTTCTTCCACTCTCACAGCAACTGCCAAGCCCCACATGCATGCACGTCAAATGTTTTGTTTTCCGTCCTCTCGAATTGCTGCCTCGTCCCAACTCTTCCATCCCAGTTCCTCCATCTCGTCACCCCAATCTCCAGCCATGGCGACTCAGCAGGTCCTCTGCACTCACCGGCCCTTCGCGATCGCAGTAAAGCGCATCGACCTTGGGAACCAGCAAGCGACCTGGATCGTTCGCGGAGAGCCCTACTGGAGAAACGAAACGAACCAGCGCATCAATGTAGTGCTTGAGGAGGGAGAACCAGTCCTCGAGCTTGACTGGACGAATCGATACGCTGGCGAATTTCCAGTTACGGCCACGCTCAGGATACCATTGGAGAAATGCTGTAAAAGCATCAGAGCAAAATATCATTTGATGAAACAATCATGGATGGAGAAGGAGGATCCGATTTTGAAACTCTGGAGGACGGATTTGAAGACGACTTTGCCGCACCAGACAGATGAGCAGTTTGTGTATTCGGGAATGACGTTGAGTTTGGGAGAAGTTGATCTTGGGAAGGCGACTTGGTTAGGCGTGAAGGAGAAGCTGGCGAAGGAAGATCGGGACTTCATCGATATATTCTTGAAGAAACCGAGAGATATCGAAATTTTGACTTGCTGGAAGAAAGAGCCTGAAGGCGACTGGTCGTATCTGACCCCATTCGAAGAACGCTGCGATGCCATCAATCGCACTTTGCAACAGCGAGCAGCTCCGCCCCCTCCAGCAGCGTTTCCAGCTCCCACGCCAAGAGCGCCTGCTCCTCCAACCCAGCCTCAGAGGGAAGGACCAAGCCGCACACGTCCTCCGCGCATGCCTTTCTTCCCCGGTGGCGAGCTTGTGCCGTTGGGATGGCAGCGCCGAAAGAAGCCCGTGGAAGAGGAGACCAACGAATCAGCTCCAGTGTCGGACGAAGCAGAAGCCAGGGCGAAAGCGGCGCTGCAAAAACGTCTCTCGCACGAGCCGTTGAGAAGCAGGGATGAGAGGAAGCGTAGTGTAAGTGTGGAAGAAGTCGAAAATCCTTCGAAGAAATTCAAGGCCGAGAGTAGGGGGGAGCAAAGGGCAAACGATCGAGAGCGATTGAGAGGAGAAGTACTGGCAAAATTCGCAGCTGTGAAAGCCAAGCTGGACGTTGAGGAGGATACCGATCTGGAGACCCTGATGTTGGTTTGTTCGGAGGCGCAGTCGCTTTTGGAAGAAGCAGCGAGCGCGATCGAGAAGGAGGCCTAGGCCTGAGAGTAAGAACAATTACTTTCCCACTAGCACTATGCTATTACACAACCATCATACTCCACGCTTCTTTCAGGAACAAATCGACGACAAAAGAGACATGCTCGCTGGTGTTGGTATCAGTAAAGCAGAGTCGCCGCAACCCCTTTCAATCTTTGCACCAAATTGCTGGTTCCGTCTACCACTCTCCCTGCAAGTGTCGCTCTAAAGATGCACAAGAATGGAACGAAGCTTTCAGTACTCCACGAACTTTGCTGCCTCCGACAAACCATCCTGACTGGCGAAACCACGAGTATGAGATGGTGTGCCGCTCGTACCAGGTCCGCCTCGAGGACCGTCAGGCCCAGCTGAGTTCGGAGCAGACGTTCTTCCTCCTGGTGGTGGACCGACTTTCATGACAGCATTTGGAGGTGGAGGAGGCGGCGGTCTTCAGCAGCAGTCAGCAAGCACAAACAATAAGATCAGATGTGACAGTAGGTAATAGAAATGCTCCATGTGGCTGGGTATCTTCTGTGTTGGGGAGCATTCTAGTTGTACCCGTTCATAGTCATCCTCTGGCTTTGTCTGCTAAGCTCGCGGTCGGCGGATGGCGAAATCGGTCTGCTTCCGCCGTGGACTTGGGCGGAGCTCTCCTTGAGGGCGAGGAGCTGCTTGGCGCGGAAGGACTCGTAGTGGATTTGCGAGGTGGTCTCGATGAGGTCTTGGAGATGAGTCCTGGTCAGGAAGTTTCGGAGGTAGACGAATTCGCAGTGGTTCTCGTCCTCGACATTGATGGTTCCCCATCGGGTCTGGCGGCCGCGGACAGTCTTGCCGTTGACGTTGATGTTGCGCTCGCTACCGACGACAGCGAATGGGATGGTGGACTGCGTAAAGAAATTAGTATGACCACACAGAGTCTTCTTCCATCCTGCCTGGCGTACCTTGATCTGCGCATTCAACTCAGCTTCCTGGGAATCATACTCCTCGTTGTCGTATGGGTACATGCGGATGTTGTGGAAGGCAAACTCCTCCTTGATTCGGTCCTTGAAAGCTTGTCGCTCGTCAAGAGTAAGACTGTCCGCCTTTGCGATGACTGGGACAACGTTGACGGTCTCGCTCAGCTTCTTGAGCACGACAATATCAATTGGCTTCAACGCGTGGCCGGTTGGAGCAATGAAGTACAAGCAGCAGTGGATACGGGTGTCCTGAATGTATCGCTCTCGCTGAGCAGTGAGCTCCTTTCGAAGGTATGCGCTGTGCTGATCCTTGATGTACTTGACAATTGGATCCCAGCAGCGGTCGTTGTTGACCAGATCGCCATAGCCAGGAGTATCGACAATGTTCAGGCGCAGGCGCACACCGTTCTCCTCAAGAATGTGAGTGACTGGGTGGATCTCGGTGGTCTGGCGGACTGGCTCTTGTGGCGCGAGACGTCCCTTGCTGTCAACGAGATGCGAGGCGAAAATGGTGTTGATGAGGGTGGATTTGCCGAGGCCGGTCTGTCCTGTACGCGCACATACGTGTTAGATGTGTTTCTATACATAAAAGTAGGCATTGGCTGCCATTGGCGCGAGTCATTCGTCGCAATGGATAGAAGTAGACATACCAACGCAGATAACGTTGAACTGAAAGCCGCGCTTGACCAACTTCCTCTCGATCTGGTCGGTGATGGTGTCGAAACCGACGTGGCTGTTGGGGAACACGCTCTGCTGCGGCTGTTGCGGCATCATCGCCGCCATTAGCGCTGAAGTCGTTGCTGAGTAGGCAGAATGGGGAAGTCGGAGGTGGTGAGGTTGATATGAGGAATTCAACGAGCGACTTTTCGTTGGTCTCAGGGTGTAGAATGAGCTGGCAGTGGTATTGGAGATGGAGATGGAGGCGGAGATGGAGAAAGTGCGGCCATCTGCACTTGCAACGCAACGCAAGCTTCCACAGGGTTCACGGCAGGAAAGGAAAGGGGATCCAATCACCGCCGCGGGAAAGAGCCGCAAGAAATGAACAGCCGCCTTGGCAAGGAAGCTGCAGATCTCCAGACCGTGCAAGAGCAGCATTGTTGTTGGAGTATCGCGACAACGATATACACATTCATCAGCACAATGGCGGCACTACGAGCACCTTCAGCCTCTTTTCTGGCTGCCTTCCTCCCAGTTGCGCGCGAACGATTAGTGCACGAAACTGTCACGAGACGGATACCTCTGCTCCAGCAAATACAGCAACTACGAATCAATGCCACCCTTTCACCACTCCTGCCAGCAGCTCTTGCCCCGATTCCATCATTACTCGGGCAACTATGGGAAGGTGTGTTGCGGGCAGTACCGAAGAAGAAGACGAGTCACATGAAGAAGCGACATAGGCAGATGGCAGGCAAGGCACTGAAGGACGTGACAGCATTAAACAAATGCAGCGCATGTGGGAGGACGAAGCGAGCACATGTGTTATGTCCATATTGTGTGAACAGTACGTCGACAAATGTAGGAGTGAGGGAATGAGATACTAACATGCTCCAGGCATAAAGCAGTGGTTCGCAAATGGATTCAAGTCAAAACAAGAAGTGGAGGAGCTGGAGCAAAAGAGATTCGAAGAACTAAACGACTCGCTAAGGGCAAGAGGGAGGCGACCTCTGAATTGGGACAATCTGTACGATGAGAAGAAGACCAAGGCCGAAGCCAAATGAGTCTATGGGTAAAGGGGATTGGGAGCATAGCGATGGCGTTCGATGGGTTTTAGCGCATGGCCCTCGCACATGAGAGATGCGGCGGAGGGCAAATGGATCAGCTTATGCATCCGCCGGACTGACGATGTGTCCGCGCATGCAAGCAAGGATGGGAGGGAAATGGTATGTACATTGAAACATTTGAGCAGAGCTCACAGAAGGCACCTCGCATCATTCTTCGACATCTCGTAAGTTCTGCGAAAGCTCGTTAATGTCCTTCTCGTGCCGATATCGCAGGAAACGCGACAAGTTCGCACTTATCGACACCATCAAATTCAATGTCGAACAATCCCAATCTCATGCATGCTCTCTTCTGGATGCAATTCAAGCCTTGGATGCCTCTGAAGTTTGGCCCAGCTTGGACGACTATCAAAGATGCCATGGCAAACAAGCATTAGCAGCATTTCCCTATCGAAGATTTGTTGGAGCTGTCCGCTACATATGCTATCGCTGGTGGCTCGTGCATGGCGACTCCTTTGAAAACTTCATCAAAGCACTGCGACACCACTCATCCACAACCAGTCCAACCTCCGAAACCATTTCTAGAATCCTAGATCACGAGACCCGAACCCAAAGCACAGGATCTAGCTACAGAATCACCCAACTCGAAAAAGGTACCCAAGAATACCTTCAGACCATCTCAGGAATGCTGGAGCACTTCACCAAAGCCATCAAACAAAGCCGAACCGATCCTTCTCATCTACGCCAGCTCCCACTCGTAAGATGGGTTCACGATCTAGAATGATTCGAAGAGCTAATCTTCCGATTTGGACAAGACATTCTCAGCAGCGAAATGGAAGAACTGGAAGAGAGGAGCAAGACGACCATGAATCAAGAATGTGCTGATAGCGCGCACGATTGTGATTCTCCGACGTGGAGGAGATGGAGATTGAAGAAAGATGTCAGGATCAGTATGGAACTCAGAATCGAGAGGATGAGGGGCATCTGGTGGGAGAGGAAAGCGAGCAAAGGGAGGAGGAGTCTCATCATTCAGAGAAGCAGCGAAGGAGATTGGCATGGACGTAGGGCGGTCAGGCGGTCGCCTTGAGGAATCGTGAACACCCAGCCGAGACATTGTTTGAACACAGATTCGGCAGCCTGCGAATCTCAAACCCGTCCAATGAATAACCATTATGCTCGGTCATTGGTCGAAAGGCTGCCAAGCAAAGAAACACCGAAGTCACGTTCGGTCGCCCGTCCTCAGACTTCGATTGATCTGTGGATGAACGCTTCAGACGCGCAGGTCTTGAGGATAGTATCTGGTTGTTTCCATTCAATAATGCTGCTGAGGAGCTGCGGTGCTCAGAGCTCTCCTGTCAGCATAGTAACATTTCGAATTTCTGATGATGACAATTATGCATTTTTGATCGGTCACGATGCGGACACCATAGTGGAAGGCCTGTTGCGGAGATCACTTGGACTTGATGAGTTGTGGTGGACAAACGCTTACTCCATCGCGGTTGAGCGTCGGGACAACGGACAAGGCAAGTAGTACCGATTAGTTGATGGGTGCCCTTGTACTTTGTCGAGCGAGGAAGCTTGAGAGGTACAGTAATTGGTTGTGAGTAATTCGATTTCCATTCTTCGGTCACCTGCAATGTGCTCTGTCTATCATACATGATTCACCGATCATCTAGTATATGCCAGCGCTCTCTTGAGCGGTTTCCAGAGCGTCGTTCGCTCGAAGCAACGGCCAAAATTTCCCAATTGCGCCTACAGCAAGTGATATGCCAACTCTACACCCAACTAAGCTCGAACCATTGGACTCCACGCACTATCAATCAGCTCATCGTCCAGCAGCGTAACGAAGTCTCTATCCGGGACACCAGGCTTCGCACACTTGATCTTAGGCAATGCCTGCTGCCACTTGACTCCCACATTGGCGCCTCTAAACGTCAGAGTAATGCGCCAGTAAACCTCATAAGCCCAGATCGTCTCCGTCTCGATATCCATTGCCTCGTCATCTGGTGCTTCGGCGTGCTCTGGAATCTTCTGTCCGACTTCCGTGAGCTGGTAGCCCAAAGCATTCATGTTCGGAACAGGTGCGGTCAGAGGAGCGCCCCATTTCTGGATCCCATGAGCGAAGCCACCTTCTCCGGCCCAGATGTAGATATTGCTGCTGTCAGGAATAGGTTTCTCAGCCCAGTAGATTTGCATCTCGCGAGGTGTGGTGTCGTTCTGGTGAATAACTGCACTTTGCCAGATGACGGTCGTGCTCGCTCGTGCATGACCGAACGTAGTCATGGACCTCCAGCGATCATAGACCCAGTCGTCGTGGTAGTAAGGACTCTTGCTGACCACTAGAGGATTCTTCTTACCTCTAGTCCCCACTGACCAGGCGTCACGGGCCTTGTCGAAGAACTCTTCTCCGCCTTGGAACACGCCGTCAGGATGCTTCTTTTGATCGTACGGCTCGGCTTGGCCGATCCCGAAGCAATCGGTGGTATCTACTTTGATGTCGATGATGTCGTGATATCGCATCGCAATGCCACGAGCCACAGGGTGATGTGCCGTGGCTTGTGATGTGGTAACTCGGGCGACTTTCGTTCCGAAGGTCTGGTTCAGTCTGTCCATGAAATAACCTGATTGTCCGAAACCGCCTGCAATCAGAATCTTGGTGACCGATGAACGGTCTAGACTCTGAATGAGGGCGATGTTACCGTTGATGATAGGGTCAAAGAAGGACCTCATGTGGGCTCTGTTCATGATTAGCATCAGATCGATCTTGCTGGACGCCATTGACTTACAGAGTGAGCTTGAACGACCAATGCTTCTTCGTGGCAGTGGGCTTGCCCTCGATGTGGACGTGTCGGGTGCTCGTTGTACCTGTTCGGAAGATTTTCTTGTGAGCCGAAAACTCGACTTTGGCTTGCGTTTCGAACTCCAGCTCGGTCAATCCCATTTTCTGCAAATGCGCATCGAGCCCTCCTTCTTTCTTCTCGATGTTCTTCTTGAGCCACGTCCAGAACGACTCGTCGACCATTTCTGAGCCTAACAGTCCTCCAGCGGACGGCGCGGTCTTCATGAGGCTAGCAGATGCGCCAGCGTTCGAGTTCTTGCCGATAACGTAGCGATTGATGTCCATCGTGCCGCCACCAGCATCAGCGACGATGAACTCTTGACCAGCAACGAACTGGGCCTGCGACGGGACCACCATATGATGCAAATAGTATGCTGTCGAAGCCTGCCCCTCGTAAACGAGTTGAAGGGCGTCACACTCGCCGGTGTTTCTAGCGGCTTCCGACATAACCCGGTTGCAAGGAGCGTGCCACATCTCAGGAACGCTGAGGAACAGCACAACCTTCATGCTGTCGATTTGCTATCATTCGTTAGCCCTTACCTGTTGGAATTGTGATGTTTGGCATACCTGTGGGGTGAAACGATTGGAATAAGCATAGTGGGTCGAGATCTGTGATTTAATCTTCTTTAGAATCGCAGCGAACCACAACTCGAGCGCTCTCTGCTTCGTGATGCCAACATCTCTCAATTTCTTGTCAACCTTCGAGGCCAGTGAGGTAGTCTCGTGATTTTGATATAGCGATAGCTTGATCAAATTGATGCAATCGTCAAGCTGAAGTGCGCCGGACTCGAGCTTATCTTCGATTTCCGGTCCCCAGTGCACGTCTACACGACCAGAAGCGTTGGTGGTGAAGGCGAGTGTCGATGTGGTCTCTGTAGAGCTGTACCCGAGCTGAGCATCGTAAACCTGTCGCTCGTCCGGTGAAGTATCCTCGTCCGAGATGAAGAATGCGGAAGATAGCTTTGTCGTGCCAACATCAAGTGTGATGAAGCGCTTCCAGTTTCTACCAGACGATGCCATGTTGGGAATGTTGACACTTGCGCTGCAAGACTTATGCAGCTGCTGGAAAGGGCGTTGAAAAAGTTTTCGAGTAGGTGTCAAGTCATGCGCCAGAAGATGGTAGCAGCGCGGCCACGCGCGTGTTGCTGAGGAACTGCTGAGGTCCTTCGCGCTTCCGTTGGAAGACTGTCGAGTGCAGAACAGCAGTGCAAAATTTATGAGTGTGGTCGAGGCCGCCTTTCTGAGCGGCTTCTCGAGTGTGTTGACAAGTGCGATGTTGTGATGTGGAGCAGCAAAGAAGGCGGCGGAAAGATGCAGAGGTGACACACGCACGGACCATTCGTGCATGTGAATGTCGGTGCTTTGATTCACCGATGCGCGTTTTCGATGTTTCATGTCTCTGCTATTCTGAATTAGCAACGAAACGTAACGCGAGGAAGCGAGACATCACGAAAGCACCTACACATAACAGAATCTTCTACCTTCTTGCAACTTTTACGAGTCGTTTCCACACAAGCGTCAGGAAACCAAGAGTACCATCACTGAAGACAACACTCGAGTCGCGAATTCAGGCCATTGACAGAACCAGTCCCATCTCGACCATGGTCACCCTTCAAGATCCGCTCCGCGAGGAGGCCTTCAAACTCATTATCCAAGATATAGATATGAACCAGGCTCTGTACAAAACGAAAAAGAGCCAGGAGGACCGTATTAGAGTCTTGATTTTGGATAAGCAGCTTCGCGTCAAGAAGGCAAATGCTTCGAATGCTGTCAGGCCATCTGCCGCGCAGATGAGGGAGCTTCTTATGAAATACATCGGCAACAATGGCACATCTCACAAGAGTATTGACGTGTTCACACGCGGCAGTGGCACGCTCGATGAGGCGCAGCTGAACGCACTCGATCGCGTGAGGCCGAACGTCAAGCTGCGAGCCATCGAAGCCCAGAAAGGCGCTTCTGATGTGCAGGGCACCGGCATCCCGCAAGATCTCGGTGACGAAGCAGATGCTGAATCGCAGGCAATCCCAGGTTTGCAGGTCGATGGTGTAGACAGAAAACTAGCACGATCTGCTTTCTGCTATTGCCAGACGGATACTGGCGAGCCCTTGATTGACTGCGCAAATGAGAATTGCGACAACAAGAAGTATCACATGAGCTGCGTGGACCTAGAGGAGATGCCAGCAAGCGAAGCCGACTGGTACTGTCCCGATTGTATGCTTCTACAAGAATCGCCAGTGCTGGACACCAATAAGTGGAAAGGCAGTAAGGCCGACGGAAAGAAACGCGCCTTCACCGAGGCCTTTGATACAGCTGATGCTGATGGGCCAGACAGTCCTGCGAAGAAGCGACCAATGTACCAGGCTGCGGGCAACGTTTCTGCAGTGCACACTCTCGGGGTAACACCTGCTGGGTCCAGAATAGGTGAAGCAACAGGCGGGAAGCGCAAACGCGATGAGCAAAACGATCCTGATCGTCCCAATAAGAAGCGGCCAAAAGACACTCAAGGCTCGCATTCGCTGACCAAGGCGACAAATGCGGATGGCGCTCCAAAGACACCAGAAGCTCAACGTGCTCTCGTACCAAGCTCATCTCAAGACAGCTCCAAAACATCGCAAGCAGGTCCAATCATTCCAAATATGCAGAGGTTAACTGCCGCTCAAGGAAGCCCCGCAGGAACCGAACAGCATAGTAAAGAACAATCCGGAATACATGCGGAGGGAGAGACGACCAATACCACCGTGGCCGACCAAGTATCAACGTCCCATGCAGAACTGTCAATTGTCCTGGGAACGGGTCTTGTCCAGACTGTGTATGAAGAGCAGCCGACCGCCGCACCAGAAGAAGCACAAGTTTCTGAAAAAGAGGCGAAGTACCCCCACTTGCTGAAAGAGGTTACCGGAATTGCAGAGCAGATGACAAGGGTCGTCAGCGAGATGCGAAGTCTTGCATCTGAGCTGATGACAGGATATGGCTTGGAGACAGACTCTGCCCTGTCGCAATTCGCCACCCGGCCAGGAAACGATCTTCGACATCTCTATCAACTCCTCCTAGGCGAAGGAGAAAGATGGAGACAGTAAGTCATACGTGAAGACCCAACTCACCTTGGACCGATGTATGTGCTGGTAGCCTTGATGGGCGCATTCCTGTACGACAAAATTTGGTCGCAACCAGTACCATGGCAGACGCCGAAACAACTTCTGGACTCCCTCCAGACGAGCCGAGGGAACTTTGATCTTCTTCTGCAAGAGATTACAAACCGATCCTTCGGCTCACACCAGAAGAATCATTACACCCTTTCGTGGCTAGTGTGGTCGACCGCGCAAAACGTTCTGGAAGACGACCACGCTTTCGTCAAAGAGAATATTGAGCCTCTCGCTAAGACTCTTGGTAATGAGCTCATCCACGAATTGCAATCCCACATTAGACACGTGTACAGCAATGCGAGAGTCGTCGCGCAGGACACCTCTGAATTCTGGACGGAGGTCTTGGACGCAGCGGCCGCTCTGTGCAAGCTGGCATTGCTCCTTAGAGGTCGAGTTGAAGTCGCTCCGCATGATTACACGTTTTACTGGCCCAAGACTGGAAGCAAAGTTGACAGAAAATGGACGCAAAATTGTTCTCCGGTCGGCACGATTGACGAAGTGATCATGCCAGTAACGCCCGGGATCCAGTATCCGTATGAAGATGGCAGCATTAAATGCGCTGTGAAGGCACGCGCATATGGGAAGGTGGCCGAAACGTAAAGTCATGTTGATGCATGACTGTTTCGGAGCCATGGTCGTAAAAGCGGGGAATTCCTCTGGAAAGCTGCAATGCTCTGCACCTTGCCAACGCAGCAGTGTGTTATGACCCTCTGTTCCAGCAGATCAATCGTTCTCCGTCTTGAATTCTGGAGGGTCCGGTGGCACAGTGTGCGGGATTACAGCTTTAACTCTCTGCTCCGGCAGATCGAGTTGGCTACGCTCGCAGTATGGCGGACGGCCTCGACTCCCCACTTCGGTGGGTTGAGTTGGCCTAGCATTTGGCATTTGGGAGACTGTAAATAGATCGATGAATTACCACACAGCTTCGACTCCCTGCTCAGGCAGGTCGAGTTGGCTGAGGTTTTCGTCTCCGTCTCCAGGCTTTCCAGATCGGGCACGCGGTCGGAAGCAACATCAAAGGGATCGCCGTGTAGTTCGCATCGCGCTCTTTGCGGGCACATTTTCGCCTAGTCTTCATGACCAAAATGGTGCATTCCAGTTCCCTGTGCCGCCTTTGAGATCGGGCGTGTTGTCGGAAGCAATGCTGAGGTGATTGTCTCATCTCTCGCATGTTATGCGTTGAGAAATCTCACCGAGCGCATTGTCGCTCTGCCCCGATCGCGGATATACGCACTTCATTTTCGTTTGAGAGCCCATTGGACCAGATCAGTGCTGAGAAGCGTTGACGCGTTGAGAGTCGCGTCGAGCAGGAAGTCGAAATAGAGTTGTGAGACTGAGTTCAAAGCTTCCTTCCCTGCTCGGCATTCGGGCCTACAATTGTCCGAAGAAAGGTCGGAAGGAAGGCATTCACATCATCAACAACTGTAACGAAATATCAAATACATCCATCTGATCTATCGCATCCGAGATCTAAATTCCCGAATCATACTGCACAACCTGTCCGGTCTCCTCAAAGTCCCTCCAAGTATCACAAGCATCCGTCAACTCCTCCTTATCATATAAAGCGGCAATCTCATCATACCTCTCCACGAACTGCAACGCGAATCCCTCAGACGTATGCCAACCAATATGACAATGCATAAGCCAAATTCCAGGATTATCTGCTTGGAACGCTAGAACCAAATAGCCTGCTGAAGGCAGCATTGCGACGTCTTGGCGTGGAGGGTTTGTGGTTTGAAGGGCGATGGAGGAATTAAAGGTTCCTGAGCCGGAGGCTAGGATGTAGAAATCGTGGCCGTGGAGATGGATTGGGTGGGGTGCTGTGTTCGTTTCTTGGATGATGAGGTACATCCAGTCGTTTGGAGTAGGGAGATTTATGACAGCCTCTTGGGTGCTGTAAGTGGTGTTTCCGTTGACGACTTGCAAGGAAGTTGGGTCGTAATACTCAGACAGGAATGTGATGTTGTTCATGTACCACTTAAAGACGTTGGTACCGGTGACTTGCTGCACGGTGACGTTGCGAGTAGCTTGCAAGTCTGCAGAAGCGCCTGCATTTTTGGCGACAATGGGAACCAGACTAGCAATCGGCGGATCTTGGCAGTTCAAGTACGAGCTATCGGTCGTCCATGGTGAAGTGGTCGGCGTGCCGGTACTGTCGCCATAGTGAATGATACCCATGATGTTGTCAGTCATGTCGTTGGTGGAGCTGCAGAAAGTGTCGGGAACGGCTCTGAGCCAGAAGTCGCTGGCAACGCTGCTCTGATCGGCGGTAATAATCACTTCGTATCGCTGTCCAGGCCCAAGCCCGATGACATCTGTCGTGTATGGAGTGATCGGTACGAAGTCCGCTGAGACGATGGTCAAGGTGTGGTTGTCGATTGAGACATCGAAGAAGGAGTCAATAGAAGGATTGATTAGACCAATCTTGTACGATTTCCCAGACTCTACAGTCGTGTTCCAGCGGAAGCCTTCCTCTTCATCTGAAGAGATGTTCGTTCCATTGATCAATCCAGTGTCTTGTGTGGCCGGACCATTAACTTCGGCGTAAGAATAAAGAGAGTCGGCTGTGTCATGAGTCCAGTCCTGGACGAATAGGACGCCCATGTCCTCATCGTAGTTGGCAGAGGTGGGACCATTGATCTTGATACCTGTTCCAGATGAGCATCCTAAGACCGAGCCGTTCTGTGCACTGCCATATCTCACCTCCAAAAACACCCTCCCAAGCCTGCAGTGAGTAGTGTGAATGGTACCTGGTCATTATCAGAACGCTTCTTGTCTCCTAGTCCGAATCAATCTTACCAGCTGGTACCATATTGGGTAGCTTCCCAGTTGTAAGTCACAGAGTCGCCAGGTGTCGTTGGACACTGAGTGATTGATGCAACTCCATCATTGCTGTTGGTCCAGTTCTGTCGGATGCCGTGGAAGTGTAAGCTGGAGCCGTTGTTGGTGAGGCTGTTTGTGAGATGGATTACGACAGTGTCGCCCCAATCGGCTATGATGGTAGGACCTGGAATGCTGCCGTTGACAGTAAGTGCTTGCCTCGCGGTCCCATCTGGAGCGATTGTAACATTCTGAAGCTCGAACCAGTACTCCACGGTCTTGCCAGTGTCCGGACCCTCAAGGTAGTAGTCTGTATTGATGTCGTAGTCGCACCAAGTCGAACGGTCATCTGCAGTGTTGCCGAAGCACGAAGCGTTCGCGCGCTTTGATAGCAGAGCTGGCGTGCGACCAGAAGGAGACAGTGGTATCGTTGGCTTCACAGCGGCTTCAATAACGCTCGCAAAAAGGAACAAGAGGCCAAAGGCCTGAGAGCAGTGCATCATGATTCAGTACTGATGCTTGCAACGGGCGTCCAGTGACCTGATCGAACCCCAGTAAGTGATTATTGAGTGTGAGCTGGTACGAGAATGCTGCTGATATAAGAGCGTCCTTTGCCATGGCCAGAGATTGCCCGTAGGAGTGAGCCTGAGTAAGTCCTCCGCAACAGTCAACACCTCACTTGGTCTGCATTAGGCTTTGTTGTTGGAAGTATTCGTCAGCTCATTAGAGGCCGAGAGACGGTACCGCACAAAGCTCTCGTGGTATGATCTGAAGTCGAGCCGTGCATCGCATCACATGATATTAGCGCTCGCTGCTTGTCGACGTCCAGCAAGAGCATGCGTGTTCGAGGCGCACCAACACGGCTGTTATTGGGTTCAAATTCCAAAAGAAGCCACAGCGCTTGGCCACGTACTGTACGTTGCAAGGGCAGTTGCTAGGAGGACCAACATTGATTACCTAGCGCCAGTGCAAGCAAAGTCTGCCAGAGTGAAGCAGCAAGCCTCGTGCATCGATGCTCTTGGTTTTAGCGGACCGCTCTCTGCCAATCCCGTGGATGGGGCCGCATTTCTCAGGCTGTGACAGGGACCAGTAGTCACGTTCGGAGAATTCCAACCAATGGTGGAGGAATTGATAGAGCGCCGATAATTGCACCGTTTAGCCGACGTAGTCAAGATGCCAGCCTCACAAGTGATTTCGTTCAAGCCTTTCTCCGCAAACCCGCATGAGCTTATCATCTTGGCATGGTTGTTTTATGCAAGAATCGGGGGCGATTAAGCTCGATAGTCCAGCAGTCAATGATAGAAGCAAGCCGAAAACGGCCAGGTCGCTGAATGGCTCCCAAATGTGGGTGTCGCAAAGCCATGAAGAGACTGAGGTGTGTCACTCACGCCGCCACCAATGGCGTTGGCATCAGCTTGCGACCTTCCGAGCAAAACCAAGGAGCATCCAAGGCTGATCCACTCGGCGATCAATGAAGAAGGTAGGACATAAGAACACCCACCGCCTTATCAGATGTGTTCGGCAAAAGTTCCATATTCGGAAAGCTGGGGATAGAGTCTGCCACGCGGCTAGGTAGCAGGCGCCTGCCTTTACGCACACCGTGCATAAGCTGTTGAATCTTGTGGAGAAGCTGCGAGACTCGATTACCATGGATCCGTGATGCAGGTACTGCGGATGTTTTCTGTCTGCATGCAGGTACATGTACCACTGCCAATGGTCTTGTATGGCATATAGCATCAGACCAGCAGTCTTACCACCGGTCCACGTATGCCGATTCGCGTCGACTTGTGGGGGACAGCTTCGAAGCGAGGCATATCTGGTCTGGCGTAAGTGACTTCGCTCCTCGCATGACGATACCGAGCCTATATGGCATGACCGCCAGCTTCTCGAGACTCAAGAAGCTTTGCATCTTTCAAAGTTGAGCTGGAGCATACTTCGTCGAAATACCCTCAGACATGGCTTTCAAAGCAATCATTGCCTATTTTTTGGCTGCCGCTGCATTAACGGGACAAGCTATTGCTCTCGAGGCTCGACAAGCGGACAGCACATCTGTCGGATCGTTCTTTGCTTATGGCAGTGGCATCAGCGGGCTACCGATCTTCTATGCAAATGGTAAGCAATGTTTGCAATACGGTCGTGTGGTGGCTTACATGTATGCCTTTCAGCTGTCGCATACATTGGTCAGGCGCCCCCACCAAATGCATCGATTTCTGCGAATGTCACCTGTAAGTCAACATGAACTTTCTCTTGTCTGCACGAGCTCACAGCAAAAATATTTAGTCCACAGCTTGTCCACCAACGCAAGTATGATGGTCACGCCCAATAACACCGAAAGCTTGCCGGCCAACTTCTTCTACATCGACAATAGCGCTGGCGCGTTCGAATCTGCCGGATTCACCAACTCCTTGAACTCTTCGGCCGGCATTGTGACTACCGGCTTCAAGGTTTTCGGTAACCAGCTGTCCTGGGTCAACAGTGCCGGGAATCTGAAGCAGCTATGGTGGGCCAAGCCGACGGAGATCAGCGGGTTGTGGACACTGAATTGGAATGTCGACACAGCGAGTGAGAGCAGTGCAGTCCCCGTGACTGTCAGGAACATTGTGCCTACAAGGATCGGTCCAGAGCAATAAGAACTCAGCTGGCTTGATTGCAAACAAGAAGCCTTTGGTTCCATTGCTGTTGTTCTGTAGGCAAGATGCGGGAGCGGGCTTGACTCGAGTATCTCGCTGGAGTAGTGTAAAATGGATGTCTGTGTATGCCAGATGCTAGCTTATTTTCGGCCCACATTGGTGCGTGATTTGCAACTTCTTGCTGCTGTCCACACTGTCATGTCCCCTAATCAACTAACCGATCAGGTGTCCACGCATTTGCGATAGTCATCTGGGTGCAATCCCAGGGAGGATATTTGAGTTATTCGCCTATGTCGGCGCGTAGTACGCGTCAAATGATGCAGCGGTCTGCAGCCTCGCATTCAATGCGATCAAGAAACAAGCCTGGGTGGGACCGTAATCGTTCAGTCCCCAATCAAAACCAGTTGATTCGCACCGATATTCGAGATGAGTATACTCGCTAAGATAGGATATCAAGGGTGGGTTGATGAAGAAACGATGCTTTCGCGGGTGGTGACGCAAAGGTTGAGATGAAGTCGTCAATCGACGCGACTGAGTTTTGGCCCCACCTTGGCATCAACATCATCGGTTTGTGAAGGTCAACAATTTGGTGTCAATGCTGTATTGATATGAAATACGGTCACAATCATGGTATGAATGCGTTTATGAACTACTTAATCTCAATTAGCTGATCACATATTATAGTCCAAGCAATACCTCCAGACACTCACCATCCCCGATGCACATCCCACCGACATCTTCTCACTTGCCGTAACGCCTTCACATCTCTTGACAGCCTCGGGATCATCAAGCATTAAGATTCACAGCACGAAGGGCAAGACGATCCATGCCGACACTGCTGAGGATGAGAATCCATATCCGCTCGTTCAAACCCTCGAGAAGGTGCACAAGCTAGGTTGTCACCATGTCTGCGCTAGTCTAGACGGCAAGGTGGCAGCAAGCGTGGGCTTCGCGGGCGATGTGAAGGTATGGGAGTGCTTAGAAGATGGGGACTGGCAGGCAAAAGGCGAGTTAGTGGGCGAGAAGAAAGCTGGCGAGCACTGGGCGCCGGCGTTGAGTGAGAATGGTCAATATCTTGCCATCACTTCTTCCGATGGTCGCGTCAATGTCTACGATACGAACACCATCTCAGAAGACAAAGCGGAGAAGATTACACAGTACGAGACGAAGGGCAGCTTCGGCATGAGCGTGGACGTCTCTCCAAATGGCGAGATGACTGCATCAGGGCACCAGAACGGTAGCATCTACATCTTCAACAACAGCACTCGCCGACTTGCACACTCTCTCAGTGGACTGATCAAGCCCGTGCGAAGCGTCAAATTCAGTCCTGCAAATCGATATCTTGCAGCTGCTGGAGACGCCAGGATTATTGCGCTGTATGATACCCAAAGCGGCGAGCAGGTCGCCAACCTGACAGGTCATGCAAGCTGGATCATGAGTCTCGACTGGAACTGGAGTGGCGAGTACCTTCTAAGCGGCAGCTACGACGGCAAGGCCAAGATCTGGAGCATCGAGCGACGAGAGTGCGTGGCCACGCAGACGGAGAGCGAAAAGTGTCTGTGGGCCGTGAAATGGCTTTGGCACTCTCCTACTGCGAGGAATGAGATTTTTGTGACGGCTGGAGCTGGCAAGACTCTGGCATTCTATAGGGAGGCGAGTGGCACGTAGGCTGCACGGATGACGGCCCTTCACGATTCGACGATTTTGCTAAAAGCATGATACCCCATGGCTTGGAAGGGATAAACCCTCTTCCCAGAAGACATTATAGAGATTCAAAATGCATCGCCGGCCTTAAAAGATCAGGTTCGAACTACAACACGAATTTAGTTGTACCAAAACAAGCTCATGCTTTGTTCTATTACAACTGCAATCGAGCTCGTAGACTCGCTCAAAACTTCTTTGTCACCCGCCCAGGAACATCACCAAAAAGAAGTCCACAATTGCAACGCCGGATCCGGCGATGCTGAAAGGAAGTGCATACGACCTTGTAACTATATGGCCCGAGAGGTGAAGTTGACACCCTTCTGATCTCTCCAAGCTTACCTTGACTACCTTCAGAGCTCCAGGATGTCGCCCACTAGAGAACGGACGGAGGAGGCGCAGGCGCAAAGGAGTCGCAATGGTTACTACCGGCGACAGCGACTGAACAATTACATTCATCGGCAGCCAAGAGAGCGGCATGAAACGCCGCGCTTCTCACACCTCACACCGTCTCAAGAGGAAGCCAATGCCAGGGTCAGAAATGGCGGCCACGCGGAGAGGTATTCAAGGGAAGATGCACAGATGTTGGCCAATCATGAACCCAATGCCCCTCTCAGAATTCATGGAGAGCGTCCTTTTCGTCCCGGTCAGAGGAGAAGCCCACGTGAAAGGCCGCACTTCTCACACCTCGCACCATCTCAAGAGGAAGCCAATGCTAGGGTCAGAGGGAGTCGCGTCTCACACCCTGCAATCTTAATGCCTGGGCCTGCCGGAATTCGGAAGTCCTCGTCTCCCAGAGAGTCACCAAGCGCTAGATTAACCAAATATCGGGGCATCAATGATATCAACGATGAATTGGTACAAAGAGGGCTAATCCCCGCTGGTACCGATTACATGTTGCCCACAGGCAGTCCTTCTCCGGTCCTACGTCAAGCAGCACGACAAGCGTCCCGTGCTTCTCTAGCATCGTCGCGTGCTTCTCAAGCAATGCAAGAGCTATCAGACACCCTCATCAATATGGCTCAACACAACGACAACGACTTTGAAATGACCGATGCCGAAGACGACGTAGAAATCGTCAGACCAGCATCAAGGCAATTCTCCTGGGACCCTCAGGACGACTTAGAATTTAACAGACCAGCATCAAGACACATCTCCTTCGACGACCGAGTGGCCAACGCAACTATCGACCATAATGCTCCACTCTTCCCCGGCCCGGCAGATCGTCGCCTGGACTACAGGCAAACTGAACCCTCTCCCCGTCCCCGTCATAGGGACACTCTACAAGCCATCGGAAACAAAGCCCGCCGTGTCGGCAGAGGTGTCATGAAGGCTGTCAAGCAAGTCGGTCGCCGACCTTCCACGCCGGAGCAGCATGTGTGGGCGAGAACAAATCAGGATCCTATTGATCGTACCCCTCCGAGATCTAGAGCTCAGAGATACGCGGATGCTGAGGAGAATTATTTGAACGTTGGTCATGCGAGGACGTCGTCTAGTCCTACTCCGGGTGCGGGGACAGGGAGGGGAAGGAGGGCGACGATGTTGGATAGATTGCAGAATTATTAGTGTAGATGAGATGTGGAATTGGAGTTGTAGTTGGGGTAATGGTTGGGAAATGGATCGGGGATGGGTTGGGAAGGGAGTATGGCGTTACTGTATTTATCTTGATAATGAAACTGCTATTGAATCTGCCAGCCTGCCGCAATTTCGTACTCTTATGAGCACAGCATTGCAACCAACGTTCCAGAGACCTAGTGTGGTCATCCATCTTCAGCATCTGTTGAAACAGAGACTGTAGCAAACAGGTAGCAAACTAGGCCTCCTATGGAAGGATCGCCTTCCACAATAAGAGATAGCTCCTCAAGTATGTATGCAACAGCACCTCCTTGCAGTGCACGCAAAGTGAAATGGATGGAGGACTTCAGCCTCGCACAGACAGCAAATCCGTGCCTGCCTTCCCGAACCTCGAACCATGCGTACAAACGCACTAGCGCTTCCGAGTCTATACACAAAAAAACATCACACGCGCCTCGACCTCTTCTCCCTTGGTCAACCAGCACCGCTGGGGGAGAAATTTGCCAGGATGGCTTCTCCATCCCCAGCCTCGCCCGCCCCGACAGGCCTCACCACTACAGCCTCCCTAGGCACCCTAGCCCACTTCCCAAAAGAGCTCCGCCTCGACATCTATGACCTGGTCGCCGCAACCGATCAGTCTGCTCGCGAGGTCAACTTCTACAAGCCCTGTAAGCGTGGCTCAGTGCTCTCAGCACTCTCCAGACAGATCCACATCGAATCGAAAGCAGCCGTTGCGCAAGTCAAGCTCGGCCCATGTCAGCATACTGAGTTCAAAATCACTCTTCCAGCGTACGCAGACTTTGCAAATCGCGACTACGCTTGTGGACTGCTGGAAGCGCAAATGCCCTGGGGTCAACAACACGAAGCAAAAGGCGTTGAATCGATGCGCTTCTTCACTGCCCACCTGGGACAAAATGTTCCGTTGGCTGTCATCATCAAGCTCCGCGCGTTTGGCAAGTCCACTATCGCTGTGTATGGTGCAAGCGCTGAGCGCAGAGCCGTGGTTGAGGAAGGAATGGCAGAGGATCTGCAGGCTATGGCGGAGAACTTCAAGTCAAGCAAGATCGACGTTACCCGGCCTTCAAATGCGGTGGGAAGCAAGAATGATGAGATTCACATCTCGGATCTCAGCGCAATTGCGGAGAAGTTGAGGGATCTGGTTTGCGTCGATCTCGAGGAGTCCAAGGATATGAAGGAGTGGCAGGATGGCGAGCAGTGAGGTGGAGGCTTGATCGTTGTACACTTCGTTTGGAGCTGCTCCTTCGTGGTTCGTTCATGCAGAACTACTCGGAAATCATTGGATGGGCCTGGTTATATTGGAGATGACTGAGACATCGAGTGAAACCTCACAATCTCACATCTGGAAGCTCAGCGAAGTATTGCACGCTGTGATTTCCTGTTAGCGGGCATGATTTGGAAGGAAGGCAGAGCAGAGCGAGCGTCGGAGGTGGACTGAGAGATGGGGCTGGAGGACTTGCATGCTGGGTTTCTGTCGATGACTCTGGCAGCATAGCTTTGAATGACACCACAGATCCTGTGCCGGTGCTTCAATGACCCATGAAGACGTGGAGTTGACTTGCTCATCTCATGACTTCTCCGCGAACGGAACTCGTAAGAAGTGCATCGCAACAGTACCAATAATCGCAAGCCCGCCGAACATGACCAGGATCTGGTATCCATAATCGTATTTTGGTGCATCATAAGTCGGAAAAGCGACCACTGTCTCATCATCAGCACCATTCGACGAAGCCGTCGGTATGTCCACTTACATGGCAACCAAGCATTGAACGTATAAGAAGCCACATTTCCACACGCAACAAGCATCTGCCGTAGCACCGGATCACCAGCAGCAAGGTGATTTCCCCATGCAATCACAATAGGCTGTGCAGCAAGGCCAGCGTAGCTGATGAAGAAAGCGAATAGTAGTGCTGACTTCGGTATACTCCAGACGGCAAGCATGGCGTTTGCTACCATGACAAGCAGTGAGATGGCGACGACAATTGTGGCGTTATATCCAGTAATGTCTGCGAGTATGCCAAAACCCAGAGCAGCGACGACTGACAGGGCGTCGCCAGCGGTTGGTAAGATGTTGATCTGTACGACGCTGTATTTTTCTGCTTTGAGGTAGAGGTTGAAGTATTTTATGCCGGAGATGGCTTGGCCGACCATGCTGTCATTGTGTTAGTAATCGCTCGCAGTTGTTTGCGACTTTGCTTACTTGTATGGTAAGATGAAAAGCCATAGTCGCCAGTTCAAGAAGACTTTGGCAACCGCGCGGACGGTCAGCTTCGTTGGCGCAGCTCTGCCTAGCCTTTCGATTCGTTCGACGCCGTATTCTCGTTCCTAGATGCGATCAGTTCTCATGAAAAAAACTTTCCGTTTTCAAGCGGATACTGACCTCTTTGGACATGTAGAAAGCGCGTGTCGTGTGTGGCAAGTCTGGAACAGCGAATAGTCCCCAGATGGCGACAGGAATTCCAATCATGCCATCGATGACGAACATCCATCTTCACAGCATTAGCAGGCGACCGTAACGTATTTCCGTTCGAAAACGTACTGCCATCCTTTCAGACCGGCCTTGCCATTCATGCCAGTATACAAGGCGGCCTGCAAGTAGCCACTGAACATATTGCCGATAGCGCTAGACTGCTCGAAGAGCGCTGCTCGCTTGGCAAGTTGTGTAGGACCATACCAGCCGCCTGCGATTCTGGTCAGTTAGGCTTTGAGGAAAAGGCTCCATGCATGATACCTAGCATTGCTGCAAATCCAGGAAAGACACAAGCTTCAGCGAAGCCAACCAGGAATCGAAGAGCATACAAGGTTTCAACATTCTTCGCAAAGCCCATTCCGATCACCAGTATTGACCAGAAGATTTCGCAAGAAGGAATCCATATCGAGGGTCGTATGTGTTCGAGCTGAATGATTTGTGCTGGAATCGTGCCTGTAAAAGATCAGAATGTTGTACCCAGATCGAAAGTCGAGGCGTCGTACCTAGCAAGATACCAATATTGAACCATGTGTTTAGCCAGTTTCTTTCGTTTCCGTAGAGTCGCAGCTATACGTGATCAGCCTGGGTGCCATTTCCCGTTATTGAATGACCTCACGTCTTCCTGCATCCCGCTGACGAAAGCATTGCTGATATTAGTCTGATCCAATTGCTTGATGAAGTACGCGAGGCACATGTACGAGAACATGTACGTGTCAAGCTTCTGAATGTATCGTCGCTCTCGCGGAGGCCCATCCACAGAGTCCCAGAATAGTCCAACAATGCGCCGCCATCGAGACTGTTTCCATGGAGCCACTGTTGTGCTCTGCTGCTCTGCATCGCTGTCCTCCGGCCCAGAAACGACTGCAGCGTCCGTGACAGGCTGTTTTTCCTCACCCATAGCGCTACCTGAAAGTGGAAGTTGAGTGAATATTGCGATCGAATGGTGTCGAGGCAGAGCGGCGCATAGGATAATGGGTGGTCTTCTGTGGAGTGGCTTATCAAAGTTCACACTTTAAGTGGACCATATGCAGGCCAAGCAGAAAATCCCTTCAGTAGCCGACCTCTCTTGGCATGGACCTTGATGGTTACTGTGTCTTGGCTTGAGAAAGAATTGGTGTCTTGCAGGCTCGTTTGGTGCTGGTCTCCGAGTAATGACAAGACTATTCAGGGTGGAAAAACGCCGGCAAGAGTTTTGCTCGCCATTCCTGGTCGGAATTCCATGGGATCGGCTCTTTTCTCGGCGATGCCTATGAGTTCTGTTCAGCCTTGTTTGAGCCTTATTTTTGCGAGCCGATATCAGCATGAAGTGTACCTCTTCAGATTGCCAGTGATCATATCTGCAGACTTCGTCGCGTTTCCCAAGGTTCTCATTCACATCGAAGTGTGCATGACAATTGCCAAGAGATTTGGCTGCACCTGGGCAGAGTGGATCTTCCCCGGAAGAACTCGTGTATTCATCTGCGAAGGTCAGCTATCTGAAGGGCTATCGCAGTGCAGGACGAGCGAGGCTGGGCCATGCTGGGCAAGAAATGTGGCAGGAGGCCACCGCAACAGTTGGCGTGTCCGCCAGGGAGCGTTGTGTGTATGAATGAAGACAACATTCGGCCCCGTCTTAGCTACGGCGCTCTGTTCGTCACGGCATGCTTGTTACGAAGCCATCACAGTTTTTTGACGCGTACAGGTCCAATGCAGTTCGAAAGTAGTCTCTTCCTAGCGTGTCAGGGCTGGAGTGACAATGACAGAGTCAAAGAAGGTATGCACGAGTCCATATAACACGCTCCAGTGCAATTGATGCCGGTGGTGCGGATATAGACATGTACGGCGATTTGTGGGATGGGTGAAAAGGACGCAAGTGGAGTCTGTGAAAGCGCGAAGAAGTTGACGCGCAATTGCCACAATCTCCACAGAGCTTGGCAGGTGTGGAGATCCATTTCTACACTCTCCGCTCCATTCAGCGAGACTCGAGTGTTTGCACCTTTTGTTTCATTGCTATGCAAAGTGTGATTGTATTGTTTTTGGAAACGCCAATGTCAGCTCCTTGCTCGATCGCGACTTGATCTGAGCCAAGCATTTAGCTCAAAGCGCAGCAGTAACAACGACTCAAGCTCCTGTAGGCCACTGGCAGTTGCCACAAAAGCCCAGCGACACGATACATGAGTCCCAATCGATCAGTCCCTCCCACGCTCGACTCCTCATTGATGCCATCCTCAGATCAGCGACGCGTGACTCAGACCCGACGTAAAAGCTGATACACCTCCACCAGCGTCAACCAGACCATATCTCCGTTCTCATCCATGTAATCGGTCTTGAAGCAGTCTCCGGACAGAGATAAACAGCGTGAAATAATGTGTCTTAGGACATCGCAAGTCTTCCTTGCAACTCTTCTTCTGTACTGCGAGTCTGAGAGCCTGCTTCTTTCCCACGCTGTCCATCCAACACATCTCTCCCACAAAGGTACTCGAACTTCCGCGATGAGGACGCGCTGCTCCTCGGGAACGCTAGCCAGCCATTTCGAGAGTACGAGAGAGCCCTCAATCGCAAAGAACTTATTGGTGCGGTAGTAGATTGCTGCTTGCTGGAATCGGATAATCTCTGAAAACTCATGTTCAGCATCTACTCGTGCTAATGTTGATCTTGTATTTGTACTTACGTGTGAGCTGAAGCTCTTTTGGTGGCTTGTGATTGTCTCCGATCTCGATGACCTTGTTCGAGTCCACTGCAGTGACATGCTCGAAGATATTGTCAAAGAGCTCTTGTGGTAAGTTCAATAGGCGCGTGTTGAAGTCCTCGGTGATGTCAGCGACCGGCGCCGCGGAGGCCTGGCGCGCCATACTTGCGCTGGCGGTTCAGTGAAGTAATGTGTACCTGAGAGGAAGTGGAAGAAGTATGAGGTCGAAGTTGAGTCTGGAGGCGGGAGGCCCGTGCTTCCCGTTCGAAGTGACGTGTACCTTTCATATGCAAGACAGCTGTGAGCGACTTCCCAGAAGTTAGAGGTGATGTGAAAGTCTGAGGGGCGCCTGGATACAGGAGGTCAAGACAGAACGTAAGCTAGCGTTCGAATTTCGATGTGTATTCAGAGTGAGTACAGGGTGCCCATGGCCCGTCTGGGCTGAAGACCAAGTAGCTATTCGAATGGCTGGGGAATAGCCCAATTCTGGAGTAGTGGTATGGTGAATAGAAGAGAAAGGGTCGATTGCTGAATAATTACGATGGCGAAAGCGGGTGATGTGGTTGCAGTCACCTGCGCCGCCTCTTGGATGTGGCGTTTCGATGCAGCTCACTGTCCGCTGACTGTCTGCCTTGGCGATTTGCATGCCGTCGAGATGTAGCGTCGTGAGAAGTGGGGTCTTGTGTGTATTGACAGGTTGACGTTGTCAAGTTGTTCGTTCGGGCGGCTTTCGGTATCGCGTTGTTGAAGGTCTTGGGAGGTGTCGCATAAGTGAGAAGACTCTCGCGATATTGAGACCCCATCTGTCTACCACATTACGCCCTGAGTACCTCCCACCACCACCCCGTTCATCCATGTTCCCACCACCCCACCGACCTCAGCTCTGTCCTCCACCAGCTGTTCTCCTTTCACGACCTTGACCACCACAGAGACCAGGTCGTCTCGGTAGTTCTTGAGACTCTCGGATTGCCAACAGTCGGGCATGCCAAGCGCGCCGAACCTCCTCGTCAAAACCTTGACCAGATCCAGAATGCTCACATCCATGCCATCCAGCTCACGGAGTACTTCAAAGATCTCGAACACGAGCTTTGGTACGAAGGCGTGGTCCTGGATCTTGAATCCAACTGTCCGACGTGTAGCTTTGCGGACACTGAGACTCTTCACGTACCAGCGCCAAATATCGGAGTTGAATTTGGCGGCGCGGATGGTGTAGCATGTTTGAGTGCGTTGTTGTGGATCGAAGCGATGTGAGTAGTGCAGGTAGTCCACGTCATCGATCGTCTCACCGCTGATGTATCGGCTGCTGCGGAAGTGCAGTGCGTTGATGAGGCTCCGGAATCGAGCGTTTCCAGTGTCGGATCCGAAGGTATCAAGCAGGTGGTCCAATGCGATGTCGTTGAACGTGTTGAGATTGCCAAAGTGAGACTTGATGTTTTTTCGAAGCCTCAAAAGAAGCACGCGATCGGAGAGCCGGGCACTGTCGGCTTGCTCCTGGTCATCCTGCTCTTCCTCGTAGGCGCGCTCATCGAATGATTCTTGGCCTGGCAATTCCTTGTCGGTGGGCTTGCTCTTCGGAAACAGAATCGTGCGGCAATGGGTGCAGTTGTTCTGGTCAGTGAACCATTCGCGCGCACAGTCTGCTCCAAGGACGTGCTTGTCGTGAATGACAATAGCTCGCTCGCTGCCATCTTTGGCTGAACCACCGTATTCCAGGAAAGTCTCTCTGCAGATTTGGCACTCCTGCTCGCTGCCTTCCAGGTCAAAGTTCAGGACGTGGTTTGCAAGGTCGTTGAGAAAACCCTTGCGAGTCTGCTGCAGTGGCTCGACGAATGGTGGCATGGTGATCGCAGAATTGGGGATGATGAATAAGGAAGACAAGCAGAAACGAGTAGATGGAGGAACGGCGGAGGGGCCGGTGGTGCAAAAGAGTTCCTAAGGAAGATGCAGGTGGTCGATGTCTTGGTGTATTGAGTGCGGGTGTATTTTACTTCAGTCCCGAGAGGTTGGATTGTGCGAGATGCTGAAGCGGAGACTAGAAGACAAGGTTTTAGAATGCTGGGCGACGCTTTAAGTACAGCTGCATTTCCAAGATCCAGATGGAGACAGGCAAGTGAAGTTAGGGCGCTCGGACTCTATACCAGATTCGAAGTGAATTACTGTTGTTGTCCGAGCAACAGATTGTGACCGCTCCTTCCTTTTCATGACTGGGTTGGAGTGAACGGAGTGCCTTTCACAGTCGAGACAAAGATGCAGCAAACTGCTTCGCTTGCTTCACTCCGGGAGGTTTAGCTGCTCTGAGCAGCTATTGAGACGCAGGTTCCTTGACCTTCCGAATATGTAGACTTTCTTTCTAAGGTCCGTGGTCCAGAGGTGCTCTGCTTGAGGCGTCGATGAGAAGTCACGCCCGTATTATCGATGCCGGCATTTGTGCTTCTGCTTTCTCGTAGATCTTTGCGCCGCAGATCGGATAAGTGTCGCCCTCTTGTGGCCAAGATGGAGTGGCCTTGGTCGTCGCAGATGTGCTTGTCGTAGATTTAGGCCGTGCACTAGGAATGTTATGCAAGTACTAGAAACACGAGTCAGCTTGCCAATAGAAGAGCATATCAGATTCAGCATTTGATGATTCATCAAATGGTGGTATTCGTTTGCGGGCAGAATTGTCCGCACCTGGGCCTGCCATGAGAAGAGGCGGCCTCTCATCCCATGCCCATATCCTATCACTTGTACACCCAGCAAGACACCATACGCCGTGCACTGTACATATAATCGCGGAAGGCAGTCTCCACTATCTCGACTTCTCCGGTTCATGATACACCCTCTTCTTCTTAACCTCCTCCACACCTTCATCGCCCTCCTCATACAACCTCTCAAACTTCTGCACCATCTCCTGCAAGTCCTTGTCTCCTTCTTTTCTAAATCGTGTCACTTTCCTCACATTATGCGCTGTCATATCATTCAGCCGGAAATCTCTGCCTTGCTCTTCCGCCTTTTGTCTCGCGTTCGCAATGCTCTTCGCGGTCACTGCTAATCGCATATCTTTCGGTCCATCAACCAATTCGAGGATTGCGGAAGGTGCCTGGTCTTCTTTAACGGGCTCTATTCGGAGTACGCGAGTATAGCCGCCGGGTCGCGATGCGTATCGTTCTCGTAGTTCGCCGAAGACTTTGGACATGTAGCGGTGCGGTTCCTGAGGCAAGTATTAGAGACATGATTTCTGAGCGCACCATTCTGTTTTCGCATACAAATAATATAGCTTGTGCGCCTTGCTTGCTAGCGACTGTATTTCTCTTTCCCAGAGTGATCAACTTCTCTGCTAATCGCTGCGCTTCCTTTGCTTTGGGCCATGTTGTCGTAATGGACTCGTGCTCGATGAGTGACGTGACCAGATTTCGTAGTAGTGCTTTTCGATGGGCGCTATCTCGCGACAGATGTCGGTATTTGACGAGTCCTCCAGCCATTGCGATGTACAGAGAAGTATGCGGGTGTAGTTCAGTTGAAGGAGGTCGATGGCCAAGAGATCGTCGCTGCCGGACTTGAGTCCGCTGCTGGCATTGGGAACGTCACTTCCGCTCCGACAGTCGACAGCAACATCACCGAGCCCAAGTTCAAGGCGCAATGGGGTTCACGACAGGGCTGGTAAGGATCGTTTCTACTGAATCATGCTACATATTGCTAACAATGCTCCAAGCTGGGCGGCTTCACCCTGACGGCCACAGTCCTATACCTCTCCATCAACCTCCATACTCGGAATCGAGTCCACCAAGCCGCACTTCTACATCAGCAATCTCTTCTCTTAGACAACATCGTCGCACCACAGCAACCACTCCCGCCGCCGACAAATAGACAAGTACAGGCAGGATTGCTCGAGACTGCCAAGGACAAATGGAATGCGGAGCTCGAGAGAAACGTGAAGACATTGCAGCAATACGACTGGACTGCTGCATTCGAGAGGGTAGAGGAGAGTGCAGGGAACTTGATCAGGAGAGCGTTTGACAAGGGTAAGGAAGGCGTGAAGGAGGTGAGCAAGTAGGATAGCAGGAGTTGCACGGGCTGGTGCAGCGTGATAGAACAGTATGATACCCTTTGTACAGCACGAATTTTAGAGGAAAGAGCGAGCGAAATGAGTGGTGGTCACATTCTTCACTTGCGATTGAAAACGTGATCTGCCTCACAACAGAAAGACGTGTCCGTGCACCATCAAAGCTCTTGCAGACTTGTATGAAAGCTTGAACTTCCACTCGCAGCAAACAAACACGCACCGCGAACAAGCACTCACCGCAAACAAGCACTCGTCGCGCACAAAGTCTGGAAACATGTAAGCGTCCAAGATCTCCTGATATCGAGTTGAAGTTAATGTAAGACAATAGGACTTGCAATGTCGAGTCGCGATTGAAGAGCCTGGCGCCGGAGTTGCGCAACACCATCGCAGAGCTCGCTTTAGGAACAGACCGCGAAGACGGCTACACCGACATCACGAAGCCATGGCCCTCAATCACGCAAGCCGATATCCAGATCCGTGGCGAGACATACGACATGTTTCTTGCTACGACCGACTTCGTCGCGCACGTCAAAGTGAGGAACGGCAGCTACGATCGACTTCTCCGCTGGCTTGATATGCTCGGAAAGAGGGTGCGCTTGGTCAAGTCTCTTACGATCATCTGCGATGACGAATTCTATTCAGGGAGGCGTGGCGAGGGGTTTGGCGTATTCGGCCTCTGGACCTACATGGGTGCACAGATTCGGCAGCGCGGATTGACCCCCTCTCAGCTACGATTGCCACATACGCCGGATTCTCTGCCCGCAATCGATCTGAGAAACGATTTTGACGGCAAGAGAGCCTTGGCACTAGCTGTCATCTTCCGTCGCATTTACCTCGCGGCCATTGCAGGCGTCATTCTCAAACCGTTCCAGTTGTTTCAGGAGAACCAAATTCAGCAAGCCGAGACAGATCTTATCTCTCTGCTTCGGGAGAGAATTTCGGATCAGCACTTTCTGAATTACATTGCCCAGTGCTCGGACTCTAACGTGAATTTCTGGTTGAATCTCCACGAAGACTGGCAGAAATATGCCAGTCTTGTGGACGAGCAAGAAAAGGAGAGGCTCTTGGTAAATCGGGAAGATCGTGACCGATCGGACTATACGCGCTGGGGGGACTTGTTTAATCAGTGAGAGGTATACCCGTCAATGGACTCGTAGGCTGGGTGGGAAAGCACTGAGGAGGGACTGCACCGCACGGGGAGATTTGAGCAAGCACGCCAGTATCAGCCCGAACGAGCATGACAGACGTGAGACAGGTCCAAGGTATTCAATGAAGCGGCACTTTTGGGATATCAAGATAGGCACTGCTATATTCTTCTTGCATCGCAAGTCTGGGTGTATTGAGTAGACAGATTGAGCTGAGTTTCACATGCAAGGCATCAAATTCTGCCTGAATTGAGGGGCACATGCCGTCATCATTGATTCAAACGCGTGAATGAAAACCGTGGCCGCCCATTGCCTTTTTCCAGACACCGCACTTTCCAGCTTCTACATCTTGATTTGCATAATTATTCTCTTGAAGCGAATTCAGAAACTCTCTAGTAAGCCTGCCAGAATCGAGGCATACAGCTTTGATCTGCCAAAAAACCGAAGACTTCCTCTCACGACCAGACGCAAAGGCGAACTCTGAATCTTCATCCGTTTCCTCACAATGTCCTCCCGCGCGTTGCGAAAAGCGCAGCGGGAGAAGGAGGAGCAGGAAAGACTGAAGCAACTCGAACAGGAGGCTCGCGCGCTCGAGGACGAGGAAGATGAGGAAGATGAGCCAGAAGTGATACAGCCGAAGAAGAGCGCATTTGCCATGCTGCAAGACGATGAAGACGAGCCTGAAGAAGATGAAGATGATCATGGAGACGGAGACGGAGCGTCGATAGCGGACGAGCCTGTCGCTGCGACGGCGCCCAAGTCATCTAAAAAGAAGAAGAAAAAGAAGAAGAAGGTTAAGGGAGGTACGGACACGCCTGGACAGGACACAGATGAGGTGGATGAGATTGACGCTGCTCTGAAGTCATTATCGACAAATGGCAAAGCTGCAGATTCAGGTACAACCGCAGCAGGAGTCGATCCTGCTGTTGAAGAAGCGAACAGACTTCTTTCCATAGATACGAACAACCTACATGCGGCGAACGAGATGAAGCGACTCTTCGGCCGAGCAGCTCTGGAGCAGGATCATGACGACCAGCAAGTACCAGGAGGTGCAGCAGGTGGAAACAGAAGACAGCAACGACGGGTGCAGCAGGTCGGGTTGGCACAGGCACTGCGAGGGCAGCGTGTGGACGGCAGATCGGGAGGTCTTGCTGCGATGGCCCTGCGGAGAAACATCTTCATACAAGGCAAAGAAGAGTGGCCTGTGGCGACTGGTGGTGGTCTGGGTATGGAAGTGGAGGAGAAGCGAGCTGATGGCACGGTGCTGTACAAGTTCGTACACAACACCGCTTATCAGGACGTGCAGTCTCAGTTCGAGAGCTGCGTCGCATCCATGGATCCGAACCGCCTCATCTTGCTGCTGCAACACAATCCATACCACATTTCGACGTTGCTCCAAGTCTCCGAAATTGCCAAACAGGAACGAGATCATTCGACATCTGGCGACTTGCTTGAGCGTGCACTCTTCTCCCTCGGACGAGCTGTACACAGCACATTTGCCAAGAATCTCGCAGAAGGCAAAGCAAGACTTGACTTCCGACGAGCAGAAAATCGCGAGTTCTGGCTGGCAAGCTGGCGCTACATCCAGAATCTGACCATGCGAGCGACATGGCGGACAGTGTATGAGTGGGCAAAGATGCTGCTTTCGCTGTCTCCCGAGAACGATCCATACGCTCTCTGGCTAGTGCTGGATCAATATGCGATCCGGTCGAAGCAGGATCTAGACTATCTCAATCTGAGCAGGATCGCATCACTCAGAGCTGCTCACGCAGATATGCCAAACGTTGTCCTCAGCCAAGGCCTTGCTGAATGCCAAGCTGGCAACAAGGGGAAAGGGCAGCAATTGCTTTTCTCCGCGATAGGAAAGTATCCTTACATTATCTCGAGATTGATGCAAGAACTTAACGTGGATCCACCTCCAGCTGTTTGGGGTAAGGAGCCTAGCTCTATGAAAGAAAAGCTATACACTGAGCTTTACGCCACACGTGCGAAGGATCTCTGGAACACGCCTGAGAACACGAATCTCTTGATTGAAACCGCCAGCGCTGTACCGCCAGAGACGGCAATGGCTGCTACAGATTCTTCAGAAATCACGCAGAATGTGGCAAGACACGTCATACTTTCAGACACGCCGGCACTGATCGCTCTGATACCACGGCACTTCACCGAACAGCTAGAAAGCGCCTCCGATCCGCTCCCACCTGACGATGGTTTCATGTCGTACCTTTCCCGCCGCCGAGGCTCAGAGAGACCTGGAGGAGACGGCCTCATGGGCACAGCGAGGTATCGAGAGGAGACCCGAGAGATTTCAACGCTCAACCGATTCTTCAGTCAGCTCTTCCCATGGTATGGCCGGGCACAACAAGCCAATGCTGCGGCGGCCGGCGAAGATGGCGCAGCAGACCAGCAACCTCCTGCGAGCGAAGAAGAAATGATGCGTCAGGTCCGCGAAGCAGGCATATCAGAAGAAGACTTTCGAGCTCGCGCCCAGCGGTTGATCGAGCTTCAGAACGATGTTGGTGGAGACACCTCCGATTCTGACACAGACATCTATCAACGGCTCGCCGTGAATCCACGAGTGCCCGGCTCAGATCGCGATCAGAGAGTTCTGCAGCTTCTCCAAGATTTTGAGGGTAGCCTAGGCGAGGACTTCCGTACTCTGAGCCAAGCCGACCAAGCGGCAAGAGTTGAGGAACGCATCGCTGCCTTCATGAGAGAGGTGCAGGGGACCGGGGAAGGTAATAGAAATGCACGAGTAGACGACGCCTCCGACGATGAAGTGTAAAGAAACTGCTATGATGTGGCCGCCGTCAAATACACAGCTCACAGCACGCTTTCACTAGCAGCAATAGATTTGAGTCGCTTCCCAGCGCACCTTCCTGACAGAAAACCGGTCAAATTAAGCTTTACACGGCTGCCTGAGCTTCACATGCGCGGCATCACTTCGACTTCCCGCTTCTCTTCAACCAGAATTTCTGATGTCGGCCAGCACAATCCAGAGCATTCCACTCGTGTGAACATGGCATGCTCACCTTCAACCGAAGCGCCATGCGCTCCGCCATCCACAGGCGACACAACACGCGAGGACGCGATCAGTCCGCCAGGTATGACATTGCCAAATCAGAGCGAAACGCCAGCAGAAGTGCCACCGCGACAAGCGAGCGGCGACTCAGAGGAGGAGAGACCATGCGCTTTTCTGGGAATCCCGGCGGAGCTTAGGAACCGCATCTATCGCGAGGCACTCGTTCCAAAAGCGGACACTGACAGGGACACGATCTCTATATCACCCGGCTATGACGATACCCTGCGCGAGCTGCCGCCAGAACCGCCACTTCTTCGCACCTGCAAGCAGATCAGAGAAGAGGCTACATCCATCTACGAGCAAGAAAACCAATTCTTTGTAGAGCTCGAGGACTTCGACGTTCGCAATGTTCAAAGGTGGTGGAGTACGTTTCAACGACCAGAAAAGGTATCTATCACGATTGTGCCTGTATGACGTCCCGATTGGTCGCAACTCTTGCACTGGCTGCAAGCCATCCACGAAGAAGACTTTCCTGGAGTGAGAGGACCTTCAATCGCAGCAATGAGCTCCGAGAACGACTACGCAGCTGTGATATCGTTCTTCGATGTGGTGAAGAAGCTGAAGGCACAGGCTCGGTCTTGGAGCGAGACCGAAGGGGTCTTGGAGGACATGTGTCGAGCTTTGGCAACCGTCTCTGATGCTTGGTGGGAGGTTCTGGAATCCAGCGATATCGAACATTTGGTATGATCTGAGATGTGCAAGAGAGGAGAATCTCAAGCTGAAGCTCATACAGCACTGAATAAGCTCAGGAAGGAAGTTCCCATAACGCGAAAATGCAGAGGGCTGAGCTCATAACCCACCATCATATATCTCACCATTTATCAACAGTCATGAGGATACTTCTCGGGCGGGTCACTCAAATGCCGATTCACACAAGGTGCATCTGCACTCTGCAGTCCTCCTGGACAACATTGTTCACAATCAGCACCCGCGGCTATACAACGCGCAGCCCAATCATCCACAGCAAAAATTCCCATACCACCCCATGGCACTAAAATTGCTACACGTCAGCCGCGGCAAGCCTTCCACATCTTAAGCGATACGCACATAACTCGACCTCGTCTCCGCGGGTGTCTTGGCATTGGGCAGGTCGTTTTCAAGGTGCACATATCGTCAGAGGTCTTCGGTATCAAGGATGATTCTACGAAACCATGAATTAGTACTCTATCGATGCAAAAGGAGCACGTCTGGCTCTGAAAGCTTCATGCGCCAACACCAGTCCAAGAAATTTCACGCATATTCGACGCCCACAAAGGAGGCCTGGCGATGCCGCACACCAGGCTCTGGCGAATTTTCTCGCGATCATATCTTCTGAGATTTGATTGTCTGGACATCTGGATTCGCGAGACATCTCCACTTGCAGCTAGTCTAGACTCTCGCAGATTCCTGCCTTACAGGGTTCAACTTCTCGTTCAATGATTTTGCCCATTCATCCTGCTATATGATCACAGCATGACTGATACATTTTCTCTGGTCTCAATCCCAGCGTTGGAAAATCTTCTTACGACCCATTTGTAACTGCTTCACGGATCTCTTGGCTATGATCGTGAACATCCTCACCGCTGAGTCCTTCTCTTGGTAGTTGCCATTCTGTGGCTACCATCTGAAAGATGGCAAGAGCCACTTCCCTATCACCTTAGAATGTAAAGCAGGTGCAGTGTGCATTCTCACCCATTTCGTCCCCGCACGATACTTGCAAGCGAGCAGAGCTCTCTCCGCTCAATGGATGTTGTGCAACATGCATGACTAAGAGAAAGCTGACAACTATCCGAGGTGAGGTATTGCATCAACGCATCGTTTTACCTTCTTCAAGATGAATCTTTGACTTCATTGATAGTTGACCTGAGTATTGCCAGGTGCATTGTTCTTAAAGACGATATTATCAACTTAAGGTTGCATACAGCACTATGGCTCCAGGCATCCTTGCGACGCCCGAGTATGGCAACACAAATGTCACCAATGGAGACGCTACATCCACTTACAAACGACGGGCAAAAGTAGACGAGCCTCAGCGTGCTTTAGCTCTGATCGAAGAATACCTTCCCAAAATGGCTCCTTTGAACGCGATACTAAAGCTCGACATCGGCCTAGAATCTGGCCCTCTCTATCTCGATGCCCGCTCAGAACCCGTCTTGACGTCTTCTCACCAGGAAGAACCAGCCTGCAACGTCAAGATCAAGCCAGAATACATCAAGCAATTCGTCGAAGGCAAGCTCGAACCTCGCCACGGACTCTTCAAAGACGGCTTCTTCGACGAGACCACACTTCCAAAGGGCGATATCAAAGTCGCCGTAAAGTTCGCAGACTATCTGTGCCCAGTCGATCGAATCAATCTGCCTCCCGCACCATCACCCGAGAAGCTCCCAAAACCCACTCAAGACATCGAACAAGTTCTCTCCGACGTCAAAGAATGGGGCTACGGCCTCGTCTCCAACGCCTTAACTCCAGCAGAAGTCTCAACCCTCCGCTCCGCAATCCGCCAACAAGCCTCCGGCGAAATCGCTGCCGGAGTATCAAAACATGACGGCGGTCCCAATGCCGTCAACCAGCGAATCTGGACCTTAATAAACAAAGGTCCAGAATTTCACTCTCTCCTCGAACACCCATTGATCGACGATATCGTCCCTGAAATGCTGGGAGACTACTTCCTAATCCATAGCTATAGCGCCAACATCGCTCGACCAGGAAACGTTCCCATGATGGTACATACAGATCAAGTCGGAATCCAACCCCCCGTAAGGAATATGTATTACGGTTTGAATATAATGTGGTTTCTCGAAGATGTTACGGAAGAAAATGGTGGAACGAGAGTTTGGCCTGGAAGTCACCTAGGTAACTACGCTCCTGATGATCCGTTTTCTATTGAAGGTTCCATCGCTGCGGAGGGACCAGCTGGTACAGCACTCGTCTTCGAAAGTAGATTATGGCATGCTACGGGACCGAACCGGCTGAGTGAGGGGGAAAGACCTGTGATCTTGATGTTCTTTATGAGGAGTTTTGTGAGACAGCAGGAGAACAATTTCTTGTCGATTCTACCGGAGGTTGAGGCGAGTATGAGTGATAAGGTTAGGAGGATGTTGGGGTTTGTTACGAATGGGGCTTTTGGGGGTGTTGAGGGGGAGGTTAGAGAGGGGACGTATGTGAAGAGGTTGGAGAACCCGGTGGGGATGTTTAGAGACAGTCTTCAGCATTCGCCGTTTCGGCAGGGGGTGAGGTCTAGTTCGTAGCTAGGATCAACGAATTTTCGCTGCTCGGGCATGACTAGCTCAGAGAAGCAAACAAAAGGAGCAATGATCTTGAAGTGACTTGCAGATGAAAGAACCAGGCGAAAGCTTCAACGTGTCTGTCGCGCTCCTTCTCCTAAATGGTCGCTTTGCCCAGTCCTCAGCCATTCTCCCCACAGCCTTCTGTGTTTAGTGCTGCGCGGCATACGGACAAGTGTCTCGCGCCTCTGATTTAGAAGTGTCTCAAACACCTTCACCTTGCCCACGGAGCATTTCAATCTCCTCGTCCTTGACCTTCAACGCGGCGTCCTTGAGCTCCAGCTCGGCGTTCTTGCAGTTGAGCTTGCAGCGAAACTTTTGAAGCATGATGCGATCAAGAGCGACGTCGTCCACAAACTTCTTCTCGCTATTCTTCACCGGATGCGCGAAAGGTTGCAAATCGGCAACACGCTGTCGCTCCGTTGAGATGGTTGGAAGACTCGTCTTAGTCTTCTTGCGAGCCGCGGTGATGGCCTTGCGAACGGGGCTGCGCTTGCGACGCTTACGCTCAAGCTCTGAAAGTGCGTCATGCGGCAGACTACCCGCAGTATTGAGTTGCTTCTTGACTTCCCATAGCTCGTCCTTCAAGATCTCGACATTCTTATCCGCTTCGGCGTACTTGATGCTCTGATGCTGCTGAGACTCCTGCTCGTGGCTCTCAGCGGTCATCTCGGACTCTGAGTTGATCTTCGTCAGCTTTGAAATCTGCTCCCCAAGCTTGTCTTCTGCCTCAAGCTCAGTGATGCGCTTCCGCAAAACAGAGATGGTGTCGTTCGCAGTAGCCAAATGATTGTGAGTAGCCTGCAGCTGCATGCTCTCTCCGAGCAGTAGAGTCCTGTGGGAATCGACACAACACTCGCTGTCTGCCAAGTTCTTCTCCAGCACCGCGACTTGCTTCTCTGATTTGAGAAGCTCTTTCTCGAGATCCTGAACGACTGCTTGTAGTCTCAAGTTAGAGTTGCTCAGATTGTTTTTGCTGTTCTTCAGCCCTGCAATGCGCTGTCTCTGGGCGGTAATGAGGTTGTCAGAAGCGAAAACTCTGGTTCTAGTGGTGTTAAGGATGACCCGGGTAGTGTCAAGGGCGACCCTAGCAGTGTTGAGGTCGTTGGTGGTAGTGGTGAGGTTATGAGCAGTAGTAGCCAAACAATTGCGGGCATCGTCTAGCTCCAACGCGGCGCTTCGCCATAGTGTCTCAGTGTTGTGGAGTTGCTGCTTTTGAGTGTCCACTTCCTTCTTCAAGTTTTTGTTTCCCTCCTCCAAAGTCTTGTTGCCTTCCTCCAAGGTCATGTTGTCTTCTGCCAGGGTCATGTTGGCTTCCTTCACGACCTTGTTCTCTTCTTTCACGGTCTTGATCTCTTCTTTCACAGTCTTGATCTCTTCCTCGAAGGTCTTGTTGCCCCCCTTCAGCTCAGACACTTTCCGCACGAGCTTCGCAAACAGCGCAAATGGACGGAGTCGGTCTGGTTTAAGCATGAGCAGTCCCTGCTTGCCACCCGGAAGAGCCGGCTTTAGATGTGGAACGACGAGTGCCCACTGTTGCTCCTTTTCGATGTATCTCAGTCCAAGCGTCTCCTCAAGTGTCTTCGTACACTTTTCCGCCTGCTTCTCTTCTGAGCTGATGTCTTTGCCAAGAACGTGTTCGAAAAAGTCCACGAGGCTCCTCAATGCCTGAATTTCGCGATCTCTAGCCCTTCTGACCTCCTTGAGCTTCTTGACCTCCTCATTCGTGACCTCCTCGGCCTCCTTGACCTTCTCGGCCTCCTTGACCTTCTCGGCCTCACTGACCTTCTCGGCCTCCTTAAGCTTCTCCACCTCCTTGTTCGTGACGCTCAACATATCCTCGGTATAGAGAAGCTTTTCCTTCAATGCAGCCTCCCGAGCGCGGTACCCATAAATATTCCATAACATGAAGATGACCACGCCCAAAAAGATAATGACCACGCCCAACGATATAAGGGGAGCATTGGTGACGACTCGCGGAAGGACCTCAGTAATACGCTGGAGTTGTTGAATCGTGTACTGAACCGGCATCGACGCTGTGATTTTGCTGGCGGTAGTATTGCGGAGGGATTTGCCAATCGAAAACGTATCTGAGATCGAGGTTGGATAGTCAATGGTGGTGGCAGCCATACTTCGGACAGCTCGAGCGAGGCGCTGATCTTGCAGTTGCGATATCTTTATGCGTATGTATTGTTGTATGCTAGATCGGATGTCAGCAGAAGTGTCGGAGTGGATGTCGAATGCTGAATGTAGATGTAGAAGATCAAGTCGAGCACCAGCAACGGCATGTCGTTTTATAGACCACTATGATCACTTCGCACATGCGAAAAGTGACAATAGCATCTTATCCTCACTTCGCGGCATTGTCACATGCAGATTGCCTAATTCAGCAATCGACATCAAAAAGTGGGCCCTGCTTCCGTGTCACAATTGAAGCGAAGCCGCTGAGATCCGCTTGCTGGCGTTTGAAGCATGTGTACCATTGTGAGGGACAGGATTGTTGAGCTTGAAACGCAATGTCATCACATGCGAAGCTCCAAACTTCTGCGAGTTGCCAGAATCTCGCTCTTCGACATGGTCGCCGTCGAGAGGCTTCGAGAATTGAGGGCTTTGCCAGGCTTATGCATGTGAATATCCGCAGGCCGTTTCCGATGTTCCTCACCTCGAAAAGGCGGCCTTTCTCGTGACTCCTGTGCATGTGATTCGGCTTGAGTGAACAAACATTTCGGCAACCCTCGAAGCACGGACCTCATGCTCCACCACTTCCTCGCCTCACACATAAATCCACCTCTTCAACTTATATGTCCTGCGCTGGTCAAGTCATTCGCATCATGTCTCGACGCGCCACCACAATGGCGAATCACAGCACCAAACAGCCTCGCCGCGCTGCCCAGAGCACCAAGCAGCGCCGCAACAAGGAGCAGGACAAAGCATTCTATCAAGGTCTTGCGCTCCAATGCATCTTCTTCCTGATGCTCTCGGCATTCCACTACAATTACGGCGCATACATCCTCCTCGTCACGAATTTAACGCCTTCTTGGATGGTGGCGATGCAAATCGTCGCTATGCTGCCGCTTCTTCATCAACTGATCGATGCGTAAGTACTCATCCCGAATCGCTTCGCTGTCTTCGACATCTGCTGACATTTACCGCGACAGCTCTCGCCTAGCCCATGGCGCCTGGCATGATAGACTCGACTATTCCGCCTGCCTCTCACGAAAGATCGCAGAGAAATGCTGCACCCGCGCTGTGGTCTATGTCGTCTGGGGCTGGTCGACGAGCCGCCTACTCTACCTCTATGCGCTCTACGCTGCCACTCTGCCACAGCCTGACGCGCCGCTTGGAACTGTCGGTGACGGGCAGACAGACCATGCTGTGGCATGCGCTATGATCTGCATCATCGACTACCTATTGCTTGTCAGATTCCGGGAGTCAATCTCTAGCATGATGGGCCGCAAGATGTCCGCACTCTGGGCCTTTGCAGAACCGACCCTTGGAGTCATGCTCCGCAAGATGTCGCCGTACTTGGAGTTCGCAAAGCCCATCTACGATATGGTGCTCAGCAAGGTGTCGCCATACTTGGAGTTGGCAAATCGTACCCTCGAAGTGATGGCCGGCAAGACGGCGCAATGCTTGGGTTCAGCGAAGCACACCTTCGACATGATGCTACGTGGGAAGCGGCAGTAAGTATCGTCGGGCATAGAGTTCAAGCATGCTCAGGGCTGGCGACTGTACAGAAGGTGCAGATTAGCACGAGAAGCGTGTGGAACGATCTATCGCAGGAGTAGCGCTGGACTCTTGACCAAGCAAAAGCAGCAGCGGCCAAGGAGGCGACTTCAATATTGATAGGTGCTCAAAGGATGAGCAAGGCATGCGGTAGCATCTAATGTAGCTCGAGCAGGCTCGAGAGCAGAGAGTATATCGCAACGAGAGGAATGAACTTACAATGTCGCTGCACTTTCCACCCCTTCAAAAGTCCATGCTGTTTCAAGCTTGCCATTGGCAGTCGGAAACGTGGGTGCCGTTTTCGCGTCACACGTGAAGTGAGGCTGTTGAGGTCTGCTTGCTGATTGTCAAGAAAGAACTGTTCAGTCGAGCGATTGTGTTCGCTGGGTCGATGCTTCAAGTTGTTATCTGCGGAGCTCCAATAAGTCGTCAATTGCCGGAGAAAAGGGATCGCGTTGTCGTCGACCTTGTAGTCCAGTTGGAGAGGAGTTCCCTTGCTATTATTGTCGCTATTGTCGCGTGCGCGGCATCTCAACGTCGCATCAGTTTCCGATTGTCCTCACTTGGTGGTGCTGCGGGTCTCATGCACGTGAAGTTTGAGCGACTTTGCTCAATGAGCTCCTCACTTCTGCAGCTTACATATAGATCCACCTCTTCAACTTTGCTTGGCCATTTTGCCTTCTCCTTGTGCTTTTCACCGTCACTCCACCATCACTTCACAACACTACAAGTCAACCAACCTCCAAAAGAAGCCCTCAACACTCCATCGCAATGAGCACACCCAAGCCGCGACGTAATGTCGTCAACACCGACAAGTTTTACCTAGGCCTCTTCCTTCGATTCTTCTTCCTCCTGCTGCTCACATGCTTCCACTACGGCTGGGGTAGACACATACTCCTCGGCTGGCGCACAGATGAGTTCGTGCATCGAGACCCGCCCCGCAACAAGCCATTCCTAGACTGGAGGCAACCAGTGGTATATCAGAATATGACTGAGTCATGGAGCGTCACCATGCAGATCGCAGCAGTGATGCCTCTTCTCCACGACCTTCTGCACCTGTGAGTATCACTCTGGTTCCCATTCATTCCATCATGCATTCACTGACCTATAGAACTGCAGCTGCATCCTCCTCAAGGGCGCTATCAGATCCGAGCACGACCCCTCTTCCTTTGTCTCTTGGATGCTGGTCAGCAAATGCTGCGCACGCGCAGTATTCTACGCTGTCTGGGGCTGGGCAACAACTTTCAGCGTCTGTCGGTACGTCGCCACGCTACCAAGAAACGAGGCCTCGAAGAATGTCCCAAAGGAGCGCGTGGTCGATGGGCCGATGATGGATGCAAGTCTCGCAGTGGTGCTCTGCATCATTATCTGCTTCGTGATCCTAGAGTTCGCAGAGCCGGCAGTCAGTGAGATTCTGAGCAAGATGCCTCTGATTTGGTCGTCTGCGCAATGGATCTTCGGTATGATACTCCGCAAGATGTTTCAATGCATGGAGTTCATGGGATTGGTCTTCTCTGCGGCACTGCACGAGATCTCTCAATTTCTGAGAAACGGAGAGCCCAGCTTCATGATAAGGACTGCCTCTGCTGCACTCCCTCAGCCGGCCCAGCAGCAGCAGGCGGCTCCGGCCCATCAGAGCTCTTTTGTGTTCAGGTTTTTCTGTTCTCTTAATGACCCTTTTTCTCTCCATACATCGCATTAATTTGGGTACGGCATCTGCTTGCGTCGAGCAGGATGGGTCGAGACAGGGATGCGTCGAACCAAGGAGTATTGGCTGGTGGCGGGATGATGAAGTGGAGCAGCAATGCAATCATACATGTACTGCCGGAGAAGAAGGCGCAGTGAGAGCCATCATCCTGCATACTCTCTAAGCATGCTCGGGGCTGGCGACCGAGAAGTTGTAGACGAGGAGGAGAGGAGCGCATGTAATGACTTGTCGCAGAGGTGCGCGCCAGATTTAAGGGCGGCCGCGACAGCTGAAGAGGCGACGCGAGTATCTTCAACGACTCAAAGGATGAGCTGGATATGCAATGGCACAGGCGATATGGCTTGAGCAGGCTCAAGGTCAGGATGCATACTGGAACGAGAAGGATAGACTTACAATATACATCGCTCTGCCACCCATCACTTCACAAGTCCATGCTCTTTCAAACTCGCCGCACTACTCAAAATCGCTTCCTTTGCACTCCGTGGCTGCCAGCCCAGCACTTCTTTCGCTTTCTCGTTGGAGGTCGGCTTTGCTTTGCCAAGCTCAGGAGCAACAAGTGCCACAGCGCCATCGAAGTGCCCAATGATGCGTACCAAAAAGCTCGGTATCCTCCAACTAGCCACTTTCTTGGTCTCCACAGCCGGCAAACCAGTCCTGAGCATGTTCGCCAAGTTCTTCATCCAAATGAATTGATCATCGGATTGAGCAATGAAACGTTCTCCTGCTGCTTTGGGATGTTTCATAGCGAGGAGATGCAAATCTGCCACATCTCGTACGTCGACTACACCTAGGCCGAGGTTTGGTATGCCTGGCATCGTGCCATTGAGAAGTCGAAGTGGCAGTTCCAGACTCGCTGCGATATCCGAGCTCAAGATGGGACCAAATATGCCGCATGGACAGATCACGCTCAATCCCATGTTGTCACCTTCTTTGTCGATGAAGTCCCAAGCCGCTCTTTCTGCGATGATTTTACTTTTCTGATATGCAGGCACGCGATGACGTGGGTTGTTCAAGTTCGCCCAGTCCTCTTCCGTGAATGGGTCACCTGCTGCTCGGCCATCGTGTCCAAATACCACAGCAGCCAGAGAGCTTGTCACCACTACTCTTTTGACAGTGCCTGTCTTCTTTGCGGCGCGTAAGACGCGTAGTGTGCCATCTCTTGCTGGAGCGATCAATTCGTTCTCGTCCTTCGGTGTTGTAATCGTGAGAGGCGAAGCTACGTGAAGGATGTAATCACAGCCAGCACAAGCTTCTTCCCATCCATCGTCTGTGTTAAGATCTGCCACGAAGAACTGCACGCTGTTGGCTTGTGACTCGGTCGCGCCTCCATTCCGCAGAGCTTGTCGGATACCGCAGGATTTGTTGAGACTGCGGACTGTCGTGCGTAATCTGTAGCCTTGCTTCAGAGCGTGGAGGATGCAGTATGAGCCTAGAAAACCTGATCCTCCGGTCACGAGAATGGTCTCGTCGGACTCCATTGAGGAGTGAAAAGCTCAGGACGAGCCGTAGTGCTTATTGTAGTAGCCATGGAGACCTGTTTGTTAGCAGTGACAGGGAACTGTACTTATGCTTCAAGACGCGTGGTTACCAATGCCTGCTCGCGGAGACCGGCATGGTGCCATTGATAGGATGTTCGGCGTTACGTGAGCATCCGAGCCGTCCACGTCGTTTGGACGGTCCACCAGATACGATGACGACGCCATACTGTCAGGATTGATATACAAAGGTACGAGACACGTATGAAGGGAAGATGGAGTTTGAGCGATGTTGATCGAACGGAGGAAGGGTAGGTGCGGGCGGAGCTGGGCGGAGACGGTCACCAAGCAATTTAGCTCAGAGTGAATCAAAGAGCTTCAAATCAGTCAGGCTGCGCCCACTTCAAGGTTTCTCGTAGCTCTCATGACAGCAGTGGCATGAATATCCTGCATAATGGATCGGGGACGCTCAGAGGAATTTGATGTTCATGGAAGTCAGGACCCAAAATTCACAGCGTAGGTTTCCATGACCTTAGCGACCTTCACAGCCCTTGCCAGGTCTCAACCCAAGGCCATAGTGCTGCCAAGATCAGGTCTTTACAGCATTAGGACTCCTCCCAGATTCACCCTCTAGTGGTCAAGAGAGTATAATGTGGCATGTATCTCAGCAATTAGACGCAACATCCTCAAAGCCAGGCTAAGATGCAGCAACACGAGTGAGACGGTCCGGGCGGACCTTTTGGTTCGTTCTAGGCTACAAATTGAACTCGTGACTGTGGGAGAGTCGATGTCGCCGAGTCTTCGAAAGAGCCAGATATTACATAGACGTGGCCAGGACCATTTCCTCCCACGGAGCTATCGTGGTTGACATGGGCAACCATCCGTTACAGGTCTCTGCCGTGCCACAGTTGGGATAGCGATAGCGGCAGGCAAAGACAGGTGCCTCCACTGATCCAGATGCAGCCTGATACACAGCAATGTCGCTCAGACGCTCAATGTCATACGATGTGATGTCGGTTGATATCGAGAGCTTTGAGATGGAGCGTAGCGAGCAAGAAATTCTTCCCAGCTGCGCACGTGCCGTCTGATTATGTCATTCTGCGATCGCCGATGCCGCTGTTTCGCTCGAACCACTAGCCAGCCGTGGACTTTTCGTGACTTTACGCGTTGGAAAGCGCGTCCATCCAAACATTCTGCCTCCCGCGCACCGGCTTCTTAAGTGCTCTGGTCGCACCACTCTTTGCTTCACTCGACAACAACTTCACAAGCCTCCGACAACGTCTCCTCAAGCGACATTGATTGTGCTTGGGTTGTCGAAGCATCACATCAACTATACGGGAGGCTTTGGTTGAAACAAACTACACCATTACACAGTACAGCTCGAGGTAGAGACCTCGCTGCCACAGACGACCATGTTCGTCTACAAGCGCGGTACGTATCGAGCATACACATACATTGCCTGGGCACAGTAGCAGAGGACGTAACACGCCTCGCCACTGCTAGCAGACAAAGACGCCACCATCTCGTCTCGACTCTCGCTGACACGCATACAGATGGCCGCAAGGAGCGCGTCCAGTTCGACAAGATCACAGCTCGTGTATCTAGGCTCTGTTATGGCCTTGACCCAGAGCACGTCGATGCCACTGCCATAACAATGAAGGTCATCAACGGTGTCTACCAGGGTGTCACCACAATTCAGCTCGACGATTTGGTACGCGACGCGTCTCATATGCAACCACTTTAGCAGCGTGTACTGACGTTGGTAATAGGCCGCCGAGACTGCTGCATACATGACCACCACTCACCCAGACTACGCCATTCTCGCCGCGCGTATCGCTGTTTCCAACCTTCACAAGCAGACAAAGAAGCAGTTCTCTGCTGTTGTCTCAGATCTCTACCACTATGTCAACCCAAAGACGAGAAAAGCTGCGCCTATGATCTCGGACTACACATACAAAGTTGTCATGGAACACGCCGATGAGCTCAACTCAGCCATCGTCTACGACCGTGACTTCAACTACCAATACTTCGGCTTCAAGACTTTGGAGCGATCGTACCTGCTCCGCATCGACGGCAAGGTCGCAGAGCGACCACAGCAGATGATCATGCGTGTGGCTGTTGGTATCCACGGCGAGGACATTGAGGCCGCTATTGAGACCTACAACTACATGTCCAACAAGTACTTCACACACGCGTCGCCCACGCTTTTCAGCGCTGGCACGCCTAATGCCCAGCTCGCCTCATGCTTCTTGGTCGACATGAAGGATGACAGCATCGAGGGAATCTACGATACTCTCAAAACTTGTGCCATGATCTCCAAGAACGCTGGAGGTATTGGTCTTAACGTCCACCGCATCCGTGCGACTGGTTCATATATCGGAGGCACAAATGGCACATCGAACGGACTGGTTCCTATGCTCCGTGTCTACAACAACACTGCCCGCTACGTTGACCAGGGTGGCAACAAGCGTCCTGGTGCTTTTGCTATCTACCTCGAGCCTTGGCATGCGGATGTGCTCGCTTTCATGGACCTCCGAAAGAATCACGGCAAGGAAGAGGTTCGCGCCCGCGATCTTTTCTTCGCCCTCTGGATCCCAGATCTTTTCATGAAGCGTGTTGAAGAGAATGGCGAATGGACTCTGATGTGCCCGAATGAGTGCCCTGGCCTCGCTGATGTCTATGGCGAGGAGTTCGAGAAGCTCTACGAGCAGTACGAGAAGGAGGGTCGCGGCCGCGAGACTGTCCGCGCTCAGAAGATTTGGTACGCCATTCTTGAGGCTCAGACCGAGACCGGCGGCCCTTTCATCCTTTACAAGGATGCTTGCAACCGCAAGAGCAACCAGAAGAACCTTGGCACAATCCGCAGCTCTAACCTCTGCACTGAGATCATCGAGTACTCTGCTCCAGATGAGGTCGCTGTCTGCAATCTTGCATCCATCGCTCTGCCAACTTACGTTGACATCGAGAACGAGACCTACGACTTCAAGAAGCTTCATGAAGTCGTCCAGGTTGTCACCAAGAACTTGAACAAGACCATCGAGATCAACCACTACCCAGTGCCGGAGGCGCGAAAGAGCAACTTCCGTCACCGCCCCATCGGTCTCGGTGTCCAGGGTCTGGCAGATGCCTTCCTTGCTCTCCGCATGCCTTTCGACTCTCCTGAGGCACGGCGGCTCAACATTCAGATCTTCGAGACCATCTACCACGCCGCCTTGACCGCGTCTTGTGAGTTGGCCGAGAAGCTTGGCCCATACGAGACCTATGAAGGCTCTCCAGTATCGAAGGGTGAACTCCAATATGACATGTGGGGTGTAACTCCAACTGATCTCTGGGACTGGACTGCTCTCAAGGCTAAGATCGCCGAGCACGGTGTGCGCAATTCGCTCCTTGTGGCTCCTATGCCAACTGCCTCCACCTCCCAGATCATGGGATTCAACGAGTGCTTCGAGCCATACACCAGCAACATCTACTCCCGCCGTGTCTTGGCTGGTGAGTTCCAGGTTGTCAACCCATGGCTGCTCAAGGACCTCGTCGATCGTGGTCTCTGGTCCGAGAACATGAAAAACCGCATCATTGCTGACGGTGGCTCTATCCAACGCATTCCAAACATTCCAGATGACCTCAAAGCACTGTACAAGACTGTCTGGGAGATCAGTCAGCGAACTATCGTCCAGATGGCCGCCGATCGTGGTGCCTTCATCGATCAGTCTCAGAGCTTGAACATTCACATGAAGGAGCCCACCATGGGCAAGATCACCAGCATGCACTTCACTGGCTGGAAGCTCGGTCTCAAGACTGGCATGTACTATCTGCGAACCATGGCTGCTTCGGCACCAATCCAGTTCACCGTCGACCAAGAGATGCTCAAGGTCGCCGACACCAACATCGCCAGGACTGGAGCCAAGAAGCGCAATGCTTCCGGTGCATACAATGCTGTCAGCTCTGCTAAGCCTGCTTCGCCATCACCGAAGCCAATGTTGGAGAACAAGGAGACGAATCCGGTGCCAGCTGCTCCTCAAGATGTCATCACTCCTTCGCCGACACCTCCACCAGAGCCAAAGGCCAAGAGGACATTCGGCAGAACCTCATCCGCTGTTGTCAACCCACCTTTCCCTGCTGATATTGATGAAGGCGACAGCCCAGAGACTCTTGCCACTGATGGCCTGAGCGCTGTTCCGAAGCAAGAAGAGCTTCCAGAGCCTGCCATCAAGGCCAAGTCTGCACAAGAAGAGGATGGCGAGAAGGCAAGCGATGACCGCGAAGGTGACATCTACGCCGAGGCCGTCCTGGCGTGCAGTATTGAGAACCCAGAGGCCTGCATCATGTGCAGTGGCTAGACCTGTTCTCAATGCGTGTTGATGTTACGACTATTGGATCTTTATGTTTCGCATTTGCATGGCGTTGAAGGGCACGACTGATGGATCAAGGCATGGGTGTTGGATTTTGAACGCTGCCGCTAATCGTTGGCATGCTGTGTACTGTACCAGAATATACACTAAAGTCTTATTGTTCAAAAGCATACAAGCTGTGTCTCCTGTTCATGTGAATGCTGAGGAATCTTGCTGACGTGAAGGGGGAGCGGACTCAGCTCCACCGGTCCGCGTTCGAGACCATTGGCGCGTTTTGATGACGGAATCTTCAAAGGCAATTCCTTCGATTTTGTAATCAACCATCGACAGCCACCACGAAGAGTATCGAGCGTTCTGCATAGCAACGAGACAATTGGAAAGGTCAAGCTGAGCATTAGAGCTCGTGAGGAATATTGATACACACCCGGCCTGATTCCATACAGCAACACGGCTCCTCTGATCTTCTCCCGCGTTCGGCGACTCGGGCATCTGCATACACCCCTCCAAATCTACCACAGAGCTCTTTTAGCACGCGATTTGTTGATGCACCACACGTCATCTTGAGCCGCATATAAACTAGGTAGCTGTCTGTTTTTTAATCTCAAGGCGATTCTCCTCTGCAAGTCGACAAAGTGTCTCAATCAATACCCCTCCGACTCTTCACCATCACATCCGCAAGGATAGCACCACTTCGAAAGACCTTCGAGACGGCTTCCACGGACCGGCTCCGATCCTTTTCACGCCACTTCTCTTCTTCCTCGCCCATCATGGCGCCTGTACAGAAGGAATGCGATTATTTGGTCATTGGTGGCGGCTCGGGTGGATTGGCGAGTGCACGAAGAGCAAGTGGCATGTATGGTGCTAAGGCGATTGCTCTGGAGGTAGATCGTCTTGGAGGAACATGTGTCAATGTGGGATGTGTGCCAAAGAAGGTGACATGGAACGCCGCAGCGATGGCAGAGACCATCAAGGAGGCCCACAACTACGGCTTCAGTGTCAAGACCACTGCACCATTCGACTGGCCAACCTTCACGCAGAAGCGTTCTGCATATGTCAAGAGACTGAATGGCATCTATGAGAAGAACTTGAAGAATGACAAGGTGGAATACCTACACGGACTTGCAAGCTTCCAGGACCCACACACCGTCCGGGTTGTGCTGGACGACAAGAGCGAGGTAGACATCAAGGCCAAGAAGATCCTCGTGGCAGTGGGTGGACACCCGAACTATCCCCCTGTGGAAGGTGCAGAACACGGTATCACATCTGATGGCTTTTTCGAATTGCCAAAGCAGCCGAAGAAGGTCGCAGTTGTGGGTGGTGGCTATATCGCAGTAGAAATGGCCGGCATGTTTCACGCGCTCGGTACGGAAACGCACTTGTTCATTCGGCACGACAAGTTCCTGCGGACCTTTGACCCAATAATTCAAGACAAGGTCGTGGCAGAGTACGAGCGCCAGGGAATCATTCTCCACAAGAACTCCTCGCAGTCCAAGCTTGAAGAGCTTGACACTGGCTCCAAGAGGCTGCACTACAAGGACTCTAACGGCGAAGGTGTTCTCGACGTTGATACCGTACTTTGGGCCATCGGTCGCAGTCCTGAGATCGAAAAGCTCAACCTCGATATCACTGGAGTCAAGCTCAACGACAAGGGCCATATCCCAGTAGACGACTATCAGAACACCAATGTCGACCACATTTACGCCCTGGGCGATGTCTGCGACAAGGGCTACGAACTCACACCAGTAGCCATTGCTGCAGGCCGCAAGCTTGCTGATCGCTTATTCGGCGGCAAAGCGGACGCAAAGCTCGAGTACGAAAACATCCCATCCGTCGTCTTCTCCCACCCAGTATGCGGCACTGTCGGTCTCACCGAGCCCGCGGCACGAGAAAAGTATGGTGACGATGCCATCAAGGTCTACCAAACTTCCTTTACAGCCATGTACTACTCCATGATGGAGCAGGATGACAAAGGCCCGACCGCGTATAAGATCATTTGTGCCGGCAAGGAAGAGAAGGTTGTGGGTCTGCATATTTTGGGAGCAGGATCCGATGAAATTCTACAAGGATTTGGTGTTGCCATCAAGATGGGGGCTACGAAGGCGGACTTTGATCGCTGTGTGGCTATCCATCCTACTAGTGCCGAGGAATTGGTTACTATGAAATAGAGTAGATGATGCGGGGTGGAGTATATGAATGTATTGGCTGAAAAAGGAAGTCGTTGTGAGGCGGAATGTGCTGTGGGGATCATGTAGCCAAGATCTCCACTACTATATCTGCGGTCGATATCACATAGATGTAAATATGGAGTCTTCTTCGTCACTTGCATGGCACGGGCTGAAGTGGCTACCTGCATGTCAAGGTAGGTCGAAGCGTACCAGGATCTCGGACCTGCCTGTCTCTATACCTCTTACCTTGGGAGAGTACTGGACTAGGAAGAATCCAAATGCGATATGCAACTGGACGCGAGAACACTGAAAAGTGCGTTCGCATCAACAACCGCCTACATGCCCACCACGAACGGTGAGATGTTCGCAATTGCTGAAGCCTCCTCCAAGTCAAAAGTGGATCACATATTGCGATGCTGTACTATATCTATCCCGCCTGCTGTGATGACGACTTCTCTCAAACTGCAGCCAAACCCGTGATCGTCACCGGGGAATTCGCAATGGGCAATCTATGTTCGTCGGCAAATATAGATGAGAGTAAATTGCATGCTGACAGTTTTCTCCCGGCTCACTAGCAACGAGCTTCCGATGCAAATACATTTTTCGTGCCTTCTACATCCATTCTTTCATGCTTCGAAATGTCCCTGAATACTATTGTTCTCTTGAAGTTGTTGTACCTTGGAACTAGTATCGTTGTTCTAGAGCGAACGTTGTTGACAGGGATTTCGCACGTGGCCGTTTGCAGGGGTCGCTCTTCCCGATCATCCGTTTACCTGTTTTGACTTGAGTCTCATTTCCACTTCGACGCCACGACAAGCCCACACATACTGAAAACCGTGTTTGGTCGGAGAATGAGGCGTTTTTCCACGTGCTGGTGTTACGACAGGAACCAGATTCTTGGTGCGACATCTTCATTCAACATTGGCAGGGACTGGATACGCGCGCTGTGGGTTGTGGCTCCTCACGCTCGCTCCACTCGCTCTTCATCCTGGAACTCGAGTCTGTGTTCCCAAAAACATTGGACCTCGTGGGTACCAGATATAGATCTGCACATGGTTGAATGGCGCACCACAATATCTGTCGCCGCGACGATGGGTAGAACATGGTACTGCAGATGACCCTTGAAGCAAAAGACGAAATGTACTAACAAAGCATTGATACTCTGAATGTCACTTCCAGGACTTCACGAAATATAGGCATGCAACGTCTAAATGAAGATGAAGCAGCCGAAGAGGATATATCTCGAGCGTCTCGACTCTACGTTCACCGGCGTTCATCTTGGCCTGTTATCTGCCAGCTTGCGTGACGAACGCCTCTGCGGTCGCTCCGTGAAAGGTAACAGCCTCAATCGCGCTTATGCCCCTTCAGGCGGCTGATGTGATGATCAGTTCTGGAACTGGTTTCACCAAGACCTTCAAGCGAGCCTATCCGGAACACGATCTGCAGCCACATCACTTTATTCCAGCTCGCCAGGTACCCGGAATCTGGCTCCTCATGCACTTCTGTCTACGTTATCACCGCTGGCGAAGTTTTTGTATAGCAACGTTGACATGGTTCTTCATCATGCGATGCACGGTAAGCTGGGATCTGGCCCTGTGACCAGTTCTTCGGTAAGGCTTTTCTTTCTCGTCGATAGGAGATCTGACTCTTTCTTGATATATGTATGTATCCCGTCCCTTCTCTGCACCACCTTCATCCACTTCGATCAGCAACACAAAGTCCAACTTCTCCACGCTCATTGGTCTGCAACAATATCAACACAACCACTCTCTGGACTTTAGCCACACCATTACGATTCACACCACTACCATCTCACACACAAATCTGGCAATCCTTCATGGATCACCTCTGTCCGCGCCAATCCTTCCCACTGGCACCATGCCTCTCATGCCTTTCTCAGACAGCTCCCTCATCACCAAGCCACAACCAACAGCAACACAACAACGACCACCACATCCGCACCCGCTTCGATCACACCGTTCCTCAGAGAACGTCTTGGCCCAACAGTCTTCACAGCCGAACACCATCAATGACCTCAATCCGTTCCGCACGACGATCAACTTCAGTCGAACCTACCTCCCGAGACGAAGAAGATCAATGGATGCCACTTCCTTTGGATCTCGAGAAACCTTCTCGTCACCGAAAATGGCTGCAGCAGTTCTCTCAACTGAGGAGAGATTCGGCTACGCTTCCAGAACATATGAACAACAACAACGAAAGGACTACCCGGTGATTCCTACTAGACCGCCGCTGAGACCGACTGTTAGTTTTGGGAGTGTTTCTGTTGCGACTTTTACTTCGCATGATTCGATTTGGAAGGAGAAGAATGGGGCAATTCCTTCACTGCCGAAGAAGAGAGGGTGTCTTGCATTTCTCTCGTGCCGCCGTCGAGAATGAAGGCTGGACGCCTGACAACTTCTTGTCAGAACTTTTTCCTATTTTTGTCTCTCGGTTCTGTTAGCGTGGCGTTTGCAAATGGGTGCAAAGAAAAGGGTATCCTGCAAAGGAGTTGTTATGAAGGCAAGCGTGGTTGGAATAGAGATACCCTAAGCATTTGTTAGCATCTGTCGATATGTGTATGATATAGTACGAATGGATATGTATGATTGGTATACGGAGATCCAACAAATTAGTCCTGCGCCGCCCCAGTAGCAATTGATTCAGAGTTGATTCAGCATTGATTAACACCCCAGGCGCAGGACTAAGTTGTTAGACCCCCGTAGTGTTGTACACACTAAACAGCATGGCTCTTTCCATTATTCATTGTGTTTGATCGATATTGATTCGACGTCAATCAATTTCCGTTCTTCAGCTCCTCTACCCCGGGGACTTCGAGTCCTTCCCTCCTCCCACTTACATTACTATGACTTCTTGCAAAAGTACCCAGGGACATACTATTCATGCTCAACATGGCATTCTGTGTCTCGAGCTCTCTGCCCTCGAGTATTCCGACCGTCTGTCCTTGTGACACCCAGATAGATAAGCCATGGCACAATCCTCAACACTCGTTCGGCCTCCTCTGCAAGACGCGACCAGACAGATCCGCCTACTACAGCTGCAGCTTGACGATCGGCGAGGAAGAGGAGACAGGGTGATACACTGTACGCTGGACGTGCATTTCCTTGAGGATGTCGTAGGTCAGTACGTTGCTGTATCGTACACTTGGGGTGGCACAGATGAGACACATACAGTCCTTGTCAATGGCCAAAAGTGCCAAGTACGCTACAACTGCTGGCAAGCGCTTGACCAGCTCAAGCAGCATGGCATTCAAGAGTACTGCTTCGTTGACTCGATCTGTATCGACCAAGGAAGTCATCGTGAGAAGAGACAGCAGGTAGGCCAGATGAGCACCATATACTCCGGAGCAAAATTCGTCGCTGCCTCACTTGGTGGTAAAGCTGCCGGGCAGGAAAAAGCGATGCGACTGTTCAGCAGCGACATGCTATCTTTACATGCAGATCCCAAGGAATGGGTGCAGATGCTTCATCACATCTCGGAACGCAGATACTTCACCAGGGTCTGGACAACGCAAGAGTGCATCCTGGCTCAAAGAGTGGAGTTCTTCTGTGGAAGATCTCGAGTCCCTCTTCAAACTCTCGAAACGAAGCTGAAGCAGCAAACTCGAGCAGTGTTAGGGCTAGCTATGTTAACACAACTCACCTCCTTCCTAGACGACTGCAGCAAACTCAGAGGACAGCAGTCCGACCTCCGGGGACTTAGTCTTTACAACGTTATTGATCACGGAACTAGTCTCTTGCACCCAGCTACAGCCATTATCCGCTATGGCGTTCGAGAATGCGTGGATCCACGCGACAAGATCTTTGGTCTCCACTCACTCATGTTTCCAGCAGCTCGAGCGCGTATTGACATCGACTACGAACTGCCACTTTTCGACGTGCTACTGAAATACATCGACTCACATGAATGTCTCGTGGATCAGAATGCTCATGAGGCACTGGACAACGGGCATGGAGACGAAACCCATGATGCTACGAGCCTTGGCGAGGTCATGCTTTCGATTCGATTGCTTTCCCACCAGTTTGCAGCTACATCGCCGGAGTTCCGAAGGTCCTTCAAAGACTTTTGCTCAAGAAAAATCAAGAGGTACGATCATCGAAGAGAGACACCGGATACGAACATCCCGGTGGTGATTTGCCCAGCGCTGTACCATAACATCACTACCGAATCACACGTTGCGCACGAAGACTGTGACATGATCCTGAGATCAGACCAAGGAGATAGGCTATTACAACGAGGGCTGCGACCCGTCGTCCCCCACCCATCAATGGAGGGCGACTGGAAATTTCACCAAGCTTGCTCCTGTTGCGAGACAGAGCGACCACAATTCACTAAAGCTCACTTGAAGGATCTGGCATGCGTGCGGGCTTCATCGAACGATTCGAATCTTATATCGAGCTCGGACTCTCACAGGCTCCTTTACAAACGCCACAGAAATAAAGACGCCGGCTTAGTCTTCCAAGTCCCAAAAGAGACATCGAATGGTGACATCCTGCTTTTCATTGGCTCATATAACCCTACATCTTAAACACAAAAAACCTTCAGGCAATTTCTAGTATGCAGGAAGCAGCCACATGATGGAGGTCATCGATATAAGATCCTTGGACCAGCATCTCATCGAGCTACAATGAATGCTCAATCTGGAGAGACTTTGTCTTTCAGTGCATATGCGCACCATTGGTCCTATGATTTACAACGACGAGCAATGATCTCTCGAGATGACCTCCTTGCTTTGTCCTTGACGACCCGCGAAGAGCTCATTACATCGAAATTCGAGAAGAACGGATACCACGATCGCCTCAATATGATCAGTCTGCGAATGCCCGAGAGGAGACAAGAAGCTCAAGTCATGTTGGAAATGGAACAGCACGTTGCTGAGTTTTTGGGATATGATGCGCTCGAGGAGTTGGCTACAGTCGACTTGTCTTGACAAATCCGCCTTCAGACGAAAAGAACAACCGACAGTCGCTTTCCCGATCTTGATCATGGGCTTGCAGTCGTCACCGGGCTTTGAAGCGCAAGGCTGTACACTTGGTCCTTGTAGATGGTCCATGGCACTTCTTTGTCTTTGCGACCTCAGGTTCCAACTCCCATGCTCTCAAACGCTGCTCGCTGCAGCTGGAATACACCATCTTGGATCCAGAACTGTATTCTTGGGGATAATCGACGCTTCAGTCTGCCGATCGAAAACAGTTCTCGAAGGGCGACAAAGTCCAAGATTATGACAAGGGTGAACTCCAGCGCCCCAGAAGACGTCCTAGTCCTCTCAGGAAGCCTCCGAGGCGATTGACCGCGATGCCGTAGTGCACAACCCCCTCGTCTGCATCCGGCGGCCAGGCACCAGAGATTTTGCATGCACTCAAGCGTCGATGTCGTTTTGGGATCTCGTAGGTGACGCGGCAGAGTCGATTTACTGCTTCGTCGAAAATGGCTTTCATGTCTTCGACGTCGAGATCTGGTGGTTCTTGTGAGGCCATCGGTGCTGAACTGCAGATTCTGTGTTAAGGCATCGTTGCTTGATGATGGGTCGCGAGAGGTGATGGAAGATAAGAGATGTTGTGTTGTCTTGGTAACCACAGAGGGCAGAAGAGGATGTTTTGATAGGACGCAAGGTGTCAGATATAGCAATACTGCTTCTCGATTATGAGGATGTCTTTCTTCGGTCCTAGTCTAAAGTCTCAGTCCAGACATGCATGTCTCACGACTGCAACAAGAGCAATGCATGCGCCCTCGCAAGATCAGCTAGAGTTTCCTCAAGCCCTGTCTCAGGATGAATGAGTCCCTTCTCAAAGAATATCTGATGGACTTCGTGCGAGATATATGTGAACCACACAAACGTCCAAATATATCCCGTCATCTTTTCAAATCTGGTCACAGCCGCCTCATGCTTTCTCCCACCTGTCTCACGCCACACAAAGCGCACGAAATCCTCGATCGTGATGATGACAGCTTGGCTCATGAAGAAACGGAAATTACCCATTTCGTCTGGTCCTGCGCAGAAGGAGTACCAGGCATGTAGTACGAAGCTTATGAAGAAGCTTCCGTAGAGCTTGGTATATCTTGAGGCGAATGTGCCTTTCTTCACTCCAAGAGCGGATACAAGAAGACCGCTGTAGACTTCGAATGTTCGCCGAAAGGATTGGTGCCAGACTTGTCCCCAAGTCCGGCGGACTGACCAGGCGTTGCCCACCTTGCCGAATAGTGGTGGCCATTCGGAAGGTGAACAGATTCCAAGGAATGTTGTGATGGCTGCTGCGGTTGAGTATAGCATTTTCGAGCTGTCGAATATTCGCGTCTGACAGGACCAGATGAAGATTATCTCGATCAAAAGCGTGTATGCCAAGCTGCCATCACCGTCTTCGCTGTTTCGTGTGCGTAGCGTGGCCGAGAAGTTGATGAGGTACATTTCCGCTGATCTTCGAATCCAGAGTTTGACTACCCTCGTCAAATGGCGATAAGCTGCTTGTCGATTTGTGAGGCCGATGTCTCGATTCGATGGAATCTTCGCAACCTGCCAATTCCAGCCTACACCTCGCCAGGAAGAGAGCAGCGCGCAAGCCCAGTAAAACCGTTCTTTATACGATACGCAATCTTCGAGCGCCACGCCTTTGATGCCGCTGTTCTTGAAGGCCTTGACCGCTGTGCTCGAACCTGATCGTGGTCCCTTAGGACTATTAAGAAGGCGGGCCTGTCGATCTTGAAGAGCTCCGATGATCATATGGTCGGTGAAGCTCAGGAAGGTGAGAAGTGTGATTACACACACGAAGTAGTCGTCGCTGATTGAGCCGGTTGTGTACACGATTCGCGTGAAGGCCAGGAACGAGACGATAGGAAATACGAAGACAACACGGACAGTCCCATCAAGCTTCGCTGTGCAAGATCCAATACAGATCGCTATCATTAGTGGTAGGTGCCATCGCGGTTGCTGAGGCCTGGTATCATAGTCAGGCAGATAAGGCGATAGCCATGAACTGATCAAGTCTCTCATGTTTCGTTGGGAGTTTGATCTTTCGAAAGAGCTTCTTAAACGGATTGCTGGTTGTAGTGGATAGCTACGCGCTGGTCAGGTGTATATGCAAGTTCCCACGACAGCTTGGTCAGCTCCAGCCTCCTTCAGCAAGCTCTCATCAAGAAAATGTAGGATCTGCATCGTCTTGGCGCTCGCGATGCCCTGCTTTGTGCGAACACATGCATGATTAGCCACTTACGACGCGTTCTCACCTGTCCTCGCTGCTCGTCGCGTCACAAGCATGAACTCAAAGGGTGTCGCGAACAATACCGAGTCTGAGTGGCGTCCATTCTTGGCAGCGTTTATCCATTACGTCGCACGAAAGAGGGCGCGTACGACTTGGTAGAAATGTAAAGCGGCATGTCAGACAAGGCTGTCTCCGAGATTTCTCGGAGTGCTTGGTGCTTTGTAGGAGGTGTAGTCGAAGTCAGAGTGGAGCTCCTGCTCTCTCACCCTCGCGCGCCAAGGCCGAGAACAATCGGAGCTCGGTCTGAACCCTGTGAGGTAATCGCGGTTGATCTCGTGCCTTCAAAACTTCCCACGCTTTATAGCTCTGCTGTATTTTGTATATACTGCATAGTATTTCGTAATGGCCGCGGTCACACCAGAACAAGGCGTGGCCGACTTGAGCCTGAACGGCGACAAGTCTGTCGAGAAGCAGAATGGAGGGAAAACCACAACCGGAACCAACGGCGATGTAGAAGGCGGTGACTCCGACGATGATGAGGCCGACGAAGGCGAGGAAGGCCAGGCCAACGGCGCTGGGGGTGAGGGTGCGGCCAAGAAGAAAAAGAAGAGAAAGCCACGCAAGAAGAAGAAGGCTGGTGCGGGAGCGACAGGCGGCGGCGCAAAGGCTCAAACATCTCCTCCTACCAAGAAGGTGTCAGATCTGTTTCCTGATAATAGCTACCCAATTGGAGAGGAAGTCGAATACAAGAACGACAATGCATACAGAACGACGAGTGAGGAGAAGAGACATCTTGATCGGATGAACTCGGACTTCCTCACAGACTACAGACAGGCTGCAGAGGTGCATCGAGAGGTCAGAAAATATGCCAAGGCTCAGATCAAGCCTGGTATGACTTTGACTGAGATTGCGGAAATGATCGAGAATGGTACGAGGCATCTGACGGGACACATGGGTCTTGAAGAAGGCGATAATCTGCTTGGAGGTGTTGCTTTCCCAACAGGTCTCAGTTTGAACCACTGTGCAGCGCATTACACTCCGAACGCAGGTAACAAGATGGTCTTGAAGGAAGAGGATGTCATGAAGGTTGACTTTGGTGTTCACGTGAATGGTCGCATTGTTGACTCGGCTTTCACGGTCGCCTTCCAACCACAATATGATAATCTTCTGGCCGCTGTGAAGGATGCGACCAACACCGGTATCCGACTCGCAGGTATCGACGCTCGTATGGGCGAAATCGGTGAAGGTATTCAGGAAGCCATGGAATCGTACGAAGTCGACATTAATGGCCAGACATATCCAGTCAAGGCCATTCGCAATCTCAATGGCCACACGATTGGCCACTACAGCATCCACGGCGGCAGTGCCGGAAAGTCTGTGCCTATCGTCAAAGGTGGAAGCAATGAGAAGATGGAGGAAGGAGAGACTTACGCCATTGAAACATTCGGCTCGACCGGAAAAGGTGTGGTCAGAGATGATATGGAGACATCGCATTATGCAAAAATCGCGGACGCGCCAAAGGTCGCGCTTCGCGTTGCAAGCGCAAAGACGCTGCTGAAGTCCATCGACAAGAACTTCGGTACTTTGCCTTTCTGTCGGAGATATTTGGACCGTTTGGGACACGAAAAGTACCTGCTGGGCTTGAACAATCTGGTCCAGAGCGGCATTGTAGCCGACTATCCGCCACTTGTCGACATCAAGGGCAGCTACACGGCTCAGTACGAGCACACTATCCTGCTCAGGCCGACTGTCAAGGAAGTGATTAGTCGTGGCGATGACTACTGATCAATGAGATATGATATGCATGAGGCCACAAAAGGCACACACGGAGTTTTCTATTCAACAAAATACCCATTAAACGCACAATTCAGTTGACATCTGCTTCTAGTATCCTGCCTCTTCTTTTCTTATATCCATCCTCTTCCATCTCCCCGGCTTGCCGAGTGGGGCTAAGCCGATCTCACCCCGCCGAGCCCGACTTCATGACATCGCATCGAAGAACCATTAACAATCCTACATACACCCTTGCAGCGAGGCTACGATATGCTAGCTTCTCTTGGATGGTTCTGTCGCACTCATGGCTCCGACACCAGTATACACGCCGCCACCAGGCCTGCGAACGAATCTTGAGGACTTTTCCGACTTTATAGAGAAGCAGCACGGTGTCAGGATAGGCAAGTCTGTGAGTCTTTACGAAATAAGCTACGGCAACTGAGTCTTGTGGTCAGATCGCTATGCGGACCTACACCGATTCTCGGTTACGCGAATGAATGACTTCTGGATGTTATTCTGGAAGTTTACAGGCATTCAAGCTTCAAGACAGCCATCTAAGATATGTCGATCAAATCTCATAGAACCACAATCTTACTTACCGCAATACGCTGTAGATGAATCATTACGGATCGATCAGTTTCCGATGTTCTTTGAAGACACGAGACTCAATTATGCAGAAAACGCCCTATGTGGAGCCCGTAGCGACGATGATCTGGCTATCATTAGCATCAACGAAGAAACATTACAGTCACCTGAGAAGTACACTTGGAAAGACATGAAGGATATGACAGCAAAGTATGCTGAGGCCATGAGGGCCTCTGGCCTATCGCGAGGCGACTACGTTGTGTCCATTGGCAGCAACAGTGCAAGGTCTCTCGGCATCTTGCTTGCATCAGCGTCCATTGGAGCAGTCATTGCAAACTTTGCTACTGATATCGGCGAGAAAGCACTCAACGACCGCCTTGATCAAATACAGCCAAAACTTATCATCGCTCAAACGACATACTCCTACAATGGCAAGCAGAACGACATCCAAGAGAAGATCTCGAAATGCGCGTCTGCCATCTCCAACAAGAAGCAATGCCAGCTTGTGACGATCGGCCCTGATAAGAACGTTTCTAATGACCACAGGACATGGCAGGACTTCCTCAGCCAAGCGAAAGGTGCACCTCTCCTTTTCGAGCAAGTACCATTTTCGACTCCTGTCCTAGTCATGTTCTCCTCAGGCACCACAGGCCCACCAAAAGGCATCGTACATGGTCACGGCGGGCTGATCTGCCAAGGCACAAAGCAACATGTCCTTCACCATGGCTTTGGTCCAGACGATGTACATATCCACTTCTCAGGCATAGGCTGGACGCTGTGGAACATATCTCTTGGTGCGCTCTTTGCCAAAACTACCATGATTCTCTATGACGGCAGCCCGTTCTATCCATCTCCAGAAAAGCTCTTACGAGTGATCTTGGATGAGCACGGCGTCACAGGCTTCGGAGGTGGACCTCGATACTTCGCTGAGTTGCAGAAAGCAGGCGTCAAACCCAGGCAGTTCTCTAGAAGACTTCACTCGATCTATTCGACTGGCGCAGTTTTGACTTCCTCACTAGCTCGATGGATCGCGGAGGCTTTCGGTCCAGTCTGTCAAATCCAGTTCTCCGGCGGTACGGAACTTTGCGGCAACTTTGTGGTCGGTCAACGAACAATGCCTACGTACCCTGGCGAATGTGCTGTCAAGGAGTTGGGCATGGACGTTGATGTCTTCACAGAAGATGGCAAGCCCGCTCCGGTGGGTGAGAGAGGCGAGCTAGTGTGCAAGAAACCTTTCCCAAACATGCCAGTCATGTTCCTTCAGGATTCTGAGAAGAAAAGGTATCATGCTGCGTACTTCGAAGGCTTTGAGGGTGTCTGGACGCATGGAGACTTCGTGAGGATTAATCCGGAGACGAAGGGCATATATGTGCTGGGCAGGAGGTAAGCATTTCATCTTTCTGGCGAAGCTTCAACAGCTAACATATTTACAGTGATGGCGTACTCAACCCTTCCGGCATTCGCTTTGGTAGCGCAGAAATATATACCGTGCTTGAATCCCCTTCGCTCAAGAAGCATGTTGTCGACGCCCTAGTAGTCGGACAACAACGCTCAGACTCGAAGTTCTCCGACTCCACCGAGCGAGTTCTCCTCTTCATTAAGCCAACCCCATCCTCAGCTTCCGGCTCCCTACATACTAAACCTGAAGTCGTTAACGCCATCAAAGCCAAAGTCATCGCAGACCTGAGCAGGAGACACGTCCCACATTTCATCTTCGAAGTTGAGGAAATCCCGTACAACGTAAATGGTAAGAAACTCGAGACCATGGTTAAGAAGATCATCAATGGTGGAGAGGAAGTTCTGAAGAAATTGAAGATGACAGAAGATGAGGCACGAATGATGAAGACTTTTGTAAAGTTTTACGATGTTGATAATGTAGGAAAGCAGAAGGCGAAGTTGTGAGGCGATAGACTCGATCACATGAAAACGAGTGAAAGAACCAGCGCACGGACTCGCTTGTCCGACACAGAACGTCATGTGCAAACGCTGACCGCACCTCAGTTTCTTGAGCTGCTTGGAACTGTTTCTACACCCTTTCTCTAACATCACCAGCAGAAAATCCAGAAGACCAGCTCCAGTCGATCGCTACCAATCTAAACACCACCCGCCACCAACTTTCCCGAGAAGAAGAACAAGAACACTCCCCCACAGCAACCGCCACGATGGTCAACGACCACACCAACGACAGCGACAACTACTACGTCGTCCGTATCGTCGTCGCCCTCGTTTGCATCATCTTCTCCAGCATCATCACAGGCGTTGTCATCTGGATGCTGTATAAGCGCAGCCAGCGCAAAGCCGCCGCTCAGCAGGAGCAGGAGCTTGGTACTCTTGCGCCAGCTGGCGGTCCGACGCCGGAGATTGGTCGTGCGCTGTGAGATACTGGTATGAAGGATGGCGACAAAGGACTGGCCCTGTCCAGTGGGCGCAGCATATCAACAAGGTTTCTTTTTGGTCATGGACCTAGTATGCGGCGCAATGATGCTACTGGGACCCGACGGCAGCTCCCCAGCTGTATGCTCCTCCGGCGTTTCTTCCCAGCACGGCTATTGTGCGATGACATTACCTTCCTCTCCGCGCAGAACGCCTTTCTTTCGCAGGGCGCCACCTCTTCGTCGCTCGATATACTAGACGAGTCAAAAGCAACCAGAGCGCAGGTGAGTTCCTACATGAGTATTTGTGGTTAAGAGAAGGCAAGAACTGATGCAGAGTGATTCAGGACACGGCTCTTGGGCTTCACCGAGATGGCTCTGGGATACATGGTCGAGCGAAGAGGGCAGCGGCAGGATTGAATGGTTGATTTCCTTGAGATGGTACGGAGAGAAGGATGAGTGAGCTGGCATACTTCACGACCTCACGTTTTTGGGATGATCCTCCATCTTAGCCTCCTCTCATTTCCAAAGCGCTAAATCAACCGGCTTAGGCCTTTAAAGCCTCCAAATTCCTGTCGTTGTGCTTCATGGACTATCTACCACAGAATATCGGATTCTCGCGATTGGGCCTCCTATCTCTGCTCCAGAAATCTTCCTATAAATCATGAGTTTCGGGTGGGCCCTCAATTCTATTGGGATTTAGGCTCGGAAACGGGCGATGAAGAGGTTTTCCGTCCCAGTACGCAACACATCCATGTATCAAGCTCTCCGCCCAGAACTTGGTGCATGAATTCTCCTTCACTCTCTCCAGATCGTCGTTGCTCAAGTAGGCGCGATAAGAGAGCTTGTCGTCCGGGCACAGTTCGAAATTTGTGGCGACTGTGCGATGCGAAAGTTCGAGCTCGTCGAATTGCTCCGCGATGTCGCATCCGTTTTTTAGTCGAATGAGGTATTTCTTCTTTCCTTGGTTGCGCATCACTTTTCGTTTTGCTGGATTGAGTTCTTGCTCGACTACCGCAGGACCGAGGCGGTAGGAATGGCCGAAACTAAGGAGCAGTATGGCCAGAAGGAATAGAGATTGGAGGAATTTCTTGGAACCTTTCCGCGACATCTTGAGGTATTGGGGCCCTGCACAGTACGATTTAAGTAGAAAAGGACTGTCTCTATTCTGGTGCCAAAGGGTTTATGGTCTCAGGTACGCAGGTCAGTGCCAAGTGCCAGCTTACCTTACCAAGTTACCACTATTCACTGACAGACTGAGTTCTGAGCGACCAGGGGCTGATAATCGTGAAGCGTAGATCCTCTCAGTGGACTCAGAGCGCGAAAGCAATGTATTAGCAGCGCGTGGCTATTCAGACTGAGGAACGAGTGCCCGCGAAAGGCTTGGAGAGTCGCTTGTTTCTGTTCTGCGTACCAGTCGCCATCTTCCTCTCCCCAGAGTCCCCTCTTCTGCAGCTCTCAGAGACTTCTATTGGGGACATTGACGTGTGAGGACAGGATAATTCTGCAACGAGAGCTGAATGGCACCGTTAACCTTACAAGACTCTGCAATCGTGCCAAAGTCATCTAACTAGGCTCGTGTCATTGGTGCTCGAAGCAGTGTATCAGATTCCGCATCCGCAGTGGAATCCCGATGCTGGCTTTATGACTGCAAGCTGTCGCAGTCGTGGCAGCTGTGGGGTGACAACTCATGGTGAAGACAGAGACAGAGTAGGAGAAGTCGGAGAAGGTGGAGGACGCCAAGGAAATCGCCCCGAGGCGAGGGTCAAAGCTCAGGCCTTGGAGGCACAACAACATCCTCTGCCCCTTCTGCTTCCTCTCTTTCATTGACAAGCCCACGGAGCCCATCGGAATACCATCTGCAGACTGCTCTGAAGGCATATTAATGTACCAACGTACTCGTCACTTCGCTCTTACTTCTCCATCAACCCAGAGTAACAGCGAAATGAGGTAGGTGGCGACCGCATTGGCGCCCAGGTCTTGACATACGCAGTTCACAATGCTTCATCTGCTCGCGTGCCATAGAGCGACAAGGCTGCCCTTGAATAATGTGCTCCGCGGCTGAAAGCCCCATCGGATTACCATCTATGGCAATAAATGAGGATGGATCTTTGCATGGCAGACTAGCAGCATGATACGGGCGTTGTCTCATTGCAGTAAGAGTTCGTTATTTATGTATAGGTCTACCTCCTTCCTGAGTTCATGCGCGATCTTGTTCAAGCAAGAGTTACTCCAGACTAGTCATGAAACACTCAAACGAGAAGCAAGAGGACGAGAAGCACGAGCAGAGCAGAAGCCATTCCAGCTCTCCATCTGGCTTATCCCGAAATGCTGGATCTGTACCGCAACAGCCTCAGCGAGCTTCGCGAAGTAAATGGGCGCGATACTTCGAGATCCCAGAATATGGCAGGCTTTCTGGTCAGGTCCTAAATTACAGCATCGGTCTCGTCGCAGGCTTTGCATTTCTCATGTTTGGTTATGGTTTGTAGCACCATGAGTGACAGCAGAATTTTGACCTGAAATGCTGACTGTCACCCACAGATCAAGGTGTTCTCTCCGCACTGCTTACCCTCGATGACTTTCAGCGCGACATTCCTCTCATGACACCGAGGGAGACCGCCAACGACCTTTGCTGGATCGATGGCGACCGCTTCAGACCCGACCCAAACAACTGTACCGGTGATCCGAACACACAAGCTGCAGGAGTAGCCATCTACCAGGTAGGGTGCTTCCTCGGTGCTGTAATCGTTCTCTACTATGGCGAGCGATGGGGTCGCAAGCCTACCACCTTTTGGGGATGTCTGATCATGATCATCGGCACAATTTTCCAGGCTGCAACCTTTGGCTATGGTCCTTTTGTCACTGGCAGAGTTGTAGGTGGAATCGGTAATGGCATGGTCACAAGTACAATTCCAACATGGCAATCTGAATGTGCGAGACCTCATCGAAGAGGATTTGTTATCATTCTTTCTGGTGCGTTGATCACCTTCGGCATCATGGTCGCTTACTGGGTCGACTATGGCTTCTTCTTTCTCGAGGGTAGTGTCCGCTGGAGATTCCCGATTGCTTTCGTAAGTGCAAAGCTCAAATCGAGATACACAGTGCTCATGCATCTAGCAGCAATCATTCTTCACAATCCTGGTAATGATTGGCTTGTTCTATCTTCCAGATTCCCCTCGCTGGCTTGCTTCGCGTGGACGAATGGCAGAGGCACAGGACGTCATCGCTCGTCTACGAGGCAAGCCAGAAGACGACGCAGAGGTCCAGCTGGAGCTTCAAAACATTAAGGAAGCGTTAGAGGTGCAGAATCTCGGAGGCGACTTCAAAATGCGAGAGCTTTTCATAAATGGTCCCTCGCAGAATCTTCGTCGCAACCTGCTTGGCATCGCAGCACAGTTCTTCCAGCAGATAACAGGCATAAACCTGATTACTGTGAGTAACATGAGCCAGTTCGTTGTTCTCAAGCTGACATTTCTGCCGAAAGTATTATGCGACCTTCTTGTTCGAGAACTCTCTCGGATTCAGTCCTGCCATGTCGCGACTTCTTGCCGCGGCAAACGGCACAGAGTACTTTCTCGCGTCACTCCTCGCTTTGCCGCTGATCGAACGCACCGGTCGCCGCAAGCTCATGCTGTTTGGAGCCTTCGGTATGGCCGCATCTATGGCTATCCTAGCAGGAACTGTCTCGACAGGTACCACAGACCCTGAAACAGGTGCACCAAATTTGTCAACCACATATGGCGTGACAGCGACAGTCTTTCTCTTCGTCTTCAACACATTCTTCGCAATAGGATGGTTGGGAATGACTTGGGTAAGTGCCGAGGTCAACGCCGATGTCGTGCTCTCTTACTGACCACCTGCAGCTATATCCGGCCGAGATCACCAATCTTCGCATCCGCATCCAAGCAAATGCTCTTTCGACCTGCTCCAACTGGGTATCAAATTTTTTAATCGTGATGATCACACCGCCTGCATTCGCCAACCTTGGCTACCAGACGTATATCATCTTTGCAATCTTCAACGCGGCAATCATCCCCTGCGTATACTTCTATTTTCCGGAGCCGAAAGGGAGAAGTCTGGAGGAGCTTGATGTCATCTTTGCGAGTGCGCACGCTGATGGAGTCAGTCCTGTGAAGAGAGCTGCAAGAATGCCCAAGCTTGAGGACAACGCCCTAGAAGCGGAGCTGATCAAGTACTTCGGGGGAGACGTGGAGGAGGTGAGAAGGAGGAGCAGCGTGCACAATGTTGGTATGGCGGCGCAGTAAGACGCAGGCCCGATCCAAGACTGGACCTATTCACCATATATCACCGAACGAACTCATGCTCATGCCCACCACAACACGCGCTAGGGCTGAAGTCCTATAACTTCTCTACAAAAGGCAAGTCCAGAACAAGAAGATGCAATGCTCTTTTCACTCAAAGCTACAGCAAACACACTCTCGGCAACAACCTAAGCATCGCTCCAAAGTAGGTCGAAAGCAAGGCTGGCATGTCATTCCCCTCCACAACTACCCTGCAACAACCACTGAAATAGGACACCACAAACGCAAAGCAGGTCGATCGCAACGATAATAGGTTCTGTGTACCTGGAAACCCCGGAAAGTGATGAGCCCGTCTGCCCACTTCATACCTTCCCAACACAACATGGAGAACTTGACGACATCTTCCTAGAAGTGGCCCCTTCTCCTGAGATGATAAAGGACTGGTGCTCGCCCTTGTGTCCCATGGTTTCGGGTTTCGAAACCAGATAGCTGCTAATCATGGTAAAAGTCACCGGCCACGCTTCACCAACGGCAACACTTGTTGTCATATTTACCTCGACTTCACTTGCTTTCGTAATCGTCGCACTACGACTTTGGACTCGCCTCGGCATTGTGCGACGAGCTGGATGGGATGATCTTCTCGTAGCTATTGCGCTCTTAGAAGCTTGTTTCTTTACGACATGTGTGGCTCTCGAAGGTGAGCGAACATTGCCATTCCCTGAGAGATAGAAGTCGCAGGTATGCTAAGTGCTTTCAGTACACTTCGGCTTGGGTCGACACCTCAAGACTATCACCCCGGATGAAATGACTGGTCTTTTGATATCGCTTTGGGTGTCGGTGTGGAACTACTATATTGGTCTCGGCCTTGCTAAGCTGTCGATTGTAAGTCGAAGATATAAAGCATCGGACTAAACACCATCACTGATCAGTGGAAAGGTGGTCCAATGCTTTCGAATCTTCGGTCACATCCGAGCCTTCGCAATAGCCTCCTACATCCTCGCATCCATAATCATCGCATTCACAATCTTCGCAACGCTCACCTCGATATTCATGTGTCGACCTGTCCCACATTTCTGGCATCCCATGGAAGAAGGTGGCTATTGTTTACCACGTTTGCCACTATGGTAAAGCCAAAGACTAAATCTCATCTCACGCAAGGACTAATTTGTTATCCAGGTTCTTCAACTCAGCCTTCACAATGGTAACAGACATCGCCATAACCGTCCTACCCATGCCCGTAATCAAATCTCTCCACATGACAAAACGACAAAAGATAATCCTAATGCTGGTCTTCGGTCTCGGAGGTCTGATTTGCGTCGTCTCAGTCATACGCTTCTACGGGATCTACGCAATTTCCGTATCACACGACGATAGCTGGGAGAACCCTCAAGCGGCTGTGTACTCTAATGTTGAGCTGACTGTTGGTATCATTGCTAGCTGTTTACCAACATTGAAGGGTCTGGTTGAGAGATACTTTCCGAGACTTTTTAAGAGTAGATCTTCGATGGGGAGTAGTGGTTTTGGAGGCATCGCTTCCGTTGAGACTGGAGGCAGTAGGTCCAGACACGGGAGAAAGAACGAAGCGGATGTACAAATTGAGATGGCTCATTTGACGCCCAGTAAAGGCGGAGGACCGAAAATTATCGTCGAAGCACACGATAGCAAGGAGAATCTTGTTAGTCAGATTTAGAACGGTACGAGATTCTGGCGCAGGACGCCAGAAACCGAGACAACGATCATGAAGCATAATGTTTTTGTTTCACGAGTCTCACTTTCGAAACATCCCTTAACACAAGCAGTGAACAGTAGTTCGTGGACCTTGCCTGGTACCACTTCCGAATGTGGTCATGATCCTCGAACCTCGCTCCATTTGAGAGTGAGATCCCACGTCCTCAAGCAGAAAGTACTGCAGCTCCCTGGCTATCAATATTTGGTGATGGATGTTTTGAAGTGTCACCACTCGGTCGGCAGCCAAAACCAGCTGCTCCATTATTGGTATTGCTTGCATAGCATCCTAGTTTCGAAATAAACATTTGACATGCTCCACGCTATTCTCCAGACTCCAGGTGCAAGCCATGTTCCAGTATAGCGTCAAGGCTCTTACTGACTCCCGGTCTCGGTCGCCACGACGAAAGAGTGGTAACTTCACGCGATCCGACACCAAACCATTCCATCGGCAAACAGATGTTTCACCGGACAGCACCATTCTAGTCGTCCAAAGCTTCCAGATTCCTCATAAGATGATTCAAAGCACCACGTGCCACTCAGAACCGACAGCCAGGTTCAATGAACACCAACGTCATGTTCCTGCATGGAACCTGAGTCGGTATATCTGTGAGCCGACGCTCTGCCGACTCGCCTCAGATGTCATGACAGATTATTACGACTCCGGTGACTCGCTGTCAAGTTAGGTCTGACGCGAAAGAGGCGACTGATTTTGAAGTTGTTTCATTGTGGATTTGTACATTTTACGTCTTATTTGGCAACGCACCGATCGCGAGATACAATGGTCGCAATACTATCAAATACTCTTTTAATTGATATTTCGAATACCCATACTTGTGGCAAAAGTCGAAGATAAAAACTTCGAGGAAGGATGCTCCAGGACTGCAAGCGTCTAGCAAAAGCAGACTCGTCCTTTCAACACATCATTGCAATTGGGTATCCCGGTGACAAGTTCCGCCCATCAGAGGCCAACACAAAAGCGTTGGCCTCTTGAGATCAAACTCCTGTACATCAGTAGTGTCCTATTTCCTTAGCCAGGGCGACATCCAGTCAAGCCCTTGTGTCCGTGACTCCGCGCTTGCAGGCCCGTAGAACTTTTGTTTACTCTTGGTTGGTTTTCGTAAAGGTCGTGATCGTGATTTTCATAATTTGTGTGATGTGGTGTGTGCTGTTAAGACAATACGGTGAAGGATAAGGTCCACGTGTCCACCGAACATGTGCCGTCCATGGGTATTTTCACCTAGAGGCGCCCAAATTCGCGCGTGGACCGAACAAGGATGTCGGGTCCGTGAAGATCTTGAGGAACGATTGCTTTCTTGACGGCGCCCTGCGATGCTGGATTTTGGCGTATTGAACCATTGGTCCAACAATGTCGGCCTCTTCGACTTTTGGGAACTTTGATGGCTGGTTGGGATCCTCCAGTGATGGCATTTTTGAGATGGCCTGCGTCTCGGCCAAAGGCTGGTAGAATGTGTTATCGGCGCTAACTTGAGCTTCGGCGTTGGCCATCTCGTGGTTTGCCCGCCATACGGCGTCAATCTCAGCCCACTTTTGCTCAGTGAGCTTGTAAGTCTGCGATGTGACGCCGTAATGCTCGCTGATGTGGACGGCTTGACGCATGAATTCGACACGAGCAGCCTCCCAATCATCAAGCAGTTGCTTACACGAATATGCATCGCAAACTTCCGGCAGGTAAGGTTCAGGCTTGATGTGAAAGTTCGCATGGCCAAGCTTGATTGCCCAGGGATCAGTCTCTCTCTCCGCAATTGAAAGCGGAGGAATTTCCGAGGAAGGTTGTAGCACATGGCTCGAGCGGGACGCGTGTAACGAAGCCATCGACTGCTTGGTCGACAATGGCGGCGTGGGGAAGCTCGTAAATACTGGTGTGCTTGAAGGAGTGTTGGCAACGGACGCTGCTGCACTTGGTGATGCCACCGTGGGAGATTGCAAAGGCGATCGAACTGCATCCGATGAATCGTTGAAGTAGCTTGCCATCATGGGTGGGAGCAAGGGAGTGGAAGCAAGCTCCTCGCGATCGATTGGATCTTCTTCAGGTGTGGGTAGAGTGATTTCCACAGGCCTGGTTGCATGAGAGGAAGCTCTAGCCCTTGGTGGGCTCACCGAGCGGTCACTATTCGATGTAGGCGCAGGCGAAAACGGCGGCGTGCAGTTCCGACTGTCATGCACATTTGGCATGGTGAAAGACCTGGTGCTCGGCAGTCGCAAAGAAGAAGATCGGGAGCCAGGTGCGCTCCGAAGATTGGTAGTCGAGACAGACGCTGTTGATCTGTGGCCTCCAAATCGCTTTGAGATAGAGGGGAAATGTCTGCTCAGGCGAGACGAGAGACTATCACTGGAGAATTCTCCAGATCTGCGTCTTTTGATAGTCGTTGGTCCAGAAGGTAATTGACCAGTCTCGAAGTAGTCGTCGCCGGGCGTCCATTCCGAAGTCGATAGTGAAGCCGAGGTTTGTTGCGAAATCTGTTCTTGTCGATGCTCACAGAACGGCGTATCGCAGATACACAAGGGCTCATGTGCGCTGTCCCGAGGCTCATCAAACGAATCGTCGCGCTCAGATGGATCCTCGACCAGATCATGAAGTTGCGTCTTGTTTGGGTTAGCTGGCGAATCCGGATTGGTGACTAATGAGGAAGAAGAACTGGGCCATCTGCTGTGACCTCGTGTAGAGAATGTAGGTGTTATGGGAGACGACGTTGTCGAGCCAGCAGACGAGTCGCGTGAGTGCGTTGGCGAGAATTGATGTGGCGACGGCATTGCAGACATGTGTTCATCAGGTTGTTTGGAAGTATTGATTCGCGGGAACGAAAGAGAGCGTCTCCTGCTCATATTGAACCACACACCAGCGGATGGATACTGCTATAGAAGATCACGAGACATTGTCGGCGGTGCTTGTTGTTATTGTTGTTATCGATGCATGTACGCCCAGTCAGAGTCGGTTTCGTGGCGGATGAGAGTTTAGTTTCAGCGTGGCACGAAGCGCGTCTTGCTCCGAGGTTGTTATGCGCTGGCAGAGTAGGGATCCTGGGCGCGTCCAGCTATATCGCGCGAGTCGTATAATTTGTCAGGTGTAGACAGTGGCCGGGAAGATATGGGTCCAGATTGGTGTGAGTAGGTGAGGTCGTAGGCGTGTGCGCGTGCAGGACAGAGAGGGGTGTGTGTGGTGCCGATCAGGTGTGGTGAGTGTCGATGGGAGGTCGAGGTTGGGAGTGGGCGCAAAATGGATTCTATGAAAATCGACGACAGAACGGGGCATGGGGACGGGTCTCTCACGGGTGGAAGCTGGATAGAGCAGCCACTAGCCTGGCACCTTGCCGACGCTACGCCTAGTACGCAGTGTGGGAAGTCAAAATGCTGAACCGATCGCTTACAGGGCTGGAGACCCGCAGCAGGGCACCCGCTCTGGCAGAAACTGGCAGAATCAGAATCCTGTCCGTGCTGTCGTGCCTGTGACGAAGAAAAGCAAATTGTTCGGCGGGTCTGGGGCGCCAGCAATGTGATGCATCGTGTTGTCGTTTGATGCGGCCACCTGCAGCAACTCGCTGGCCCTTTTGTGCCAATTGCATATCAGCTCTGTCAAACGCAGCATCAGAAACAAATTGTTTCGTCCAGCACAGCGCTGCGCCCAGGTTTGCGGCGGACCAGAACCGCAATGCCGGGCCTGCCACATGGGATTTCTCGACCTTGGTAGCAACTCCGGCTACGGTATCAATCCATTTTCCTACTGGTTATCCGTTTCGACCGAGACTGTGGCTTCTCCCTTCCGGTTCAAACGATGTCACTCTGGAAGAATTGCCGCTTTGCGCTCGCTGCCCCGACTCATGCTTCCAGAACACTGCTCAGAGACAAGGCCTCGTTGGTCCACTCACGAGTTTTCTCCGGTGCACATGATTTGTGTTCTATTCAGGTACGACTGAAACCACGAACATTTGGCAGAGAAATGCTAGACCGACAGACCATTGACGCTGTCTACTCATTGTGCTTGGACGAAAGGCCACGTTCTGCCGTTGCAACGGCGATGCAGCGTCTGCGATGCGGATCGATCATTGACAACCTGTCATCTGCCTCCCTTAAATCTGATACAACTGCTGTGCTACCAACACAAACCGACCACCTGATTGATGGTGGTCATCTCTACCCGGATGGCAACCGCTCTGTGCTCATCCTGTGCATAGCTTAATGCTCGCGTAGATGTAGGTTAAACTGTTGTACTCTCTATGGCTGCCTCTCAACACCCTGTCATCGCACAATGTGTGCGACCGCTGCGTATCGTTGTCTCTGCGGCAGGGATTGAACGGGCGCAAGGCGTCATCTACCTGCGACCGCAGCTGCCAGCCACAGACCTTTCTTCACGACCACAGTCGACCACAGAGGGAAACACTTGCATCTGCGGTGGTGAGATGTTAGCAGACACCAACATCTTGTCCGACGCGGCTACAATTTTCCAGATGAAGTCTGCTCAGCCGAATGTTCAGCTTTGAAGAGCTCGAGCAGCCCAACGTCAATATCGAGGATGTCCGTAGATGGATCAGACGGATCCCTTGAGAAGGTCGAGATCGCATTGGACTATCGGTGGGCTCATCACTTTTTGCTAAAGCAAGGCAGCCGGGACTTGTTCGCCCAATGTTGTGCTTTGCTGTGGAGCACAGTCCGAAGTGACGAACACAACAAGCAGACTTTTCAGAATTTTGAGAGCGGGGATTCAGAGTTTGACTGCTTCCCGTGCGCAGAGGAAATCCGAACGTCTTTGTCACCCGCTTGTCGCGTCGCATTCGCTGCCTCGCAAGGAAGCCGACGTCAGACTCAAACTTCGACCTCTTTGCGACAGCTGACCCAAGCTTCTGCTGCAAGATGGACTCAGATGATGGCGTCGTGGTGACTCGCATATTCTGATGCCCGCGCTGTCATGCTCCGCTTCCCCAACCTACAATATTTTCTGCAGATGGCTCGCGACTCATTCACCCGCAGAAGGAGCAAGAAGATTGAGTGCGGTCTTACTTCCTACTTGTCAGTATCTCCCGTCTTCTCATCGGCACCGCAATGTAAGGCGTTCTGGCAAAAGGCAAGCATTTGCGTTCGTCCGCTGCCCGCCTTCTGCAGGTACAGCCAACAGGGCTGCAGAGAACAACGTGTACTTCGACGACAAACAAGAGTGATGCCTGCCCGCTGCCGTCAAGCGTCGCGCCGTCAACTCACTAGCAACCACGAAGTCAAGTCGCAAACAGGCACTCCCAGGTCTCCGGGAACGGAGAAGCAGGTACAGCGTGAAGCATCGGCGATTTCTTCCATTCGAGAACCTAGAGCTCGAATGTCGTCACATGACTGTCCTAACTGCCGCTCGCTTCTGCGATGTTCCCAGCCTGCGATGGAAAAGAAGGGTCGAAATTGTTGAGAATTTCCCTTTCACAAGATTGTAATTTCCTGTCGCTCCACAGCCAGTATTGACAACTGCCCGATTTGGAGCTCTACCTGCATTTTTGTGATCCCAGGTGTTTGCCAGGATATACTCCACATTACCTGGTTGTTGACTGGTTCACAGCCTTACAAACGCCTGTTGCCGATGCTGTGTCTTCCGTGCCGATTCCATGTCCGTACGCGGAGACTGGAGACGATGACACTTGGCAGGCGCAGCACATCAAATGTACCATCAATTGTGGTAAATTTGTTGGGACATGCTCTCATGTTGAGGATTGGCAGTAACAGACAAGCGAGCCAGAAGCGAGATGCACTGTCATATGCTGATCAAGGAAGACGGAGGGCATTATTTCTGCAGGGCGGTCGGATGCTCGATGTCAGCGCAATATTTACTTCTTGCGAGATCGTGGACACAATGCTGCTGTTTGTGATGCGATGCCAACAACGCATGCATTGGCAGAGTGTGCAGTGACTGACATGCAGCGACTGCTATCGGCTCATGAGATCCAATACTTGCGCCATAGTGACCTCTGCTCGTCAGTGCCGGTGAACTTGAAGTCTACCTTTACGATGTCCTCAAATCCTTCTTCGGTTCGTGGCTCACGATATCGTGACGTGAATCCCGAAAATGCCATTGGAGGTAATATCGTCCTTTTCTCGGGGTTCATCTAGGCGATTGGTTAGCATTGCATGTGCCTGACCACAGCTTGCATGAGCCGCATCCGCTAAAATCTGACATACCAGGCCGTCGGACAACGCACGCACGGTATCGTTGTGCTCGCAGAGCTTCGCTGGAGCTGTGAAGTGGACGAGACGAATAGGCACTTGTAGCTTTTTAGCAAGTCCGATCCACGCTGCGCGAACCTCAACATCTGCATTGGTGTTATCTACCACCACAGACGTCTTCTCCTCAATGAACTCGGCAGCCTTCTTCATGCACTTGTCTCTGGTCTTAAGGATGTCCTGGTTCACGCGCTCATATCCGAGCGGCTGCAGGTGGTGCCAGTAGAATGTAGACTTGCCAGCACCGGGACTGCCGCAGAATAGCACAATGTCCAGGTCGTTCTTCTTGGTGAACACGACAGGGTTGAGATCAGTCTGAGAATCCAATTTTGTTTCCACGTATGGGCCAGGATCGAAGCTTCGAATAAAGGGCTTGGGTTCCTCATTGAGGAAATACTCCTCTGGCGTCTTGAAAGGAATTCCCGCATTTGCAGCAAAATCGCGATCTGAGCATGAATGATCCTTGCGCACCTTTGCAGACTTGTCGCCCTCACGACCTGCAGCATCCCCAACAAATATACAGCTGTCGTGATCGACATCTGTACTGTCGTTGAGTCCGTAGTCCTTGAGCATTTGCTGCCACATGCCACTCCTCGGCTTTCGGAAGATGTCTTTCTGCGTTGCTGCGTATACTGTGATCGGCAGGTCCAATGCAGTCAAGACAGCTGACACCTTTGACTTGAAGTTGCTGAGACTCTTCATGTCACCTGCTTTCTTTGGTTCTGGCTTGAGCACAACCCTGCTCTGGTTGCTTACCACGATCACGGCATAGCCATCTTCCTGGAGCTGTTTGAGCTTCAACGGCACGCTTGAATGCCACCATTTCCAGTCATCGGGTCCTTTTGAAAATGTGTTCCCAGATTTAGTAGTGATGAGTGTATCGTCAAGGTCAAAGGCCGCGACTTTCACAGGCTTCGGCCGGGACACAGTGGTTGCACCTTCATGTCGCCCAACGAACAGACTATCGCGGACTGTGGAAAATGCGATCCTTTCTGGTTCTTTTTGTGATGCTGGCTTGAAGAAATTGGCCACAGCTTTGGTGGTAGTCGTTGCCGCAGCTTTCCTTTTGGTGGGTGGAGGCGAGACGTCTCGGTCTGTTGTACTCTTTCGCTTGAGGGTGGACATGATAGGTGGCGTAAGCATACGCGAGAGTACGCGAGTACTCTCGATCAAAGTATCTATACCACAATGTGCCCTGGTGATCATTGATTAACCACGTAGGTGGTGGTCGCGACCACAGCGAGAAGTCGCGTTGAAGAGGGTGCGCGAGCTTGCCACGAGATCGCGCGTCAGATCGGCTCGTCGCTTCCCTTCCCTTTGCCCCTTCTTCTTTCCTTCAACACGAAACACCACACAAGGTGCAATTCGGACATCTCCAGATCATCGAACAGGACATAGTGAGACCGGACAATTTGTAAGATACTTATGACACGCTGAATACCAGCAGCCAGAGCGACATATGCCCGGGCCACCTGATTCGAATCGCTGGTCGCATCCAGGATGTTTCATGGCTTCATCATGCCTCCTTCTATTTTGTTTTGGCGATGATAGACATGCCCAAGACTTCGAACGGTCCGTGTTTGAAGTCTTAGGCTGTGAAGAAAACGTCCAGACCTGCCTCCAAAACACTGATGAAGCACCATGCTGAATGTGCAGCGTACTATAACAAATTCTCACGAGAGGGCCCGCTTCCAAGATCCGCCAAGGCTGTAGGACAGCCTGGGACGGCAGAACACCGTCGGGCAGCGACGGCACTTCACCTGTGTTCTCGCTCTTTATCAGATTCGGGCCGGGAACATGTATCCACAGTCATTGATCTGATATGCTCGCTACATTCATATATCGTATCATCTCATGTCCGCCAGTCTTGGACAGCTGGGCGAAGATGCAAACCATGCTGAATTCAGACTCGCAAAAGCAGAATTTTCCAACCGACAGCGGCTGAGCGTGAAGTCCAAGCACCAGGCGCGACTGTGCGGTTACTGATTCATACATTGCTGATTACCTGAGCACTCACAGGCTATCACCATGAGCACGAGGGATCTAGCAGGTGCGCAGAGATGGCTTCTATCAGCTGGTGGACCTGGATCGGACGCCTTGATCTTGGCCGTCTTCGACAACGGACCAGACAGCCTGCCTGGAAAGACCTGATCACCGACCGCGCAGCCTCCATTTGCCAGGTCTGCAGCAAAAGGCACTCTCACTGCCGTTAAAGTAGCTGAGCGGCCTGTCGAAAGTCCTCAATATGGAGTATCAGAACGACAAGGAGAAGTCACAGCAAGTCGTCGCCAACACTCAAGAGCTGAACGCTACTAGAATCTCTGCAGACAGTGAGGACCATGTAAGTTGTATACACCGATAGACTAACATCTCGCACACTGACACCACCAGGCCCGCCTCGACCACAACTCCGTCGCTCCTATCGTACCATGGAAATACAAGTGGACAGTTCTACTCTTCATCGTCGTCTTCCCAATGGGCCAAACCTGGACAAACTCATCTCTCGGACCCCTAAAGAACACCCTCCGAAACGAGCTCGGAATCAACAACACCCAGTTCGGTGTCATAAGTGCTTCAGACGCTATCATCAATTCCATATGGCCAATAATCGGAGGCATGTTCCTTGACCTCTTTGGTCCCAATGTCATCGTCATTCTGTGTACAGGTGTCACTTTGCTGGGGAGTATTCTTGCAGGTCTGGCGACTACTCTGACTTACTGGAGACTGCTGGTCGTGGGACATGTGATTATGGGGTTTGGTATTGCGGTCCTCGACTCAGCGCAGCAGAAGTTCTTCTACCATTGGTTTGGTGCTGGAGGACTTGCTTTGGCATTCGGTCTTGAGAATGCGATTAACCGTACTGTCGATCTTGTTGCTGGCATGACTGCGATTCCGATCAGAGACGGGACTGGTTGGTATGGATACAGCTTCTGGATCCCAGCGGTGTTCAGTGGCACTTCTTTCTGCGCAGCTATCGGATACATGTTCTATGAGCGATATGTGGTTCCACCAAAGTATCGCTTCACCAGCAAGCGGTCAGCAGCAAAGCAGGAAAATTCGCTGGCAACGACTCAGTGGAAAGCACTATTCATTGCTTCAATCACGACTCTGCCTTGGGCATTCTGGATGCTACCGATGACTCAGCTACTGCAATCTGGAGCTGCTGGTGGGTTCAGCACCTCACTCGCAGACATCATCCGGATTCGAGGGTATGAGGAAGATGTGGCAGGATACATGTCGAGTGCGCAGAGCATCTTGCCCATTGTCTTGAGTCCTGTTCTGGGCGGCTTCGTCGACAAATTTGGGCACCGCTTCCACTTCGTCGCTTTGGCACCTGTCTTGTGGATCATCGCATGTTCCATGATCGGCTTTACTGCTGTCCATCCAGTTGCAGCCTTGGTCTTCTCGAGCTTGGCTGGAGTCATCAATGCCATGCCGTTGCAAGTGTGCATCCCATTGCTGGTGGCTGACCAGAACAAGCTTGGGACTGCTTTTGGCGTATGGCGTGCCTTCAACAACTCTGGCTCTACAATCGTCGACATTGTCTTTGGAGTCATTCAAGATGGTATGTGTTGGCTTAGCGTGTTCAGTATGGAGCTAATTTATCGTATAGGTACTGAAGATGGTGGCTATCGGCAAGTCCTTCTGTTCGCTATCGGCGTCAAAGCATTGGCGTTCATGCTCGGCCTCACTTACATCACTGTCGATCATCGAGCGTTGGGAAAAGGCATGACGATGACCAAGAAGAATCGCGAAGTAGTGGAGGCGGGCATCGCAGACCGAGACGTGCACCCATTGACCAGACGAGTGAGTATCAAGCAGGTCACCCTTGCAGGACTGATGCTTCTGGGTGCGATGGTCATTACCGCTTGGGTGGTCTTCATCAAGTATCTGCTCTAGCATATCAGCTCTCTCACTCACAAAGTATGTTGCCGGGTCTCTCTCCAAACGTGGCTTGCCAAAGGCCTTTCCTACACATGCAGAACCCAGTCTCTGACCAAAGCCGTCGTACAAGCTGCCGCCACAAGAGCTGCGAACTCCTGCCACTCTTTGTTCTTCTGATCGTCACCATAATCACAGACTGCCTTAACGACCACCGTCGGAAGCTGGTCCCATACGCCTGCACTCTCCATTTCGAAGCCCAGGATCCTGTCCTGCTTGATCATCTCATCACGGCGTACTTGGCTTCGTAAAGTGGGATTTGATGACCCTATACGCCCAAAAAAGATCTTTAGCTTTCGCGAAGATGGAAAAGACTCGTAGGCTTGTCGTCCAGGAAAGGCAAAATCATCTGCAGTCTCACTGTCTTCGAAAGCTTTCGAGAGCACAGACTCTGTATGCTGCCTGAGCTCTTTCAGGTGCCGTCGACCGGATCGCTGCACGAGCCATCCTCTTACACGAGGAGGCAGACGGCCTAGAACATCCTCTACTGCTGTCTTCCTTTCGAAGCCTTCGTCACGCAATCGTCCATAGTCTTCCTGTATTACTTGCGTACCAATAATGACATCTGCCATTGATATCTCATTGCCTTTGCCATCGTTCGGAGCTCCGGCGCACAAGCCAACAAGGAACGCAATTTCAATATTCGGCAGACTGATCTTGATGTGGCTTGCTACACCTGCGGCTGAGATCTCGCCCATGCTGGGCAGGTTGACAAGGGCCACCGGTTTCCCTCCTAAGCGCCCGAATGTGTATGTATTGCTATCAGGTCTCCTGGGTTTGAATGCTTCTTCTCGATCCCACACCTCTTCCATGAGCGCATCCACGGCATCGTACTCTTTCTTTAGTGCACAGATAATGGCGATTTGAAACTCGTCAAGGGATCTCGGTCGAGCATTCGATCCACTGCTGGTGGATGGGACTTGAGGTTCGTTTCTATTGTTAGAGGCTGCAGGAGCTGGACTGCCGCTGTAATTGTGGTACACGTTGCCGAAGTGGTTTCCATAGTGGTTTCGTGATTGACCTCCGGCGTGGTTGTTGCTCCAGTTCTGTTGCGAGGGTTGCTGTGACATCGCGAGAAGCTAGCGAAGTGCTCAAGTTGACAGACTCATTCATACAAGATTGGTAAATTCAAGACACGAGACTCTTGAGATCACCCAGCCTTAAATCCAGCTGCAGCTGAGAAGCGCCAGAGGCCGCCCAATCTGCAGCCACGGCGGTCCAGACCATCTAGTCATTGGACGAACAGGTGATCAAAACCTCAGCCTGCTATGCGTTTCTTTGCAGCTCGAGACTGCAGGTTCGCTTGAGTATTCCATTGAGCAAGTCGGGAGAGAACATCTGAATCGCCTTTGAAGTGATGTGCAGGGTGCAGAGACGCGGGACAGCGATTGCGCGTCGGTGTCACGGGATCGGCTGATCACAGAGGATATTATGGCGACGGGAGAGGAAGTCCTCGATAGGGTAATACATAGAGGATGGTGTCCGTCATCAACGTGAGTTCCTCATTAAACGGAGATCAGACCGGGTTGCTGGAAATTTCGCTGAATATATCTATTCTTCGTCAATCGTAACCGTCTAGACTGAAACCAAACCATGTCGCTATGCAAACCAAGCACTATTACAGATATTACAGCCTTGAATCCATATGCTTTCAATCTTCTCGCTTCGATCTGCCGAACACTGGCAACTTCCTCTTCCCAGGCTTTTCACTGATGCCCGGTGTCTCGCCATCCCTCCATGCTTTCTTGCTCCCAGTCTTCTTTCCCCTTCTGACATCTCTTCTCGAAGCACAGCAGCAACACATGCCCATCTGGACGATGAAAGCAATGACTGAAGCTCCTGCAGCAACCCACATGAAGGCGAACATGTACACGCCGATGTTGGCTTTGATGTTTAGCTGAGTCGCAGATGTGATCGCGTTCTGCATGATGATGAACATGACTGTTGCAATGACCGCGGCTACGGTTGTGACAAGGGCGGCGAGGAAGGTAAGGATCGAGAGTGGCAGGCTCAGCCATCGTGTGTAGACCGAGAGTGGAAGGAGGAACATGACCACGAAGTCGAGGCACGCACCGGTGAGGAACAAACCAAACATCCAGTGCGACACTTGCTTGATCAAATTGAGGATGTCATTGATCTCTGCTGGCAAAGCGACTATTACAAGGTCAGTAAACTCAAGAATGCAAGATATCGTTCTCTCAAGCGTGACCGGAACTTACTGGTTGCGCCAGCAAGCAACTCGCTCCGGATAATCTCGACCGGATTGAACCAGTACAGAGTTTGTGGTGTGCTGCATGCTGTAACACCCTGGCCATTGTATCCCTCGCAGAAGTTCCAAAGACCGACGGAGTAGAAGTCGTGAAGACCCAAGGACTGTGCTATGCTGTTGATGAGGACGGCATTCGGTACGCTGACGGGAATGATATCAGAGACATCAATCTTGATGAAGTATATCTTATTTCGTATGCTTTCGACTTTCGTATTGCCGACCTCGACGAGAATTAGGAATACCACAGACACCAGAAGCAGGAATGAAGAGAACAGAGCCCAAAGAAATCGCGCTCTGGTCGCTCGTTTGACCTGGGCCTTGGTGGGTTCGAAGTCGTTCGTGAGTGTCTTGTCCGAGCCCTCGCGAGGTGCGTCCGGTGCGACCTCTTGATGCTTCTTGCGTCCGAACATGGTGCTGATACTGGCTTCCCAATCCTTGGAGAAGCCCAGAAGAAGCCTTGAACCTCCTCACTCGTGGCTTTCCAGTATCACCACTTGTGCAAGGTCGTTCAACCCAAGCAGTATACGAGAGGTAATGACATTAAAGGGACATCCGCCAGAACTCCGAATCTTTCGAGACCGCGCAACGATGAGGAAACCTACTTGTCTAGCTTACCGTGTGTAAAGTAGCGCGAAAGCGCATCATAGCCACTCCTGCGAGCGTGTCTTGCGCGTCCCCGCGGCCACAGCACACGCCTACACGCGAAAAGAGCTCGTTGCTGCAGTAGACGTCACGGTTGTTGGGAGAGAAGTCGATCTTTTCAGCTTCGACAGGGGTGTGAAATCTCGGCAGCCAGAGCCTAAATGTCGATCGCAACGAACGCCTCCAACTTTCTTCCCAGAAATCGATTTGGAGTAATACCCTAATCTCACTGAACTTGCGCTACAAGCAGTTTCCCTGTGAGAGAAGACATTGGACACGAAAATGGCACACAATTCAATGAAAACTCCTCTTCGGCACCAAGTTGAGAAGGCCAATGCCCGTTGCCATAACCTCATAAACGGAGTCCTATTGCGCGGCAAGCTTGAAATCTGCTCTCCACATACGTCACGCAGACAGCACGCCGCGGACGATGCACCTGCAGGATCACGGTAGCTCGACGGTAGCGCTGCATCGCGGTTTTGGGCCACGAGTTTGGCGTTTACCACGAAGTCTGTTGAGAGCCGCAACGTTCCTAACACCGCTAGGGCCTTTTGTGATGCGTGCAAAGTGCTCTGCGTGATTGCTATTCCTCCCTGCTGCACTCCAGAGACACCTCCATCTTCAGTTTCCACTTCTTCCTGGGGACAGTGGAGCAGAGTTGGCTGTCAAGATGATCCCAAGTACGCTCTGGCTGCTGTGCCTGGCAGCGGCTGGCGTCAGCGGACAAGACAGTAGTAGCTCCAGCAGTACCGACACGGAAGAGTCGACCTACACATATTCGGCATTTTCCTTCACAAACTCGTATAGGACGATCACGACGGACATCCCGACGTCTGCTTTTACAGGCTCTGAATACACCTATGTCCAGGTTACAGGGCAGAGGACAGTCGACCAGAGCTCCTCAACAGCCACTGGAACAAGCTCCTCGAATGCAACCGCGTCTTCGACATCATCGTCGAATTCTCAGATCACAGTTTCCTCAAAGTCGGTCTCTCTCACGGTCATCGGCGGAATCACAACTACAGCCAATGCCACCAATGCCACTGCAAGCTCGACCACAAGCTCGACACGACCAATGAACACCGTCCCTTGCAACGGCTTCCCGGAGTTCTGCGCACGGAAGTACTCCAACATCACACAGGTCACAGCTCACAATGCGGCGTTCTCTGTGAAGAACAATGCCGCCTCAAATCAAGAGCTCTCCATCACCGATCAGCTCAACGATGGCATTCGTATGCTTCAGGGTCAAGTTCACTGGGAGAATAATACAATGTGGAATTGCCACACATCCTGCTCCGAACTCAACGCAGGGCCATGGCAAGACGAACTCGAAACACTTCGAGAGTGGCTTCAGTCCCACCCATACGATGTCGTCACGATTCTCATTGGCAACAGCGATAATACCGATGTAGAGAACTTCGTGCCCGCCATTACCAATGCAGGTCTTCTGCCTTACGTCTACGAACCTGCCTACGTTCCACAATATCGATCGCAATGGCCTACGCTCGGCGAAATGATTATCAAGAACCAGCGCGTTGTTATCTTCATGGACTACAACGCCGATCAATCACGAGTCCCATACATCCTCGATGAATTTACACACATGTGGGAAACACCTTTCTCTCCTGTCAACCAGTCCTTTCCCTGCGTCATCCAGCGGCCACCGGACCTCAATGAGACTTTGGCTAGGGAGAATTATATGTATATGGCCAACCACAACTTGAACACTGCAGTCGATCTGTCTAGCATCGGACTAGGAAGCGGTGACACCATCCTCATTCCCAACACGGCTGAAATCAACCTTACCAATGGTCAACAAAATCAATTTGGTCGCCTTGGAGCTACGTATTTGAACTGTACTCGTAAGTCTACCGTCCAGCCAACAGAGCAATGAGTTGATCACTAATATCCTTCACAGAGGACTGGGGTGTCCCACCCAACTTCCTTCTCGTCGATTACTACAACCGTGGATCACCAGAGCCTGGTTCAGTCTTCCATGTCGCAGCCGCAGCCAACGGCGTGACATATACTCAAGAATGTTGTGGCAAAGAACAAAGCGCTGCACCACTTGTGCGGGTGAGCTTTGCTGTTATGGGCATGGCGATGGTAGCTGGTGCCATGTTCTTCTGGTAATTGTATTGTTGTTGGAAAGGTGCATAGCAAGGCGTTGGAAATGGACTCTTGTGTCAATAGCATTTACGAGCTTATGATGATGGTATAGAATAATTCTTTTAATCGTGCGACTAGCTCATGGGGTCGGTATCACATGGCTTAGTAGGAGATATGTTCACCAGTGCCCATTGACGACACCACAAGAGCACAGCAAATGACTAACCATGCATGTGACTGCAATTCTGATCCCTTCACCACAGTCGACAGCTCTCTTTTCTCAAGACCGAACCATACTCGAACTTCGATAGAAAGCGCAAACCCGCTCAAAGACGACCTACAACACAATAAACCTCAACTCGCCAACACCTCATTCCACAACACCTCCCAAGCCGCCGCACAGAATCTCTATCCGCCATGAGCGACACCACTCAAGACCTCATCACCTGGGCCACCACAACAACCTACGAAAACCATCGCCTTCGCAAACGCAGCATCTCCTCCCTCGAAGACTGCACCACTTTAGCCCCATATCAGGTCATACGATTCACGAGGACGAAAGTCAAAGAAGCATGGACCGACCTCCTCTGGACCAAAGTCAGGTGTGAGGACAAGGGATGTAGCGTCAACGGCTACTTGAGACATTTTCCTCATACGACCATTCTGCCGAACATCGATGGCTTCGAAGATGATACTGAATTGAAGGAAATGCTATTGGAATTAAGCAGCTTGCTTGATGTCATTAGGTTGGAAACGCATAATATGGAGGCGATGGCGAGCTGGCAGTTGAAGTGGAGGGAGGAGGGAAGTGATGGGGAGGATTGATGGGGAGGGGAAGGAATTTCTTCGACGATGGGAGCTATCGTTTGCCTCTTGATTCCTTCACCACAGTCGATGACTCCTTTTCTTCGAACCCGAGCCAAGTCGCAGAAAAACAAAAAGAACACCTACAACAAGAGCAATCACAAAAGGGCAGCACCTCACAAGCCGCTACTCTGAATCCACATCATCATGACTAACACGACCCAGAATCTCATAGCCTGGGCCACCACCCCAATCTACGAAAACGACTATCTTCAAAAGCGCAGCACTTCTACCCTCGAAGCTCCTCACATTACCTCGACTCTCCTGTGTCAAGCTATTAAAGCAACTCCGCGAAGCATGGACCGATCTATTAGCAATGCAAGCCAAATGCGAAGATGAAGGAATGAATACACTTGGCCACATAGTGAACTTTCCGGACAGGACGCAGCTTCCGACACTCGATGGCTCTGAGAGCCATAAGGATTCGAGAGAGTTGCTGGTGGACTTGGGCTATTTTCTTGTTCGGGTTAAATTGGAGAGGGAAAGAATGGAGATCATGTTGGGCTGGTGGGTGAAAGATCCTGAGGATTGGACAAGGGACAGTGCGAGCTAGATGGCTGCTCGTAGATCTATCGAAGCGACGAACGAAGTGTTTCGACTGTTTGCTAGCTTCACGATGGAGGACATGAGCAAACATTGCAGCTTTATAAAAATGGCTTGCGTCATCTCACTTGTCTCATGTCTCGTCAGTACTTCCAAACCTCATGGAGTCAGACAAGAGCAACGAATCTTCAAACGCTAGCTACGACGAGCACGAATGGCAAGAGCTGAAACTTCGTCTCTCGACCGTTATTGACAACGAGGAATTGGCCGAATTCGATGCCAGCTCAATCAACGACAATCTAGCTTACAAGGCTGTCGAATACCTCATGAAACGATCGAACGACTGGACTCAAGAGCGTTCTGTTATCGTCGGTCCCCTAGCACGGCGCATAGGAAAGAAGATCTACGACATTGTCTCCGAGAGTAGGGACGATCCAATTCTGGCGGGACCGCAGAACTTGAGCCAATCGACTCCGGTACAAGCCAAAAGTCATGTTGTTCGACTTCTAAACGATATCATCACCTCCAAAATAGACGTTCGGAAAGCTGAGGCAGAAACTGAGCGCTTAGATGCAGAAGAGGCGAAGGCAGCGAAGAAAGAAGCTAAGAAAGGGAGAAGAAAGAAGCATTAGGATATTCTTATGTCCTTTACATAGACTCCATGCATCATCTTCACAGTTCACGTCTCACACAATGGGATCTCGCTCCACGTGCTTGACATAAACTGCATGCATCAGCTTTAACGTCGCGACCACAATTCGTCTCTTCACGCAGAGTGATCACGTCCCAATTTCCATGCCTTCTCCCAATCGATTCGCACATTCAGGTTGTGAATTTGAAGTCTCACATCGTCCAGCTCGTTCGCCAGCGCCAGCAGATGGGTTTTCATTTGGGAGGTGCTCTCCAACGTGTCCGCGAAGCCTTCAGAAGTTGCTCTAATAGGACTAGTGAAGCCTACAGTAGCGATGCCTTGGGGATCACCTGTCAATTTGGACGAAAGAACGACTCGCGCTTCGCTGAGCTGCGATTTCGTAGCAGATATCGCTTGACGAAGGATGCGCTTCCTATCGCCCTGCCTTGGGAGAAGACCAGGTGGAATGGTCGTTCGCTCACTTAGTGTCGCATTGCTCTCGAGATCAGTGGTTGTTGCCCAGCTGATGAGGTCGTTGGTCGTAGAGCTCATGTCGATTGTATATGCTGAGAGGCTGGCAGTCAGGTGAAAAGAGCAAACCGATGGAGAATTGCTGTTGATGTTTTCGTTAACTGTCGCGTGCGTACTTCGTGTTCTGCTGCGAATTTGAGCTGTTGTTTAGCTATCGTGTTGTGGTAAGTGTACTGTTACTGCGAGCAAGTTGTAAATGTCTTTCGATTGCCACATATCGCCATCACCAGTGTGTTTGGAGGATCCTTTGGTGAAGGATGTTCGCAACACCATAGCGTGGAGGACACTGAAAGTCGTTAATGAAGTATTGCACATAAGAAAAAGTCTCGTTTTTCAATCAGTCGATCCATCAGTGAGGTATTACCTGAGTTTCGGACGGCAATGACATGTGCTTGCCTCCTCACCTCATAAACGCCCTTTCCAAATTCCCAACAGAAATGACCAATTCCTACCCATCCCTCATTGCCTAGGCTGCCATCTCAACCTACGAGTCCAAACGCGGCACCTCTTCCCTCGGGGACCCTCACATTACCTCATCTCTCTTACACTTAGCATTTCAAATAGTTGACATCACGCCCCGCATAGCATGGACAGATCTGTTCTCATCGAAGCTATATTGTCCAGAAGTGAACTTTGACATTGCAGTGTACACCGCTCGAGTCTCACATCGTCTGCCTAGACTCGATGACTCCGAAACACTCGAGGAATTGCGAAGTATGATCGTAGAGATAAGTCGCTTACTAGATCGTATCAGAGTGGAGGTAATGTTGAGTTGATGGTTAAAAGGACCAGTTAGTGACGAACGTACGAGATTTCATATTTATGTGCCTTGACATCGGGGTTAACCGCTGGAGTCTCGATGGCTCGGAGACTCTTGATGAATTGCGAACTACGCTCTTCGAGCCGAGTCGCTTGCTCGATGGCACGGAATGTGAATGTTTAGCACGAAAAGCCGGTGAACTGGCGCGAGAATTCACGCGGTGGCTTGTCCTTGCCGCTCTGGTATTGTCAGCAAGCTGGTAAAGGCGGGAAGGCGCAAGAGCAGCGAGGAAAGGAACACAAAACGGGAGTGCCTCTCACACAAAAAAACATCTTATTCTTCGATCAGTCGATCAATCAATCAGGTATTACCTGGGTTTCGGTCGGCAATGCCATGCGCTTGCCTCCTCTCATTCATGCTAGCCACTTCTCGGCCTTCTCATCTCAAAAACAAATGACAGTGTATGCCTCCTTATGCAGAAGTCACCAAGCTCCAACGCCAAATCTCAGAACTCATAGCACTTTGTGACCGTCCCAATCTCCATGCGCAAAGTCGACGCCGTATGTCCCATTCTATGCTGAACTCCACCCTGCAAAAACGTACTGCTCAAGATGAAACGCTGCAAATCAAATATCCCATCCCATGTCTGGAATGCCGCTTTCAATGCAATGATGATGCTACCATCCGCTGTGCTGACCAATTCCTAGCTGGGTTGGTGGACCAGGCTGGCCGTAAGTGCCTCCGAACAATTGTTGCCGTATGCTTGCGCGCTCCTCGCTGATGCCTGGTGTGGCGGCGACAGTGCTTGATCCTGCTTGAATGAAGCCTAGAGCTGCCTTCAGCTCGTTGACGGCTTCTTCCATTTTGCCGCCACTTCTCTGGTTGTGATCCACCAACTTCCGGTCCCAGCCGCCAAACTGCAGATGGAAGCCGCCGGCACGCTTCGCTGCTTCTCGAATGACCAACGCCCACGCCTTTGCAATCTCATCGTAAGCTTCGTTCTTATGTCGTTGGTATTGGAAGGTGTCCCAGTCCGGTAGGCGATGGATCATGTCGGTGACGGAGTCGAGGTAGGCGAGGGAAGGGCCATCTTGCGTCTCATGAGGCGGCAGGAAGTGAGGAGTGTATTCTCGTACAGCATCTATCAGCTGTAATAGGTGTTGCCGTACCCGATTATATGCGTAATCTGAGGTGGGGCGGTTGCCGAGCGGGAAAGATTGCCGGAAGGCGTCTTCATATTTGCTGAGTACTTGCAGCGTGGACTCGACGGAGGGGCGTGGCGCCTTGGTGGTGATCTCGTGTTGTAGTTCTGGGTGCTGGTCGCAGACGTTTTGAAGGAGTTGCCGCATCTGATCGGCGGAAAGTGTCTCGAGCAGGCGAGGCAGAGCGAGCGGGCGGCCCTGCGCTGCTCCTGTCCTCGTTCTCTTTATGCTGCGGGCCTGCGGTAGGGCTCGTCCGGGTAATGAAGGCGAGGCTGAGGGCGAGGTAGACATGCGGTCGTTGTCGGGCTCTTCGGAGGCCTTGCGCTTGCGGGAGGAGCTCATGTTGTGCGGCGGGGTGTTGAAAGGATCTGTAAAGGCGAAAATGTTAGGAGGTGCTCGAGTCCACCAAGGTTGCAGATGTTGCTTACCACGAGATGGAGAGAAGCGGTTGCGGGCGAGCAGGTGCGGAGCGGAGAGTGTTGGCGGGAGGACGTTCATGGCGCTGCTGTGTGATGTGAGGTGCTTAAGTGCCTCTGCGGGTGGTGTGTTATGGATTGTGTTGTGTTGCCGCGAGACAATGCGATTGATCTCGAGCGCTCGTGAATGTACCAGGCAGCCCGACCGACAGACTGAAGACTCGAAGACGGTGGTGGTCAGCGGCTGCCGGGCGGGAAGTTGGACGTGCGTGGGTTGTTTGTGTTGTATATGTGAGGACGAGCCTGAGGTGCGCAAGCGAAGTGGAGTTGCTGTGGCGTCGCTGCCGTCCAATCACAAAACTGTTCACTTCACTCCTATTCACCACGCTGCACGCTTGCTTCCTGCCATTCACTCTGCTCCCGACCTGATCATCACCGAAAATCACTCTCTGTCTCACATCTTGGCCTCAAAGGCGGTGGGAATATTACGGAGCGAAGTTTGTGCCGCGGGAAAATGGCAAGGTAGCAGGATCACCAAGTCAATCGGCAGAGGGCGGACCCTTCCTGGGAACTGGCGTGTTCGCAAGGTTATATCACAAAGGGCCACATATTGCGAACACAATGAGTCGCCTTGCACCCAATGGTCCGCGAAAATCATTCGGCGACGACGATCAACAAGAGCCCTTTCTCGAATCTGGTCGAGCCAGCCAGGAAGATGACATTGAACTCGACGAGCTGGAAGCCGACCTTGGCGGAGAGCGGACTCCTGTATCTCACTATAGAAATTACGATGGAACTTACGATCAACCTCCACCCAAGAAGAAGGTCTCCTTCTGGCTGATTGGACTCACTCTGGCCATATGTGTTCTCGGCTTTGTGGTCAATACCGAAGCTACTGCTTACGTGGAAGACGAATTGGGCTGGAAAAAGCCCTTTGCGACCATGTACATCACTCATTCCTCCCTGGCTCTGCCATGGATACTGCATATATCGTATTTGCGCTTCAAGGACAGAAAGTCTCCCTACATGCAATGGGTTCGCGACTACAATAATCAGCTCAGAGGATCCATTGCCGGGATTGACTCGTATGCCACTTGGGGTCCGAAAATGATCTTTAAACGCCAAGGCCAACAAGGTGGACCTTTGGACTTTCTTTTCGCAACAATGGCTATTGTCACGGTTGCGCTCACCGTTTCTGGCATGTCTTGGTTTACTTCTTTGTCTTTGACAACACCGGCCGACTTGACTGCAATCTATAATTGCAGCACATTCTTTGCAGCGGCATTTTCCGTGCCTATTTTGAAGGAGAAGCTGGGATGGATTTCTATTGCAGCAGTAGCAATCTCTATCGCTGGAACTTTCACCATCGCATACGGAGATACGACAGCAGAACACTCGGAAGAGGAGGGCGCAATTGGCGCATCCAGACTTCTTGGAAATATCATAGCGTGCGTAGGAGCATTGGCGTTTGGACTTTATGAAGTCTTGTTCAAGAAATTCGCTTGTTCCTCCAGGCCGGAGTCGCAAGAGAGCAGTCTTCCTCTGACGCTGGCAGCGAGTGCCATGACCGGATTTTATACCTTCTTTATCTTATGGGTGCCTTTGATACCTCTGCATATTCTTGGCTGGGAGGTCTTCGTCCTACCAACAGGATACGAGGTTCTTTGGATCATTATTGCGGTGTTGGCAGGATCTTGTGAGTTGATCAACCCAGCACATGCGCCTTTACTGACACGACCAACAGTGTCTCTCACCCTGCTTGCCGTGCTCGTCATCTGGACAGATCCGGTCTTCGGATCCATGGCCAATGTCCTGAGCGTCTTTTTCGTCGCCCTCGCGGACTGGCTCGCATGGGGCATCGCACCTTCTTTCCCGACATACATCGGTGGCGCCATGATATTTGTCGCCTTTGGAATGCTAGTTTATGACACTCTAGGTGAGAAGAAGCATTAGATCGCTCCTTGTGAGAGAAGTGTACTACTAGATGTATAGATACAGCTTAATCGACAGATTCAAGTCAAGTCTGCGCGAGGAGATCTGGACCTGCTGCCGTCGACAAAAGCAGGCCTTGCGCTCCAGCCACAGGGTCCATGGCAGATCAAACCAAATTCGTCCTTTCGTTCCGAATCCGGACATGTTGGTCTTCTCGACATGAATCAGTTTTCCATATTTCTTGCATGAGATCTTCGACGCCGAGCGTGATTCTCAACGTGGCTTGCAGTGTTGGCTGGCGGGGTCAAAGTCACTTGGCGAAGTTATGGTCCACACGAGAAGAAGCACCGCTCTGTCAGCCATAAGCCTGCTCCGGACTGGAGTCCACGTTCTCTTGGCGAGTGCCCCAAAAGACCCAGGGGAACATTCAGCATGTAGCAGGCTTGACTTCGGGATCTTGACCACCTGTTGGAGGAGGATGATAGATTTTGGCCCAAAAACTGACTACCTTGGGACGTTCTGTGCGCAACCAAAATGATTCTTCGAAGGTCGCTCGCGAGTGAGAATCATTATGTTCACCTTGCCTTCTTTTGAGGTGGGAGATGGTCTTGGATGCGGTAGGGAAGTGAAAAGGTGAGTTTCAGATTCAGGTCGCACAAGCACAAGCACAAGCACAAGCACGGGCCGCTGCCGCTACCTCTCCTACTTCATGCGCACGCAAACCTCGAATGCATCACAAACAACCACTACTCTCGACTTCGCGCTTCGACCGCAACAACGCGCTTTCTCCGACACATCAACAGTAGCGCTTTACTGCCATCATGTACAACGATTCGACCTCGGATGGCGCGATCGGTCCGAAGCGGTCACATCAAGAAGACAGCGAGGATCAGACGAAGCACAAAGCAATAGTCGGTGTCCTCATTGTCATCTTCGTTGCGCTAGTCCTCGCCCTCATATTTTCGCTGCTGAGATGGTACCGTCAGAGAAGGGCGACGAAGGCTGCTCAGTGCGAACAAGAAGTCTTCGAGTTTGCCCAGCGGCTTGATGCTGGATTTCCAGAGCGACGGACGCAAGCGTGATGGAGCCGTAGCCGAAGGCGAGCGCATCGATACAGGTCGGTTGCACGATGTGCTCGTTCGCCTGAGAGACCGGACAGATACTTCTAGTGCGCGGAAGGCGAGTCTTCACATACTGGCATCATTCAACACTTCCTCCTTTGGTACAACTGGACTCTGCGTGCGATACGAACAGTTCTAAAGATATTCACGCCTCATCGCTACTATCCTGCCATCGTTCGCCCCGATCACAGGTCTCCCGTTCCGATGCTTGTGCCGTTCCCCTGCATGGGACACGTTCCCGCACGCAGCATGTGTTCACCCAGCGCTGGATTTCACAAGCAGCAAAGGAAGCTTGTGAGTGAGCGGCATGGATACGCATTACTACTACGGATTCTGAGCATTGTCTCCTACTACACGAAACACCACATTGCCACTCGGCACAAGCACTATCCGAATGTCAGTACTCAGAACACGATCCAAGCATACCATCTGACACCAGCACTATCTGAATGTCAGTATCGGATTATAGCCGAAACATCTTCAGCCTTTCCAACACCACTTTCAGCACGCCCGCATCGCGGCCGAAGCCGCTCGACCATTAGCGACGCAAGCAACAGAACGCCTTCTACCGACTCGATAAGCCTACGAATACGAGATTCGACTCTGCAGCACCCATCAGCATTTACACAACCCCAATATTAGTTACGATGCTTCGTGCCAAGCTAGCAGCCAACAAGGCGAAATTGGTTACCTACAACACTTCCGAATCAGAAACTTCCTCTCGCTTCCTCGACCTTCCAGGAGAGCTAAGAAACCGCATCTATCGCCTCGCTCTCATCCAAAAGGACAACACTAGGATCGCAGTCTCTTCCACCGGCTTCGAGCGTCCCGCTCTCACCCGCGTCAACAAGCAAATCCGTCAAGAAAGCATGCCAATCTTCCTCTACGAAAACAAATTCACCATCGACCTTCCCCGATTCAAAACCAATTCATACCTACGATTTTGCCTCCTCGTCCTCAAATTCAAGAAGTATGGCGGATTCAAGAAGATGCATATCAACTTCTCGAGATCTGATCTTACGCCTAGCTGGAGAGATTTGCTTGTCTTCATGTATCGAGTTCATCAGGGCGTCATGCCTCATTTCGTGAATACGATTCAACCTACTTGGGTGCAGGGGAGGATTTCGCCGATGTTTCAGCTTGGGAGATGGTGGTTTGGGACGTTGAAGACGGTTTATGCTATGAGGAAGGTGGAGTGGGGTCTTGTGAAGGTTATGGTGGAGAATCATAGGCAGTTGCTGGGAACATTTGATGCGAGGTGGATGCAGGATGGGACTTGAGTGGGCGAACTAGGTCCATACGAGTGAGAGGATTCTCTGGTCCCGGTATGAAAAACGTCTCGTTCCTGCAAAAGCTTCCATTTCATTATCTACTTCATGCGTTTACTCTCGCAACTGACCATGTGTAGATCTCTCGAGGACTTGGAGTCGAGATAGTGTGAACAGCAAACAGTTTTCACTTGGAGCGTTTTCTCCCGCGAAGGCTCCTGTCTTACAAGCTAGCCAATGCGCCTAGTCTCCTAATCAGTCTGTCGTGTAACACTTGAGAGACTCGACGAAGACGCAGATGCGCAGCCCCGAGAGGGGTACGAGCAACAACAGGAGATCGTGGAAGGCGAGGTTTGAGAACGTGATGGGGCACCAATATCGAAGTAGAATGGCAAGGTACCACCACTGATGAAGTATAAGAAGAATGGAGAAGTTTATATGGATATTTGTGAACTAAGGACAAACCTCACCTACCTCGACCTCGACAGAGCCAAGCTTCCTCAAGTAGACCAAGTGAGTGTACTATATCACGAGTGCTCTCATCGCATCTGCTAATCTACTGTACTTTTCTATTCCCAGTCTCCCTTACGCGGACTGGTTAAACAACCTGGAGTCGAGCTTCAAGTGGAGGCTCACACCACATCACATACCGTTTCCTCCAAACCGATAGAGCTGAGCCACCCAGGTCGCAACCATTGTCTTCGATTCAGTAGGTGAGGGTCGAAAAATCTCACCTATGCCAGAGTGGCCAAGGTTTTCTGGCATTGTCTTCACCTGCAACACCGCTTAACACACAATCAGTCGACAGGCAACATGGTGTCTCCACCGCAAGCACAGTCAGGTTGAGGTTTTGACGGTGCCTCAACGCAGCGTGTAAGCGGCCGCGTATCGCCTGCCATCACCAACAGTCAGCAGTGGCACTTACGACTGACGCCTGCATTCAGATCCACAGAGCGACAGCTCGTTGCAAGAGAGTCGAAGACCTTCCAGCATTGCCCATAAGGCACTGGCACCAAATCTTCCCTTGCGTCAAGGTCTCGTCTGCCAATAAGAATAGCCAGCAAGTGAATCGATAGCGTTGACATGGAAGCACTGCTGGCGAAGATCCGCAGAATGATATCTCACCAACCTTCCCATCTATCGCCTCTTCCCAAATCATCAAGTTCAGGCTGACATTTCTGTAGCTGATGTCATACGTGGTTATCAGCACTGGCGGCTCTGCGCCCTGGGCGGCAGTCTCAGAAGAAGAGCGCTGTGCGACCCTGAAATATCTCTTTCTGATGGCACCAATCTCAATCTGTCGCAGCTTCTTTCCCAAGGAGGCCATGAAGGTGTATTCGGGGGCGCCAAGAGTACTCGTCGCGAGAGTATGAGCAAATTGAGTCCTCACTTGCGATCTGGCAGTTCCAGGCATCGAATTTGCGGCTCTTTATGGTTATACACATCCATGTTGTTGCTTTTACGGTGCAAACAAACAAAGATTGTACAGTGCTCGGGATCGTGAAGTGAAATTCGGTGCATGTGCAAGATACCACTGCGACTTCACTTCTATCGTCTGCTCAGCGCTGACTGAAGCAATTTTCAGGCAAAATCTAGTATTGCGTGACTGAGAGGTGAGAAGAAGTGAAGATTTGATGGTCTCACCTGAAAGAAGCAATGGGAGGAGAAGGCTCCATCGGCCATGGCGTCGATAGCATTGCCTTAACAGCGCGACTTAGCCATGGGGCCTTTAAGTCTTGAGCAGCGGTGGATATCGAGACATCGTTGAGGCTGGAGAGGGCGAAAGTTTGCCTTCTTCTTGGCAGCATGGCTCGCACATGCCATCGAGGTTCAGATTGCGACTTCTATTCTTCTACACCACGACCTTTTTCACGGCTTCGTCCGATCCAGAAAACATCATAATCGAGGACCTTCTGGCTTTCAAAGTTGAGCGCCTCTCACACCGAGTGTCACCAGCCGATACTCATCTCCGCAGGCCCAGACGAAAACATGTCATTCTCAGTAAAATCTGTACTCCTTGCTGGCGTACAGCCATCCTGCGAACTTCGAGTAGAACCTATTTGCTCTTGCCATCTCTTCAGGGCTTCGTTCAGATATTGCGTCTTCCCAAAAGACGTGAGGCTCTACGATCTCCGCAATCATGTTGTAGTCCACTGCGAATTGTTGAGTAAGCATCTCTATGGCTACTCGACGGACGTACTTCTCGTTGTCGTTTGGCCATTGTCGGTCCTTCGGTATGCAAAAAACCTCCGCACAAGGTGGTCCTTTCTGTTTGCGACGTTGCCACTCGTTCAAAGTTTTGAAAAGTGCAATGAGGTAATGCCAGAAGACGAAATTTGGCGAAGGCCGAAAAGCCGATTTCCATTCCAGGACATCATATGGTTCCTCATCAGGGTTTTGCCAGAAGCTGCACATACATTCTCCAAACCGTGAATCCCGTCTGTCCGGTCGGGGTGAGGTCGGATTGTGGTTTTTGCATGCAAGTTGTCTAAGATGCACAAGTTTCCAGTCGTTTGCATTAATCGGAATCAATGCCAGGTCTCCATGTGAGAAGCTGTGAGCGACATGTTGGCCCATCAAGATTGCATTTTTGGTACAATTGAGCTGCTTCCTGTCAGATTAACATCCCCAGAAGGCTTCAGAAGCCATCCTCTCTTCGTGGCTCAAGTCTTCCCATTTGCGTTTCTCATCTAATGACCAGAGTACGGTTTCAGCATAGCAATCTGGCTTCGAAATCTCGCCGAGGTCAAGATCGCGACCGAAGATCATCTCGGCTTCATCAATGGCAAACCCGTGAGGGAAGAACTCGACGATTCTGATGTCACTTCGATGATGACCTGTGCCGTGTAGAGATTTGGTGACTGGACACCAGTAATGAGGCTTGATGTCCCAAGGGGCCTGATCCATACTTTCACGTTTTTCGAAAACCGGACCTGAGTTGTATGCTTCCGACAACAACCATAGCGTGTGAATATCATCCCAAGGATGATCTTCACCGTTACGGAGAGTCGATTGGAAAATGTCGCCGGTGGTTTCTGAGAAGTCCGTTTTGACCTGGTCGTTGAGTTCGAACTTCGGATTCTGGATCCAAGCCAAGTCTTCGTGAGTCGCCATCTCAAGGTAGTCGTTTTCGGGATTGTAAAGCTGTAGGTCTGGCCAGAATCATGAAAATCTTGTGCTTTATAACATAAATTTGAAGTTGCGAAGCTACCAAGACTCGTACTTGACCTACCTATCTCAAGTAATTGGTTGGAAAGCGCGTCTGCACTGCGAGGGCATGGGCCCTCTCATCATGGCAGTCATCAGCCTCATCCTTGGGTGACGCTTCAATGAAAGATCTTCAAGCACATCGAGAGAGGCCAGATGCCAAACTACATCGTCTTGTTATGTGAACAGTGGATGTTCAGGGGAGAAGACATATCGAAGTTTCGAACGCGTCAACTTAGAGTTTGATTTCGCCAAGCATTGTCTCGTCTCGTGGCAATGCTTTGGCGAGATTTCCTTCCTTCCCAGTCGTGATCGTTGTTTGCAACTGCTCTATCCTTCTACGATGAGCGGTTGAGTCTGCAGCGATGCTGACGAGGTCTGCCCGAATCCACAGGCTGGCTCCACCATCCTCGAGTCCACAAAAGGAGAGGCATACTGTCCTGCCTGGGGCGTGTATACAGGGAAAGGGTGCTTCTGCATTCAAATGGCTTCTGCTACCCAATATTTAGCAATAGAGCAATGGGTACTGGCGAAGACCCTCATCTGGTTCTTTCAGCTCCACTGAAAGCACGGAAAATCGCTCGCTTGAGCTTAGTCAAGCTCTACGCTGCGTTCAGCTAAGTGCATTGAGCTTTTCTTCCGCATGGTGAGCTTTTACGCTTTTCACTTACAAGACCCCCGCCTGTGCAAAAGATACACTGACTGAGTCCTCCGGAGTAAGCAGCGATCATGAGTGCGTTACTCCCAGGTGAGCGTCCGGGGCGAATGGGCATACGAGAATTGGAATTTGCCCAGGCCATGGACAATGAAAGAGATGCTGTGATGCCAGGAGACGAATGCGACGTTATGATTTTTTCAAACACAAGTTCTGGAGCTCGGCAGAAAAGCGAAGGGACTCTGTTAGTCCGCCGACAGCCTCATGTTGCAAGACCACGAGAGGATACCGGAGTCGTATACGACGTGAGCGAATCTGGAGAAGCCAGACTGGAGCTGAATGATCCGAAAAATCCAGGATTGTACAGTGTCAATTCTTTGCAGGTAAAAACGCCTCATCATCTTTGTCTGGCTTGTAACGACGCACTCAACTATTACTGTCAATTCCAAAGGGCTGCTTCGGAGGGCAAGGGCAAAGATCTGGTCAATGCTGTTATTCATCATCATTCTGTTTGGTCTCTCCTAGCTTTTGCTCAGACTGACCAATGCCATTTGTGTTCAGAACTATGGCAATGCCTCTCAATCAAATATCCGAGAGCCGTAGAGATCGAGAACCTGGACCAGTATCGGACAGAAATATCCTGGACGCAAGGCACCGAGTCAGACGGCAAGCATAGACTCTTCTTCGCTATTGCACATCCGACGGCAAAGCGTGATGCTTGGAATCCATTCCACTTCTATCGCATGGACATGTGGCCTTCGCAGGAATACAATGACTTTTTCACCATTGAAAACTTGAACGACGAGGAGGGAGCTCGCATTGTGCCAGAGGTCGATGTCAGTAATGACTGCATGACGTCGATCAATCTGGCCCATGCTTGGCTTTTCCGATGCTTGTCAAACGACGATGGCAAGCACGACGAGTGTCATGCGTCTCCTGACGAGACTTCTAAGCTGCCTACTCGTTTACTGGATGTCGATGCAGCCTTCGAAAGCGGGAAGTTGAAGCTCGTCTCCACTCTTGATAGCGAGCATGCCTTTGAAGAGAAATCATCTTTCATCACTCTGAGCCACAGCTGGGGAGCATGGGGAGCACAGCATAGTCCAAAGCTAACATCTGCCAATATTGAAGAGAGAATGACCAAAGGTCTTGACCTTCGTCAGGTACCAAGAACGTTCATCGACGCGATCCGTATCGCAAATTGGTTCGAGGTGAGATGGATCTGGATTGACTGCCTCTGCATCATACAAGACTCCCTCGAGGACTGGTTGCTGGAAGCCAGCATGATGGCAGACAACTACAAGAATGCATTTCTCAATATTTCTGCAGATGCTCATGAGGATGCCAGAAAAGGTTGTTTCGTCGAGCGCGATCCTAACGATGTTCTGCCGCTGAAGCTACGTGCTACAGGACTGGACAAATCGTGGTACGTGACGCCGACTTCTGGATATTTCTTCGGCTGGATGCATGACGCGCCATCCTTCTCTCGAGCATGGATTCACCGGGAGAGGCAACTATCTAAGCGCATTCTGCACTTTACCGGCACCCAGATGATGTGGGAATGTTGCGGAGTTGATGGTGCTGGGTTTGCTTGCGAAACGTTCCCTGGTGGTGCTCCATTCGAAGAGACGTATGCTGGAGAGAACAAATTCCAGGTGACTGCTTTACGAAATGGTGAAGTTGCTAATAAAGAGATCTACGAGACCTGGAATGATCTGTGCGAAAACTTCTCGAGGAAAAGCTTGACCAAGCCAACAGATATGCCTGTTGTGCTGTCCAGCCTCGCGGCTGACTTCCATGCTCTGCTACCAAGTGATGAGTACATCGCAGGCCTCTGGAGATCTACGCTTCCCGCAAGTCTACTGTGGGACTCGCTCAAATCGGAGCGAGGGACTGACGAATATATTGCTCCTTCATGGTCATGGCTGTCTACGACTGCACCACTTCAGCTGAATCACCGAAAAGTACCGCGAAGATGGAAAGCGAGCGATCTCTTGACCGTCCAGGACATCGATATTTGCCAAAAACACCCTGACATCTCATACGGTCCAGTATTATCAGGTCGCCTTACTATGACAGGCTTTCTGCGCCCAGTCCATCTATCCTTCAGCAAAGACTCTTTCGACCTTAGCGTTTACGATGACTCACAAACGATACGAAAGATTGGACACTCGTGGGACGATTATGTCGGCGACAAATGCAAGATCCCGCTGGACGACTATCTGGATTCGGAAGAACTGGACTGCTTTTGTCTTTTCGTGAGAATGAAGCAATGGAAAGACCACAATTGTGAACGAGATATTGCTTGTCTGCTGTTACAAAAGACCAGCACAGGTGAATTTCAAAGATTAGGAACGCTAGACCTTGGAGATGAGTTCGCATTGAAAATGAGGTATCGTGTCAAAGACGCGGACGTGGATGAGACATGGGAGAAGTTGAGGGCGGAGATTGAGACCCAGCAGTCATCGCGAATGCAGAGAGAACAAGACAAGGATGCGAGCACAGAACAAAAACCAGAGCGAAAAATCGACGAGCCTCGCATAAAGCGAGAAAGTGTCTCGCTTTCGCAGCGCAGCGATCCAGCTCTCCTCTATCAGTACGAAGGAGAAGAGTGTCCAAGCTGGCTGGAAAGGCTTGTTCCGGAGACTATAGTCCTAATCTAAGACGTGCCAAAGCACTGCGAGCTATGAAAAAAGATGCTGTCCAACTCTCAGTAAGATCCAAAGCTCCATCTCCACCAACCGTCAATATCACATTGGCTCGTATTGCAGACCTTTTTATATCAGATGATCTTCATGCGAGTATTCTGATCAGATTTGACTCCCGCGGGTAGGCATACAGTCTGGACGGCCGGAGGAGCAGTGTAGTCTAATTCTCTGGCATTGGCGATTCCTCTGATTGACATTTCGAGAGACGTTCTCTCTAGATGCTTGACTTGGAGCTGTAGCTGAAGTTCATTGCGATGTCGAGGTAGCGTTCGATCGTGAGTCGCTCGATGGGCGTTCCGTCTTTGACATTTGTGTTCTTCAACACCAGTGGTGAAAGTTGGAAGTCAGGTCAACTCGTAGACGTATCTCATCATAACTGCATATCATCATCGTCCTCCTCATACCGTGAACTTCCGAAGCCACCACCATCTCCGTTCGCTTCTTCCTCCTTTTGTGTCTCCTCTCGTGATCTATTCAACCTCCTCATCCCATCCACGACACCTCCGACAAAGCCTCTCACCTCCGCAACCTCCATTCCTCCAACCCCGTTCACCTTCAACCCTGCTCCTGCTTCAAGCGCCTGATATCCTCTCCTCAATTTACTCATTCTAACCTCCCTTAGGTCCCTGACCAACCTCCTCACAACCTCGGGATCCTCAAAGTCATCGCTTGCGTGCGACAGTAGTAAATGACTGATCTCGATCCAGTGATATGGCAACGCATCAGGCTGTGCGCGAGTAGTGGAGGAGTCCTTGAGAAACGGCGTGGAAATCTCTTGAGACTCTGGTGACAAATATGGATCACCTGGCAAGGCGGAGACTCCAGAAGGTGCAGGCAGTGCTGGCGCTGGAGAGAAGACTCCAGCGCATTTCTCGTCGGTTTCAAAGTCGAGAAGTGCAGTGAGAGCGGGTATGGAGAGCCATGGTGGAGGGGATATATTGGCACGTTTCTGCCGTTTAAGGAGGAGCGCCAGCCATAGACGAATCTGGGCTGGGAAAGGTGGGTTCAGGCGCGCTGTTGGTCCCTATGGAGCATTAGAATCTGTATAGTGAGAATACTGAAGATGTTGCATACACCCAGTAATTCAAGACTCTCAAGTCTCTGGCGGGGGATCACGGTGACAAGCTCCATTTCGCAGAGAAAGCCGACTTCATTTGGCGTGAGGCCGGACGGAAGTGGGAGCGCCATCTTGTGTCTGAATGCATCGCAGATTTGCAGATCTGTGTTGTATTCGACTCAAGCATTGATGAGAGGTGGAGGCGGTGGTGGAAGATCGACGCGTCGCGCTTGTGCCAATGAATCGCGTTCGCAAACTCTAAATTTGACCTCATCCTCGACCTCCTTCTCACTTTCTTCTCCTTTCTCATCACCCAACATGCGGTGACAAGGTCGCTGAGATTGACTGATACTCAAGATGGCCACTGAGGCGGCATCTCTACTTTCGCCGCTGTTCATGTGGTATAATGTGGTGAATAACGCTGTCCGAGAACCATACCTGGTAGGTCATCCCACGCTACGGACAAGGTAGGGACGAAACACATCTCATATTCTATATAGGACGAAGTCTTCCATATTCGCCAGGCGCAACACTTTTGTGCAGATCACTGGGATGTGTGGGATCCAAAGATTACCACGCCACCAGGACTTTACCTTCTTTCGGTCCTCTTCAGACCACTCCTTGGGTGCGACGTTCGCAACCTCCGACTGCTCAATGCGATATGCCTGGTGGCGTTAATGCTGGTCATACGGGCGACATACAATGTCAGACGGCAGAACAACGACCAGCACGGTCATCTCAGTGGAGTCTTGGCTTATCACAGCTCGGTGAACATCGTGTTGTCTCCACCGCTGTTCTTCTTCTCAGCACTTTACTACACGGATGTGGCATCAACATTGTCGGTGGTCATCTTCTACTGGTACTTTCTACAGGTCGTCTCCAATCGAAAAGGAACGATCAAAAATGCAGCAGTGCAGGTTGTATTGGGAGTCATCAGCTTGACTTTTAGGCAGACGAACATCTTCTGGGTTTCGATCATGCCGGCCGCACTTTCGATCTTTATGAATCTGGACCAGGGTCACAAAGTGGCCAAGGAGTCAATGTATCGCAGAGCTGAGGGCTTTGGAGATACGATCTGGAGTGTGGCGGAGACCAGCTGGAAGATGAACGTTGTCTACGATCCTCCGGTGACGGATGCTTTTGTTGAAGGTATGGCGTCCGGTCGGCGATACTGTAGGGTATGTGTGCTGACTGTATTAGACTACCTCCGAACAATCATCTCGGTCGCCGCTTGTGGAGCGCGAGCTGCCACTCAACCAGCACGACTATCGCAGCTTGTGCAGACTTTAATGCCCTATTTGACGACTCTCACAATCTTTGCAGGCTTCATTGTCTGGAATGGGGGCGTCGTGCTTGGCGACAAATCGAATCACGTTGCAACCATCAACCTGCCTCAGATGCTATATCTCTGGCCCTTTCTGGCATTCTTCTCATGGCCACTGCTGCTACCACAATTCATACTCGTTCCAATCACGATCCTGTCACGAGTTCCTGGTCTCGCTAGCATCGAGCCCATGATCTCTTTCCGACGACGATTCTTCCTACCACGACTCTGGGTCATTACTGCCTTTATCGGTCTAGCATGCCTGGTTGTGCACTTCAACACTGTCGTACATCCGTTCATGCTGGCGGACAATCGACACTACCACTTTTACATCTTCAAGCGATTACTCAACCCCCAATGGATGCGTTACGCCGTGACACCCATATACATTCTCACTGCGTGGGCATGTATCGAGACCAGAGGCGAGGCTGGAACAATCTTTCGCAAGATGGTGCAGCCTGACTCTGCAAAAGCATCTGCAACAAAAGAGCAAGTCACGCAAACGAGCTCTGATCCGCTGAAATCGAACGCCACTGAAGATGCAGAGCGACGTGCCACGCGTCTGCCTGATGGCAACAGCAGCGCGATGGTGTCCTTCGTCCTCGTCTTCATCATTACGACAGCTCTCAGCCTGTGCACAGCGCCGCTAGTGGAGCCACGCTACTGCATCATCCCGTATGTTGTATGGCGCATGCATTTTCCGCTTTCTGCTGGACCACAGGGCAAGCAGAAGGACATCTGGAGCATTCTAGCAGCATATGACTATCGTGTCGTGCTCGAGACAGTATGGTTCTTGGCAATCAATGCAATCACTGGGTACATCTTTGTGAATTGGACCTTTGAATGGCCATCAGAGCCTGGTCAGCTGCAGAGATTCATGTGGTAGATACTCTTCGCAACAGCTTCATAGCTACGAGATCAAGCCTTTCTCCTAGTAGCATCCATGGCTTTCCATCTGAGCTTCTTCTCCGAATCTGCCAGGTAAACCCAAAGCTGTCGCCATGCACTGAATCGATCTCGTGGAGAAAAGATGTACTCCATCTCTCTCTATCTCTTTCGCTCACCTTCCTCTTCACCATGCTCAGCACTCACTTCAGCTTCCCCTCCTTCCCCTTCCCCTTCTCCTCACGCCTAGCATGTAGTCAGCACCACTCCTCTCCTCACCATCTCACTAAATGTTCAAACTCACCTCTCCTCAACCCCCTGCAACTCCATAACAAACCTAACCCACATCCTATCCGCTCTCCCCTTCACAGCATCCCTAACCCTCTTGACCAATTCCTCACCCTCAAATCCACATTCCCGAATCCGACTCTCCTCGAACTTCCTCCATCCCTCAGGATCCTATGGTCGAGCGTCAGCGAGACTCCCGAGTCTTAGACGAGGGCAAAAAGTCTCCTCTCCTCATTGTTTTTGCTTCGGCCTCGCCAAGGCTCGGCACTTACCTGCTCCAAAAACTTCTTATGTTTCGCCATCATCAAATGAGCACGAAGTTTCGGATCTGTGAGGGAAGCTGTAGGATAGATTTGTTTTGCGGAGCTTGTGCGAGAGGATTTTGGGAGTGAGTCGAGGTAGACAGAGTAGGATTTTGGGTTGTGGTCGAAGTGCAGGAGCCAAGCAAGAGTGCCGGGTGGGGATTGGGTCATTGCTAAGGTGTAGGTGGGATCCATTTTTGGGGGAAAGATGGAGGGTGGTTGTGTGGGTGGTGTGGGAGTGCGAAGTTGTGTGAGGTGGAAGGTGAAAGGTGTGCCTGCTTGTTGACATGTGAAGCGCGTTTAAAGTTCGGGAAGGTGCGAGGCTGGAAAGAACGTGCAGATGTGATGGATTCCCTTCACTTTCATTCAACTCTTACACATTTCTGCGACTTCGCATAAATCACGTCTTCAACTTCTCCTCCTCCGTCAACGGCTCAATATCAACAGCCGGTCCTCTCGGCGCAACAACTTCTCCACCACTTCCCTTACTCATCTGACGTCCCTTCGCCCTCGCATACCCCTCCTTATACGCATGAAAATTCGTCGTCTTCTTAAAAGCCCCGCCATTCGTCAGCTTACCCTCATCCCAATAAATCCTCTTCAGCCAAAGATTCAGTTTCGGGTAATCGTGTCTAATGGATTTGAGGTTCGTTTGGAAGATCGTGTGATATGCTGTGTCGAAGCGAATGAGAGTTGTGTAGAGTCGAATGTCAGCTTCTGTGATGAAGTCGCCGAACAGGAAGGGAGTGCCTTTGCTTGTGAGATGGGCCTCTAGTCGATCGAGAGACTCGAAAAGTGGGTAGATGTTGGCATCGTAGGCGTCTTGGGTTGTTGCGAATCCGCATTTGTAGACGCCGTTGTTGACTGTGTTGTAGACTGCATGATGATCAGCATCAGACCAGGTAGACACGGCACACCGGAAATTACCCCAATCATTCATCTCCTCGATGTCCTTTCTTAAATGCTCTGGGAAAAGACCCTTGTCGCCTTTACTTGATTCTCTTAAATCTTCTGCAATGAGGTCATCGAATTCAGTATAGAACATCCTGATGATCTCACTCGACTCATTGTTGACAATGGTCTCCGTCTTCTTATCGAATAGACCTAAGAGGACCCAACATCAGCTTTCGCCACACCCTTCTCGTACCCTCTAGATCTCACTCACAAGGAACCGTGTATCTCCCCTCATACTCCGGCTCCACCTTCAAATACAACTGCTTCAATCCTGTAAATCCATACAACGGATCTTTTTCTGCACTTCCATTCTTCCCGGTAAAAGTCCAGCCATTCTCAGTCAAATCAAAGTCCGTCGGGATCATCTGTATCACATCCTCCAAATCCTTTAATGCTCGGACGGCAGAAGCACGATGCGCCCAGGGACAGCCATAATTCATGTACAAAGCATACCGGCCTTTCTCTGGAGGATACTGTGCTCCTGGTTCTCTTGAGATGAAGTTGCGGAATGAGCTGTCTTTGCGTCGGAAATGTCCATCTGCATCAGCATGGGAGTGAGTTGGTCGTGACATAGTCGATGCTGAACTGCTCGATTACTATTTTGTGTTGTAGTCGTGATGCAACATATATAGGCCGAAGCATGAAGGTGAGGTCTAGAGCTCGTATTAGCTTCCGAGAGCTACGGCTTTGTCATGTGTTGTTGTCATCCTGCGGAAAGAGCGCCGATTTGCTTGGCGCTTGTTAGTCACCAGCTACTTTTTGCCTTTGGATACTTTCTTGCTACTTTTCAGTCACGATGGCTTGTGAGCCCTACATCTTGCGTGATTTCAGGATTATAGTCTGCTGGATGGTATTGGCAGACCATTCAGCTGCTTCAGTCAGTACTTGGCCAGCCGCCGGAAGAGTACCGGGGCAGGTGCTCCTTTGACGACCAAGAAGAGCAAAACTCTACGCAGCTTGTTTGGCCCTGAAATGCGGGAATAGCCAGTCTACGTCTCTCGTCGAACACTGATCTTGACCCTGTCTGAGACCATATCTGGGCCATGGTCTGTGCGCTCCGAGTGATGACATTTGCCTCTATTGTTACGATCAAGATGTGGCAGTGGATGGCACCCAGTGAAGACGAGACGAGGCCTGTTCACATAGATTGAAAAGTAACGTCCATTCGTATTTCCAAGCAAGCCGAAGATTGGTTGTGCCATCGCATCGGAAACGTGCTGGTGTCTAGCCGAAGACCATTCTATGTTCTGCACTGTGAGCTACAAAGGTCGACATCGTCCGCGATATATTGCAGTCAAGAACGTGCGTTTCATGGCACATCTCCGAGTGACTTTTTGTGACAGTATGCGATGCAGATCTGATGGAGTGACAGCCTGATCTGATCTGAAGTATCGCGTTGCCTGTAGTCTGGAATAAAAAAACAGCCGGCTGCGGTGGCACATAACGAGTCGGAAACGGAGTCGATGCCGGTCGTGTCACCATTTGGAGCACAAAGAGGAGCACAACTGCCGAAAGGAGATGTTGTTACAGGAACGTGAGGTGTCTCTGCCAGAAATTCAGTCGAAGCGAGGAATTGATTCATTACATTGATCGGGTAACACAGGCCTCGTCTCCAGATCTTTGTGTTACCTTGGACGCTTCCAACATGCCTTGTGCTACAGATCAGATCTAGGCCTTGCTCTCGCGAGACACCTCGCTGCTGCGTTGCAATACAGAGCCCGCTGTTCCCTCCGTCTGAGGCGGCCGTGACAGAGTGTGGTACGGCCAAAGCGGCCCTTGAGTACCGTACCAATTCAGATACCGAGACTTTCGGCGCGCGACACGATTTTTGTAAACGCGCTGTATGCGCAGGGAAGCTCAGATATGCTTTTGCGCGGCTTGCGCGCCGAAACTTTACATCCCGTGCACGAGTTTCAGGATACGCCTGGTTGAGCGTTCAACCTGGTGGATGTCTTGGGATCACACCCTGGCAGTAGCGGTGACCAGCGCCTTTTCATGCTTGTTTCGCCGAAACATCATCCAATGAGGATTTCATTGTGTTTGTGACTCCGGAAATTATTGACGCCTCCATCAGAGTGACATGCCTTCTACGGGTCGCCATACGGCAGCTCTCGCGTGCAGCCCATGTTGTTCGTAGACAGGCGCGGACTTATCATTCCTGGATGAAGGTCGAAGCGCCGCAGCTTTGGCGCCTGGACATGGTACAATACACTCAAATTTCGTTCTTCGTTCCTTTTCAAAGCTCTTCTGGTAGAGGTGTCGGAGTTGGACCTTCCTTGACGAATTGGACAATGCCCATATCCGGCGAGACGTTTGGCCATGGCTTCTTGATAGCGTCCTGTATCTTGACGATAGAATTGCGTGGTCCGGGCACAGCTCCGTTCACAACCACAATTCCGTTTTCTGCATCGACTTTCATGATCCTCAGATTCTGCACGGTGTGGTTTTCGTGGCCCATTCGGCCTGCCATCTTCTTGCCTGGAAGCACACGTGATCCACTGCCCTGAGAAGCACCAGCAGAACCCATGGCACGATGAGTCAAAGAGTTACCATGAGATGCTGGCTGACCACCAAATCCCCATCGCTTCATGCCTCCTGCAAATCCCATGCCACGAGTGACACCTCTCGCGTCCACATACTGCCCGGGCTGAAAGAGGTCGGCCGTGATAATGCTGCCAACCTGAGGCAGGCCTTCTTCGTTCTTGACGCGGAATTCAGCAAGCTCGCTTTTGATAGGCACACCTTGCGCAGCGAAATGCCCTCTTTCCGGCCGCGTAACATTGCGCGCTTCCTTTGTACCGTAGCCAACCTGCACTGCCCAATACCCATGTATTTCGCGTCGTTTGTGGCTGACCACTTGACATCTATCCAGCTGGAGTACTGTACATGCTTCTCGTTTCGCTGTTGTTGGGTCGTAGATACCGGTCATACCCTTCTTAATCGCGATAGCGCCTGTCCGTAGTGGCATGATATGTTCTTTGCGCATAAAAGCTGACTTTTGCGTGGCATGCAATACAGGGAGGTTCTTGCCATGGTTGAAGTTGTGCACTTTCTTGGGAGGTGCTATCGATCTTATCGTGCGCACAAATTGGCGAGGCACTGATAGGCAGAGGAATTTTGGCGGCACCGCAAATATACGGGCAGATGAGTTTGGCGGCATCGTTGGGATGGGCTGTGTCGGTGATGATCGTTGTGAGTGTACTTTCGGTGATAGCAACAGGAGCCATAGAAGCAGCCGTTGGCCGCGGGAGAGAGGCTTGGCACTTCGTTAACGCCTGAGGAAAGCACATTCATTCACAACATCTACTCTGTTCATTTGCATACGCTATCTCCACGCCAGGCATTGGCGCTGGTAGCAAAGAACTACAGATCATTCGCAACTGTGTGATGTCAATTGACGGAAGGCACTTTGACAACGGATGTTCCTCTGCTTCTCGAGTCCGGCAAGCTTGCGTAAGGTGACTCAAAGCTCCGAGCTTCTCCTTGACGGGCTCTCTCTCGAACTTCACCAATCTCGTCGATTTCTTAGCGATGTCAAAGGATCTGGTTGTGTTGTCATTATCCATATTGGAGCACGGCCTGTACAGGCTACGACCCGACAGCGTGGTGGTCTCGCTTTGGCGAAATTGTGTAACAGATGCAGGCTTCGAATCACAGCAGGAAAATGACCCACCCGTAGTCTGTGGCTGCAGTTGTTCCGACACAGCGGATCTCCATCAGGTCACAGGCGCGGGAAGCGCCTAATGACTATGCACTGCGGCGACGATTCTTGCAGATCTAAGCTGCTTGATTTCTGGTTCCGGTCATATCGGACTGGAGCTTTCGCAAATTGTCACACTCCGGTCAGGCTCGGGCTCTTTCTAAAGACTGAATATCGGCGATTGCCCGCACGATGTCAACTTTTAGGCCTTGGCTTTGTCCAGGGGCTTTCCCGTGGTTGCCATATCACGATCTCCCATCACATTTCGTACCAGACCAAGGACACTATGTACTCAAGTACCAAGACATCGGTGCTCGTGAATTATCTACTGCGTACTACCTGGGGAATATACTGCCTGAGGTGAAGCCTTGCGATTGTCTGCCCTGTGCTGCTTTGCGAAAACTACCGATATTGGCATTATGCTCTCAAGCCGATTTGGCGTCATGATTTGTGCCATCACCGAGCAGCATCTCCTGAGCTTCAGTATTCTCTTCATCTTCCAGCACTGCGGTTCTGCATGCGGCTTGAACGCCTCTTATGGCCATCATCATCTCGATCGAACGATGCGGCTGGTCTTGACCTCCCAGCACAGCGGTAGCGAGTCACGGATCCTTATGTCATCCTGCGCGACAGCTGGGAACATGAACGAAAATGTGATGCAGCTGCCTCTACGGGACTTTTTCATTCTGCGACTTTTCATGTCACGAAGTTTTGATGGCGCAGCCTTGTCAATCTGCCCGCTATATGATACAGTGTGTTGGCCCTCGTCCCTAGACGCGATGGTCGCACCTCAGGTGGTGTCCGAGACATTCACGCCCACGGCTCTTCGGCGGCGCCGTGCCGTCCCAGCACTGAACCACTCGGTCGGAGTCAACAAAAGCACTGACCGAAGACCAAGACGAGGTGGCAGCTCCGAAAAGCGTCTCGTGCAGCACAGCCAGGTTGACATGGAGCCTGATGCTTGTTTGCGCAAGACCGGCACGGGGCGTTCTTCCGTGATGCAGGATTTGGGTTCGTGCTGACCAGGATGAAATCAAGGTAGGCGCTTGGAGCTCGCCAGACTCCAGGCGGATCGCATCGACCGCCTCATGTGTCTGTGAAGCTTAAAGAGACTGCTCAGCCCAATCTTGCTGCCGATGCCCACGCACAGATTGTCAGAGCCCCCTGGTGCTTGTTCAGACTGTGCCTCTTTGCCTGCGAGGCGACGTGTGCCGCGTGGATCAGACGTGAGTGGAGGTGCTAATGTGAGGCACTCGATCCTTGTCAACTGCGCATTATGGTTCAGAGCGAAGTGATCATGCACACGCTAGCACTCTTTGGCTTCCCAGGGAAGCGAGCAGCTGTCTGCTTTTCACCGGCGGGTAGCAAAAGTGCTGATGGGCCTTGTGTCAGACGGGCATGCTCTGCACACACTGCTACGGCACAGTAGGTCGAGTGATTGGACGCAGCCCAAGCCTTTTCGCAAGAGCTGTCGGCCACCATGCAGGCCATCACGAAGGCGCCAAAATGGCGCCAACGCGATTGTCTTCCGCCCGTGTCTCCCGTGCCCAATGACGGGTGGAACTGCTACCGACTTGAACTTTAGCCGCTCGCTGGCAGAACTATACTGACATCCCAGCACTCCCAGCAGCCGCCAGGCGCGGCGGTAGCGGGATGCGCAATATGCTAACTACTGCCCGCCCACATTTCTCCTCACCTTTCGTTCGCCTTCGCATAAACACATGTCTGGTGCTCGCTCCTTGCGTCGGCCTGCCTTATCCACTCTGTCAGGTCGTCGACCAGGATTTACGATCGCGTACGGGCCGACCAGAGGAATTCGGCTTGCTGCAGAACCGGCCAGCATTGGACCTGCCCGCGCCGCAATCATTCCAACACCTCGTCCTGGTCCACGTCGCAAAATTATTGGCCTCCTGTCCCCTCGGCGATAACGCTGAGCAACACAGGTCCCTAGCAAACATCGTTCATGAAGCAACAACTTGCACGGACAACTGTGTAAAGTCACTTGTTGCGTTTAATAGCCGACATTAAGCGCGGGTCTCTCGCATGACCGTGGAACAGGCAAGCATTTGAATTGCAGCACTGTGTCCTACATTGATAGGCGCGGAACCGACTTGCGGTGACGAGACTGGCATCAACCACATAGCACAGACCTTCGACAGCGCCATTGCTCATGTTCGATGCTCCAAACCCGGTTGATACGGCCCGATCGAGTGGGAGCAGTGGACTTGCGAGCTGATTCCCCAATGCGAGAAGAGACCAGCATTCTGAACGGGTCGACTTTGAATGGAGGTCGACCGCCTGGTCTGCCAAAGCCATTTACGGAGACGTCAGCGAACGGCTTTACAGCCGTGAATGGCGATGTTCATCGAAATAATACGTCTTTTCGACCTGAAGAGTCTACTGCACGTCCGATAACATTGCCACCGGTTGAATATCGAAGTAATGGCATTGCAGAACAGTCGCATCCTCCAGCGCCGTATCAATCTCATGGTTGGCGGCCAACAGAAACTCGACCTTCGACAGAACAGAATGCCGAACGGCCTGTGGGCAGTCCTGAGACAAACAAGCGCAAGCGAGCAGAATCTCCGCGTAGCCATCTCAGAGAAGATGTCCGAGATGGTGCGGCCTTTGGAACCACTCCCCAGTCGCCGAAACGACGAGTCACCACCCATAATGGTGGGATGCCCTCACCTGGTCCGACCTACTCGGATGATCATGACCAAGAAGGCCTTAGAGATCCGCAGACTGGTAACTACGTGCGGGAGCCATCGCCGGTTCACAGAGTCGAAGCCAGAACACCTCCGCCTCGACCTCGTCCAGAGGTAGCAGCCGCTCTGGCGCAATCAGTCCAGCAGCAGTTTGGGTCCGGACACGCAGCAAGTAGAAGCGACTCGCCGCCAGACGAGCAGGATGACCGACAGCAATCACAACCTTATGCCAGCGAGCAGGCACAGGACGGCGACAACGATCCAAAAAAGGGACGGAAGCGCAACTTCAGTAATCGCACTAAGACCGGATGTCACACATGCCGCGCGCGTAAAAAGAAGTGTGACGAGACCAAGCCTACATGCAACAACTGCATGCGTGGCTCTTTCCAGTGCGCCGGCTATGGACCAAAGCCACCGGGAGGTACCAAGCTAACCACAGGAAGAGCTGTTGTGCCTCTCCAAGCAAAGCACCAACACGAGTCCATGACCGTACACCCAGCTTACTTTGATGGCCCGTACCATGAAGCGCATCCGAGGTCATTGCCCCCCTACCATGGCGAACGCTTCGCTCTACCCAGACCGGACGCTCAGGAGCCTCTGCCTCACCGCTATGGTGGACCAATACCACCAATAGATTCACGGCCACCTCATGAGCGCGAGGCATGGCCTGTGAATCCACCCCGTTGGCACTCTGGTCCTGAACACCCAGCACATTCCATTCTCCACCAAAGGCTACCGCCTGCTGACTACTCTGGTGTACCACCTCCACCGCCTCCCTCGTTCGCTCCAATTCCGCCTCCGCCTCCTGCTGCTGCCGATCCATGGCTGCCTCATCTTCACCCACCGCCAGCCAGCTGGACTCGACCACGAACGTCGGCTGCCACGGTCATCACTACTCATGAGAGTGTTTCGTCTGGATCTGGTAGCGGGGGATCACATCAAGGCCAAGTGATGCTTCCAGTAGGTAAAGATTTGCCGCAAGGGACGAGATACACGACGCAAATGGACATGATAATGGGGCGAAAGTACAAACCGTTCATGGACGATACCCTGAGGCGCGATCGTCAGTCTTGCAGGCAGGCAGTGGAGTCCTGGAATGATTCATGTGCTGTCAGCAGGAACATTGCACCATCCGAACAGGAGCGCATGTTCAGGGCCATCCAGGATCCATCGCATCGGTCTCACAGCCAGCAAATCAAATGGGATGGCCCCAGGGGGCAGTGTGGGCATCACACCTTTGTGGACTACCCTTTCAGTTGCGACTATGGGTACAATATCATCTTGGGGGATTACGTCGTGGTCGGGAAGAATTGTTACATGCAAGATGCGAGCCAGGTCATCATTGGCAGTAGGAGCATTATTGGTCCCAATGTAAAGTTCTACTGCATGACAGCAAGTGTCGACGCGAACCAGCGAAGCGGCCTAGAAGGCGATTTTATGGCAGGTCCCATCAAGGTTGAGGAAGATGTATTCATTGGCGCAGACTGTGTCATCTTGCCTTTCCGAACGATTGGAAAGGGAGCGGTCGTTGGTGCTGGGTCTGTGGTCACACGTGTGAGTTTTGAATTGTCCTGCCCGTACCAAGTACTTTCACTAATGCTCTTATCAGGACGTGAAGCCATACACCGTGGTAGCTGGCAATCCTGCGAAGCCAGTACGCAAACGCAAGATCGAACCTGGCCCGAACGCCGACCGACATGAAGATGACATCCAAGAGCAAAACGATGAAATGCTGAGGAAGCTCCGTAGCGACGAGCTATTACCTAAAGAATGAGATCAAGATGAACACAACCGTTTCGGAGCTCCGGCAACGGCACGAACACCGCGACTCGCGTCCGATTGCCAACACCACTGAGACCGTCCAACCACTGAAGCCAACGAGTGTCGTCGATATTGGGTGATGCCGACCGCGGCCCGCGGGCCTCTCCGAGAGTAGAAGTCGGTGTGGAATGTGACACAACATATATGCAGGTCTGCAGACCGACCTCCCGACCGTACTCCCGGTGCCTACCTCAATAGGACTGTTAGATGTCAGGGACAACACGTACACACGAGCAAAATCCGAGATTCGGCAGTCTTTGCCGTAGATTTCGGCAATTTTACCACGATGGTGACGAGATACGCGAAAGATGTATATAACGATAACCGAAGCACACATGTACGACAATGCGCGGCCTTTGTTGCGTGTCGCGACGCGATAATGAATCCTTCCGTGTACAGTTCCCTGTCTTCAATGATGAGGATTGATTGCACAGCAGGATGGATTGATAAGCTTATCTGAGATGAGACCTGTGGAAGAAGAAGAAGGACATTGATGAGAGGATTCAAGGTCAAACGGTTTGGGCGCAAAGCATCACGAGTAAGATGATGTCTTAAAGTGTTATCGCATTGGAATGACATGCTCCTCTAGGCCCCTCAATACGATTTCGATCCAGAATATAGCACCACGAGATGCTCCATTTGACGTCGCGCTCGAAACCCACTCTGTACTCTAGAACTGCTTCAACAGTGCAGCGGGCAAAAGTCACTGAAGCCACTGCGCTGATGATACTTTCGTAGACCAAGCTCCATGCCCTGTTGTAACCCAGTCGACGCTAAAGCTCTCAGTCACATCCCATTGAAGACCGAAATCAAAATCAAGCCACCCGGTGCAACAGTCTTGGATCAAGCGTCGCCGTGATCTCTTAGTGCTGCCCGTGTACTCGAACGTCGCATTCTTGGCTGTACGATTCGCTCCTCATGTAGTTCAATCCTTCTCCCGGCTAGCAACCAACTGCGTCTCTTTCAACCAAATAATTTGATCCACGACGATGCCCCAAGTCAGCTCTCCCGAAAGTTGAACCGGAAACTTTGGAATACCTCTGTCTCTGTCAATGTAGACGACAGGTGGTGTGTCAGGATGATCCTCATCATCATCTGGGTTCAGATGCATCAATGTAGTCTTCCCATCGTGATCGAGGCGGATTTCGCGCCAAGAGCCAGTCGCATCTCCTCCATTCGCAGCATTAAGAACCGCTTTGTGCAGCTTTTTGCCGTAATCTCGAGCGTGGGAAGTGGCAAAGCATCGACGATACATTGATGGATTGATGCGTGGGCTGTACATGCGCTGCTGAAGGGCTTTGCTGTTGGTGATGACGTCGTGGAACATGCAGCTGACACGCTTGAGCATGAAGAGGTCGACGGTTGGCTGGTACGGTCGGAGCAGTGTAGAGCCTGAGGGCTTGACTTGGAGGAGTATTGCCTCGACGAGTTCGGAGATGGCGAGGACTCGAGCGCAGGCTGTTGATTGTGGAGCGGCCATTGGAGCGGCCATGTCGTTTGAGCTGCGGTCGTTAGCAGGAGTATTGAGGCGATGATAAGGCGCATTTCTGACTGACTTTGGATGAGAGATAACTTCGACCGGAAGTTATGCAAATCCGCGCGACCGCTAAGATGTTCGAGGCGAGCTGATGCTTGCTGAGCGAGTGGAAGAATTGACTCTCGTTGTAAACGGTAGCAATGTGTTGATGTGTTGTTGATAGTGGAAGACCAGAGCGCGCTCAAATGTCGAGGCGCAAGCAGTGATCTTGAGGGAGTGAAGGGATCCTGTTCGCACATGCTTGAGTCCGACCATCACATGCATGCGCACGGACCAGGAAGCATCTTGCGCGACAACACTACTTCTTCTGCACCAGACCAGCCCTCAGTTTACTCAAACATCAACATACACCTGGTATTCGCAGGCAGGTCATAATAGCCACATCATTGTTACATCTGCTAACAACGTTGGTACAGATAAAGCACATCATGTCGAACTCGGCTGTCGCTCGAGTCTTCGGCATAGCAGAGCTGCGAGAGCTCATCCTCCTCGCAGTACCACAACATAAGAACGCCGAAGATGCTCGAAACCATCCTAATCAGCCTGTGATCCAACTATTCGCACTCCAGCGTGTCAATCGCGACTTTCGTGACACGATCATGGGGTCCACTGCCCTGCACGCTCGCATGACTACTCCTCCGTTCAGCGCCACTGCCAATCCAGCACAACTCAGAAACTTGCAGTGTTATGCTTGGAGATCTGGAAAGCACATCTACAGATTCATCCACGGCCTGGCCACAAGAGGAGATGGATCTCGACCCATTCATGCTGCTACCGTTGAAGCGGTGTGGAGGAAAAACCGGCATCAGCGATGGGCGTTCGTGATGGTCGCGTAGTCAATATTGATCTCGTAAAGTGTAGTGAAGACGTGCATGTCTGTGAGGTAACATCGTCGCCGTCCGCAGTCGATCCAGAAGCTTTAGCGTGTTCTATTCTTGGACGCCAAGCCCAAAATCTGGCGCTAGCCGCGCTCTTCCTCCTTCTCCGCAGTTGACCGACCCTTCCATCTTCCTTTCGATGAGGGAAAATTCCACGATTGGAGCGTTTTCAACTGCAGCACCATGGAAGCATTCTTCCACGCAGCAAGTACCAAATCTAAGAAGAGCAGGTCGTGTTCAGTCTCGATGCCGCCACTGCGCCAAATCAATATTGTTACCCAAAGTCAGCTGGGCTCTGTCTTCGCTGTCGCCGAGTGGAATACGAGCGTAGCATCTTCTCAGATGGCACGGACTTGAGACTGGTCTCCAGACACTATGTCATAGGACCTCGAAGTAGCTCACATCCGTGATCCGAAAGAGACATCTCTGTCTGGATTCAGCCATGACCATTAACCTGCTTCTCAGAATAGAGCGCTATGATGACGCCTCGTATACCACAGCACATCTCCAAGCTGGAACCAAGATCACGTCCAGAGCAAGATGGTATAAGTAGTCGTCTTCCTTCCAGCTAACAGATATCATTCCACATCCAAACACTCCAAGCAAAGCAACCTACAGCAACAATCTCAACAACACAACAATTCAACAACATCACTCTTCTACACATCAACAACAACCACACTCAACCATCAAAATGCAGTTCACTACCATTGTCGCCCTCCTTGCCGCAGCTGGCTCTTCCATCGCTGCTCCAGCTCCAGTTGCCGACAAATCCATGATGGCCGCCGGCTCCAGCTGGACCATGCAGAACTTCAAGCGCACCTGCGGCGGCGGTGTCTGCACCTACGACTACAAGATCAACACCAACGACGGCTCCGCAGCAACTGCTTGCACCTACAAGGTCAACGGCAACCCAGCCACTCGCGCCTCATACAACAACGTCAAGTGCGGTGCTTTCACCATCAGCAGCAAATGGAGCGGCCAATTCGGAGAGGGCAATGGCTTCCAGACTCTTGCTGTTGTCAAGGGCAAGCAGATCAACTACCCTGCTTACACTGACAAGCAGCTGGTCAGTGGCCAGGTCGTCAAGCCAGATCAGAGCTACACTCCTCAGAACTTGCCATAGATGGTGAGCATGGAACTGTTGGGGTATTAAATTTGTATATATTTGCATAGCGATGGTGGATGATGATGAAAGACATGATAGCATAGTTTCAGCATGAGTTTAATGTAATCCAAGAATTGCCACGAAGGACTCCAGTCCACTCACATATGATGCATCGACACGCCGAGCGACTTCAGCACAGCAACAGCAGTAATCTTCTGCGTCTTGCAAAGATCAAAGCTTATATTACTTTGAAGTGGTCCAGAGTCGCAATCATCCTTCTTGGCTGGTGAACGACTAGTCATAGTGCCGAGGAAGCCAGCTCCTTTGATGTCAAGCCACAAAGTATCGCAGTATCGATTCTCAGCCTTACTCTACATACGCACCACTAGGCACCGGTAAATACATACGAGCACTCACGGTAGCGATCTCCGGAAGGTCAGTCCACTGACAAGTACTCTAAGCCAATTTTCCGCGTCGATTTGCGCCGTATCGTCGCAGAACAGAATTGGGACTATCTTGGTATGCGCTTTCGACGTTCATGTGGCGCAGGCTGGATCTGCTCGCGCGAGCGGTACATTGGCTCCTCATTGCCAAATACAGTCTGGGAGCGGCCTTCGAGCATTCCATTCAGAGATACGATTGGACGTGTCAAAGTCAAATAAGAAGCTCCTGTGCCGCACTCTTAGCTGACGCGCGTTGCACCCGGACCCGTGGAATATATGATTTACAGAGGATCAACTTTTCGCTTCAAGCTCCATGCTCCCGCAAACTCGCATTGTACTTAGACACAATTTGACGTCGGAGGATCTCGAGACCTGCAAAGAGGATTTGTCTGGCGTTCGCCGGTGAGCTCCACTAATCATTGCGGACTGAAAAATTAACGATTCGCAACGATGTCGTCTTCCGCCTGCTACCAATATGACGGAACAAATGTTATCAACATGACGAACTTCGGATGGACGTCGTGTCAAGGTCAACCTGGATTCCACGATGAGAACTACTCATTATGCTGCTTGGAAGGACACACCTGCGGTGCGAACGGAGTATGCAACTTCCAAAATCCTTCAAGTCCACAATCAGGCTTCTACTTCGGCGGCTGCACCGATCCAAACTTCGAAGATCCGATCTGTCAACCTCTGTGCAACGAGGGTGGTACAGCTACAGATATCGCGTTCGTACAGTTTCCCGGCACTTGGGCTTGTTGTACAAAGACTTCTGTCCTTGACCAAGATGTACGGAACTGCAGCGAACCTTTGCTTGATCAAGCCTACGAGTTGGGTTGGGCACCTGCCGCATTTCCCGGCACCGTCAATGAAGAATACACACCTGCGACCTCGACCACGGTGACATCATCTCCCACTTCAAGCACCACTGCTTCTACGAACCCAACCTCATTGAGTTCTTCATCAACAGCAGCAACATCCAGCGCGACCACAGCTTCTCCTTCAGCCAGCTCAGGTCTGTCTACAGGTGCAAAAGCAGGAATCGGAATCGGAGTTTCGCTTGGGGTTTTATTGCTGGCAGGCGTCGGTCTAATCCTGTTCTTACGACGAAGGAGGCACACTAGAGCGCCAGGGGATAGTACACATATTTCCAAGGAGAAGACCTTAACCCCAGAGGTAGAGACATCTCAGCCAACGTTCAAGAAAGATTCATCACGCTTTTCGGAGGAACATCCGCGGCATGAAATGTCGGCTCATCGGCAGAGAGCAGAGCTGGAGTCCTAGATTGATGTATTGCCATCGCTCGTTCTTTTGCAAACATGAGAAATGATGTCAATTGTCAACGCTTCAAAGACCCCGGCTGCTCTTTTGCCTATTGGCTGCTTCTTGACGAGCAATGGCAATGCGTTGCTGCTACGAAGACTTTGCGCGAGCTTCTCGAAAGACACATCAGTGAGTCGAGACATCTGAACATCGAGGGCAGCAGATATCGCTGTAGACCAACGCGCGGCAGATGCCAAGTCTGGACTTCCTCAGCTCAAGCCACAATCCGAAGTCAATTTCAAGTCTCCACTGCTCAGCCTTATCACGAATTTACGGTCATAGGAAGCCATTGAGAAGTCTTTTCACGACTGTAGTGAACCAAATCGCAATGATGCTGTGAGGATGTCGAAAAGCTTCTTTTCTGCGTCGAATTCCTTTGTGGTTCCGCAGGACGGCCTGTCAGCTTGTGTAGCGTGAAGCTTCAAAGATGCAGGTGGCTTGCATCAAGAGCGGCACATCGAGCGTCCCACGCCGGCAGAACACCACATGCGGATACGAATGCGACAATAATTGATTGGTGCTCTATCTGGAGGACCTTGTGGTCCCAATCTTGCCTCATCAACGCTCGTTGGCCCTGCATGCCGGCTATGCGCAATAGCTTCTGGCCAAGCTCTTATACTAAGAGCCGCCCAAATACTTCCTCGTGCCTCGTGCTCTCTTCCTTGAGACTCCTGAGATCATCCCGGCGTCGTTCTGCTTCGTCGTTTACCTGATCGTCCTTTGACGTTAGTCAAGGTCTAGTAACCTTTCTCTCACGCGCGCCGGACTCACACAAGTATCATGTCATCGCTTACATGCTACTACGCCTACGGCGACAGCGCTATCCAAAACGCAACCGAATGGGACTTGACACCCTGTGGCCAGAGCCTTCCAGGATTCTATGATAGCTCAAGCGGCATTCAACTCTGCTGTCAGGCAGGAGATCTCTGTGGTGCAAACTCAATATGCAAATGGGCCAACGAAACAAATCGCAACGAATACGGCTCGGGATTCTACGTAGGAGGCTGCACAGATCCCGAGTTCAAAGACCCAACATGTCGACGGACCTGCAATCAGTATAACTTCAATTCCGATATCGTCTTCGTAGAGGACGGTGTTTGGGCTTGTTGTGCCAAACTTGCAGACGGATCGAACACTCCAAACTGTAGCGACCCATTGCTCGGTCAGGCTTATGATTTGGGATGGAATGCTTCGCAGTTTCCTGGACCTTTGGCGAATGCTTATACGCCGGCGTCCGCCACTACCTTGACGGTTTCTGATATGCCGGCTTCATCGACTACTTTGACAACTTCTGATACTCCGATCTCAACAGCAAACAAGACCGCCACGAGTTCCGCCGTCACCACCAGCAGTAAAGGTATCTCAACTGGAGCAAAAGCAGGCATAGGCGTTGGAGTTGCCTTAGGTGTACTGGCATTGCTTGTAATAGGCATCATATTCTGGCTGAGACACAAGCGACAAAGGAACAAGCTCCAGGAAAAGGCGACGCATATGGAAAGGACGCAAATGATACAGAATGACGACAACGACCAGAGTGGACACTTTCAGCCCCGACCATATGAGTTAGTAGCTGGCAAACAGAACGCGGAGCTCGACGCGACAGAAAGGGCAAGAGCAGAACTGCAAGCATTAGGGAGACCACCGGCAGAGCTAGGTACCTGATGTTACATCGCTCTCCAGAATAGGCGACCTTCGCAATCGTGCTTCATCGATCCGCCGTCTCTTCAACCTCTCAACACCAGTAGTAAACGATTGGCCAACTGATTGCATAAAAGAAGGCGGACTGTTCGGACAGCCGTCGGGTCTCGTCCTTTGCCTGCAGATATGCCCTCATCACTAAAACGAGGAAATCGGCGATGTCATCGGTCAAAACGCGCCATACCAATCAACGCACTCTAGAGAGCAGCAACAGAAACAACACATGCCGCATCTTACGCGACTGCCTCCTTAACTTCTAAGGCTTTGCAGTATAGCATCTCCCCACTCAACACCAAAGCCATAATTTTACAGCCTGAACATTCCCAGAATAAGAGGCTGCCATTCGCTCACCATTCCGATTATTCGCAGTCCACCATACCCTAGGCTGATGGAAAAGCATCTGATGTTGTGCACGCAGGCTGAATGAACATCGCAAAAGACCTCAAGCGATTGTCGTGCCTAAGTCTTTAGAATAGCTCGCGACGTCAAGGATCAGAGCGATGACCGGAAGTTTTTGACTCAGGCAGGCTTAGGAGATGAATTCCAAGACCTTCAAACGAGCTTAGTCGGCGACAAAGATGGTTGTCATACCTTCGACGCTAATGCCCATGGGCTGAGCGACAGCGATATGACTGGGTAGCAAGCCACACGATGAGCAATGCTATCCAAGAATTTCTCGCGCTGAATGGCACTCATCATACACTTCTCTTCCATTCTCTCAGGTCAAATCTATGCGATAGCCTGTCTGTATCAGTCATCATCTATGGTATCAGAACACACTCTCTTCTACTCAATCCTCCATCTCAACATCTTCCTCCTCTTCAACTCCACTCTCATCCCCAACCTCCAAATTCTCCTGTCTCAACTCCTCAAGCTCACCATTCAAATGAAAGTCGCCATTAACATGATCATCACCTTCTATCAAATGCGTAGGCTGTTCGGCCATAGCTTTTCGCTCATTAGAAATTTCTTCCGAAAGTTTCTTGACGTCTGCCACAATGCCTTCGATGACTGCATCCAGTGATCGATCGGTGACATAGCCTTGTAGAATGTCGTCTTGTCTTCGTGAGTCGGCGATGAGAGGATCCAGGATCTCGGGATCGGTGAAGCGATAGTTCCAGTCTGGTTCTGCGCATGCTGATCCGAGACATTCGCTTGGCCAGACGAAACGGACGTGGGCTTCTTCGTTGTTGAGATCAGAGTCGAGGAAGTAGCGCAGGGTCTGCCAGATAGTGCTTTGACGGAGTTTGGCTTGGCGCTCTTCGTCTGAGATCTTTGAGGATGAGAGCTTCATTTTATTCCAATTGTCGTAGATGTAGGCTCGCTTCCAAATGGTTTGGAGAAGCATCTCGAAGCGCGGAGACGGAAGTGATGATGCTGCGGCATTGAGAGCTCGCAGCGCTTGGAAGAACTCGGAGCCGCGGAAGTTACCCTCGGCCGCGTCGTTGATGCTCACATCCATGAGCGTGAGAATGTCGATGAGCTGATCCACGGAAAGCGCGACATTGTCGAGAAGGAGGTCAAGACCACGTTCCAGAAGTCGACGAAGCGCGGGAAACTCATTGACTTTGTTGCCGTAGTTCTGGACACAAATCTGTAGCTCGGCCTCGCGGTCAATAGAGGCCATGATGTCGGGCCGAATGTGCGCATAGAGCTCTTCTTGGACGTGAACAACGGTCAGGTCGTCTTGTGTAGTCGTCGCGTTCTCTTGAGTATCGCGCGAAAATCTCCTGATTGCTGTTGGTCCTTCAGCCTCTTCAGCGGCTAGTAAAGCAAGCTTGGACATGGAGAGCTCGACCTTCTTCGACCACAGCTTCGATTCTTGATCTTCTGCAGCCTGTCGTAGAACTGTTGCCGCATGCGCAAAATCGCGACTCTCCGTAACATCGTTGATCCAGCACAACTTTGCACGTGAAGGTGTTGCTCGGAGGTATTCCGTAAGTGGCTGCTTCCACTCGATCTGTGCTCTCACTAGCTTGGATCCGCAAGATGTACCAGAGAATAGCTTGTCGAAAAAGACCTCAGACCACTCTGCGCCATAGCGATTGAAATACTGCCGTATTCTGGTTTGCCCCAGTTTCTTCAAGCCCAGGTATTCGGTTCGATCGACTTTTCGATCGTGCATACTCTCTTCGAGATACTGATCTTCCGCAATGACCATATCAGTGAGGGTGTTCATATCTCGATATTTCTCGGCCAGGCGCATTCCTTCAGCAGCTTGCCCGACGTCCGCCAGCTTTCGCAGCCGCTCGTAACGATCCTCCTCGAACTGCAATTGGAGTTTCTTGCCATTCTCTCTATACTTAGGATCGGTATGTTCTAGGTGCCAGTATATGTCTTCCTGGTATTGAGTGCACCATACTTCTAGCAATTGAGGATTGAGATTGGCGACATCACGTGCCAAGCGTTCTGTTTCCTCGTCCAGATTTTCGGGTACATAGAACTTATTGGCAATCTCTCCGGATAGGTAGGCAATTTCGGCAGTATTGCGAACGAACCAAGAGGGAGACGTCCAAAACTGCTGCACGTCCACGTATTCCTCTGGAGCAATGAGAATGCCGTCCTCAATCAGCTCCGATGGGATGCCATAAGCAGAGCAGTTGTCCGTACGGAACTTGAATGCTGTCCGTAGTACCATAAGGCAGATCTCGTTTGCTTGGAAGACAAGCTTGATAGAGTCGGCAGGATCGCGCTCCGTTTCGTCCAATTCATTCTTCAAGAACACTTTCAGATTTGATAGAAGCGCTTCTAGCCGATGAAGTCCGCCAATGAAGAATTTTCTGACGCTGTCTTCGTTGGCCAGATCCCTCCGTTGCGCGAAAGATTCCGCCTTATCGTCGAACCACGAGCATAGCTCGTCTAGCAGCGTTGATCTTCGCTTCACTTGGCTGACTAAGTCGATGTGTTCTTGAAACGCGGTCCAGAGCTGCTGTCCAGCCGCGACACGCTCCGCGTCTGACAGCATCCGCCACATCGTACTTCTGGACACCGCCGGGTGAGCTGTTCGCACGTGGGTCGCCAGGGCTTGCAAAGCTTTGGCCTTAGTGGCAAGGTGATGCGGCATTGATGGCGGCGAAGGCGGAAGGAAGTGCGTGAATACTGTATCTGCACGTAAGATCTGGTCGCTGATTGCCATGGCAGAGGTTTCCACATCGACCAGGTCATAGCCGGATTCGTTCTGCTTGGTGAAGTCGATGATGTTGTCCGGCTGTAGTGCTCCATAGAAAACGGCCTGTTCAATCTTGCTCTTGATAGAGATTCTCGTGAACTGGTCCACTTTGGTGGTGTCCACGGCGGTAATCCGAACAAGACCTGCGCCCTGCACGAACGAGACTATACTGGCCTGGCCACCTTTCGGGTGCTCCTCGAACACTTCCCGAATTGCCAAGCCCTTACCAGAACGCAGCGCAATGGTCTCCTCGAAAGCGTCTGGTACTACATACGAGGCATGTAGTTGTGCTTCGGGTGTGTTGGGCACAATGGTCTGAGTACCCATCAGAGTAGTCGCATCTTCGAATGTGACAAATGCTGTGTGACCGGGGGCGGGAATGACGAGTCGTGGCTTGCTGTTTGACGAGGTTGGCGTGGTGTGAGTCTCGATTTGGGAGATGCGCTCGATTTCCACTGAGCCGTTGCCAGGCAATAATACTTCGACCAAGGAGTAGCTTTGCATGCCAGCATACCCAATTTTGGCGAGAATCACCATGAAAAGAGGAGGCTCGGAATCGCCATTGCTTGCGATTGCCAGACTAGAAGTGGGCTTCGCGCTAATTGCAAAGTCCAGCGCGACTGCCTGCTCAGCTTGGCTATGCAGCTCCGGAGAAAATACTTCCTTTAGACCATTGATAAGCACCTCTCGGAAATCGATGCTTGCCTTGAATTCGGATTGCCCAGACCAGTCGAGGTCCCAGAGCAATAACTCGGCACGTTCTGTCAAACCGATAGCTTGCATGCGCCCACGGACAATCGATGGTCTTGTATGTACTGCCGTGAGATCTCGCCTGTGAGTGGCTTTGAGAAAGCCTGTGAAGCTTCCAAAGACTCCTCCCGATCCAGCTTCTGCAATCTTCAGCTGCTGGCTTGCTATCCTTGGCTTGCCTTGCCCGTCGCGAAGAGTTAAATGCACCAGTTTTCCAGAGCTTAGTGTAGTAATGTAGCCTGCGTGCTCGGCAGAGACCACACTTGCGACAGTCTCGTAGGACGAAAGCGGAATAGTGCCTTCTGCACCCGACTTGCGATCGTGAAATAAGCCCGGCGAGGCGGCACGATCGATCGACTCATAGAAGATGACTTTGCCGCTCGTGGCGGATATGAGCAGGAGGCCGTAGTCTGTGGTGCTGATACTATTGCTGAACAGCGCACCGAACGGGAGAGGCTCGCCTGACCGAGATGGAAAGGGGATGTCGAAGGTACGCGCATTGCTGGCCACTGCGTGTGATGTATAATCCCATACTATTGCCTTGTTCTGCGTTATGGCCAGCGCATAGTTGCCCTGTATGCTGCCTCGGTACTCTGACTCCGGCTTTTTGAGCTCTCTCGGCGTGCTGGGGAGCATCTTGATAGTATAAACTTCATTGTGGCATAGAGTTGTCGCGCCATCGCCGCGCAAGTGCGATCGCTTGACAGTCCCCTTCTTGCTGCCTCTAATGGCTAGCGATGTCTCGCCGTCCATCAGTGGCGTGCTAGTGCTGCCCCCGCGCTCATGCCTATGGAAGCCATTCGAGTAGACTCCATTCGCAGAGCCATTCATGCCATCCGGAGTTGACTCGAGAATGTCTGACTCCTGGGAAGGCGCAATGGAGCCATTCTCGGTTGATACTCGCGGCGCATATGTGTCTTCGGTGACCTTACTGCGTTTTCGCCTTGGAGCCTGGGTTTTGAGGGTGTCGTTGTCGCTTTGTCGCGGCCGTCTTCGAGGATTGCGCGCAGTCGATGATCGCGTCACGCGTTCTGTGGATGGTTCGGGGAGGGAAGAGTTCGACATGGCTACCGATACGCCATGCGTCAAATTCTAGATAGAAAGAAAACGGAGCGATTTTGCAGAAACATCGATGTCTCTGTTTACTATTGACCGTAGCTCCCTCACGCGATGCCGTGATCTTTATTTGGGCTAACCCCGATCTCCGCGCTTGCCTGAGGCCACGAATTTTCCGACCATGCTTTCCTCACGCTTCTCCTTTTCCACTACACTATACTGAACAGAACGACGGAAATGATTGACGGGCTCGAGCGACTCAGTGTGCAGATCTACGAATCTTGCTTGTGCCCTTCGCGACAGCGGCGGATGATAATGAACGAACATCTTATGCCAATGCCCAAATATGCACCTTCGCACCACAGGATAGTACCAACCAGACGCCCGCATAGAAATTTCGTGGACCAGCCGCCGCGCAGCGAGAGGCGTCGACACCTCCGGCCCCGTATGTGCTGTCCATATCAGCACTCAGCTTCTCGAACGGAGCTTCAAGCTCCAGCTCGATCAGTATGATTCCCAATGCAAACAGAACATGATTGCGAATTAGCCCATAAGAAGTGTCCTGTCCGGAGTCGGGCCGCATCACCCGTTGAGCTGAAGGGATCTCGCGCGATACACAAGCATATCGACTGCTATCTGCAGCATCTGTTTTTTGGAAGATAACGATCTCTTTTTTGCTCCAGATGTCGTCAATCCAGGGCGTATCATACAAATACAGTACGCCACGCGCTATCGCAAGAGCCAGACGCCGTCGGTCTAACAGAGGAAGTCTATGCCTTCCTTCTTTCTGCAGAATGTCTGCTAATTTGAGAGGCCTAGTCTCATTTCCATCTGTGATCGGATCTTGAGGAACGTGCAGACTGTGATGAACAGTCATCCCAGCATCTGAAAGATATCCACGAAACTGGCCTCTATCAAAGGAAGCTTTGCGCCACATCCGGATGCTCTTACATATGTCGTGGATTCGGACGCTCTTGCCATCCGATGCGACTCCACGCTTCGTCTTGCGCGGAACCATTGGCCGCACATATCCAACTGCAGTGGACTGGATTCGTGAATGATCTGCGCGCGACAGATCTTGATCTACTGGTACGATATCGGTCTCTTCGATTGTCCACGCGAGCCGACCATTGGCCTCAGGCTCGGAGCGATGCTCAAAGACGACTCTCATTGAGCAAGGGTCTATGGCGTCTCGGACATTGTTTCCTCGATAAGTTGTCCTTGGAGGCATGCGCAGACTTGCTATATGCGTAGTGCTGCAGTTATTGCCTGAACGCAGGAGCAAGAGCTCGAAGAGCTTGCTTGCGTGATGACGATAGCCCTCGACATCCGAAACTTCGATTTTGGATTTCCTTATGGGGCTTAAGCTAATGTTCACGCCGGTCAACCGCGCACATTTCTCATTGCATTTCCGAATGGCAATCATCGTTGGCCAGTAGGATTTGACATCGAAACAGTGCTTCGAATCTCGAACTGCCGCGGATACCGATCTCTCTTCCAGTTCAAATGGACCCTAATGCGTCAGCTTTTGCAAGAAGTGCAGCATTCAAGAATTTTACCTTGCCATCCCGATCAAGCTCGAGAGCAGACTGCATCTCTTCAGCTTTCAGTCGAATCTCGTTAAGGGCACCGATATACCGGGCATACGAGGATCCAAGCATATGCCGCATGATTGTGTCCGCTCCATGGTCCTCCTGGGAAGTTGTCTCCCAATTGGCAAGAAGCTTTGATAGCTCCAGGCCATCGACGTGATCCTGTAGCAGACTTTGGACTGATCGGACCAGTAGACCATGCTCTACAAGCAATAAATGCTTCGCTCTACGAAACTTGGTTTCCAGTCCAGAATCCTCTTCAACCAACCGCAGCCCACTAAGGTAATGGTCCAATCCTGTCAACAGCAGGACCATTGACCTTAAAGCCCCAGTAACGGTCTCTGCGGCCGTCTCTGAGATGACTTGATCGGCAGATGCTTGGTAGTAGTGGTTGTGTACCTCGTCTTGCCAACGTCAGCAGTCACTTGATCTGCCACAGGGCCCAGACTTACGCGAATTACCAATGTGGTCGCCATTGTGCTGACGCGACTGCTCTCTTGCTGAGTTCTCGCGATACGCAACCTTGCGTACACTTCCAAGCTCAACACTGCGAGGACTACTGGTGCGCCGTCTCCGATCACTCCTGGCTTGCCGTCGATCCTTGCGACGCCTGTCATGCTGGTCCAGATCCATGAGGCAGCCCTCGTCGAATATATCCAAGTAACCACATGTAGAACGGGCCAAGATCCACAGCCTCAGACAGCAAGATGAGTCTCAGCGCAATAAGATGCGCTTGCGGGGCGACAACGAATGAGGGTTGAGCAAAGTCGCGCTGCCAAGACCATTCGTCAGTGGCGGCCTCAGCTCACTTCTGTAACTGCGACTGCACACTGAGGCAACCGTAGTTCAAGAAGAGCTCCTCGTGGGCAGAGAGTTCACATTCCGAACCTCTTGAACCTTTCGCCATGAGTATCTCTGTACTCGTGCGTGATTGTTTGAGGCAATTCCTATCCATTCAGGAAACCCTCCGTGTCACGGACGAACCCGAGCTGCTCATCGAAGCACAGAATGAGTATGACTGCTTCAGGCTGTGGGCCGGCAATATGGCAGCGCATCGGCCAAGATCCAGCCAACGCTCGTTAGAGTACAGACTTCGGCATTCGAGCAAATTGAATAGCAACGTGCTAGAGCTATTGCACGAGCTACGTGATCTTCTGAGAGGATGTAAGTGATAAGGAAGCAGAATATCCATCCAGAAACGCCGTGCTTACTCAACATAGTCAGCATCCATGATAGGTCGAATCCTGATGCGGGCGATGTCTTGCCACAGTTCGATGGCGATGGCCTCTCAAACTCGGCAGATGCATTTGCGGACATACGTTACTACAATGAGCTTCTGGGGCGATTCTCTATCGCTCTCCGAGGTTCCGTGGGCCGTCTCAGGATACAAGGGAGGCTCGAAAATTCGCGAAGCCCCTTCTATGACCATGATTTGGCGCACGTCAAGGAGAAATTTTCCGGTATTGGCGATGAGCTTGCTGTGGCTTTGGCGAATGCCATGTCGGCAAGAAGGCAGGTTCTCGAAATCAACCAAGAGCATCGTGCCAAGATGTTCGAGGGCCTGGACTCTCAAGAGAAGGGTAAAGCGGCATCATCCACAATAGCGACATCCCTAGACAAGGCAGCGGACAGTAACTTTGATCACGGAACCGAAGATACCCTTTCGCAAGGCACAGAAACCAGTTTCGCATTGACTTCATCTGACACATCCCGAATGCGGCTCCCGCCAATCCCGATCAATGGACGGGATGGGCGTTCGTTCGAATGTCCACTTTGCTGTGAGATGGTCGCCTTCGAACAAGATCGTCACTGGCGGTAAGCTTGGTTACCTTTTCAGGCTTATCACCTACTGAATTGAACCACAGTCAACACATCTATGAAGATCTCATGCCATATATCTGTACGATGCCCAACTGTCCGACGCCATACCGGAGGTATGCACGCAGACGCGATTGGCAGCAGCACGAGCAGCTACTGCATTACCGCCGTTGGTATTGTCCTTTCGAGCCGAATATGGTTTTTGACTCTTCGCAAGATTTCGCGAGCCATCTGCAGTGCGTTCACTCCCCTGCCGCCAGCACAGACGGGCGGATTGAGACAGTAATCGAGGATTTAACTGAAGCCTGTGCCAGGTACGACGATCAAGCCGTCAATTTGGTCTGCGAACTATGTCGGAAAACTTGCGCTTCTATTAATGACCTATATCGCCACGTTGGACGCCACCAGGAACAGCTGGCACTGTTCTGCTTACCCTCACACCTGCTTGATGACGAGACCGAGCATGAAATAAATGAGAGCGTCAATGCACAGTCTTCTACAACCACTTTCCCACAAACCGAAGGAGCACATGACGTTTACAGCAGCGAGGAACGAGAGCGTGAGCTGGCGCTAAGTCAGCTAGACTCAGTGTCGTGCCACTTGTGTGGCAACATTTTCTGGAGTCTTCGAGAACTCCGGTGAGTAAGTCCCATCTTCTCTTCAAATAGTGCTGACTCTCAAAGTCAACACAATCAGGAAATACATGATAGGTTCCAGCATTGCACCGTCAGTGGTTGTGGTTGGAGTTTTGAGCATGAGACGGAGCTCACCCGGCACCTTCGCACAACACATGGACAACCTACTCGACCATTCTTTTGCACCGTGACCACCTGCAAGTATTATAGCAAAGGCTTCACGCGGGAAGATAGTCTACGGCAACACATGAGGCATAAGCACAATGGTGGCACTCCCGGTCCAGACACTTCAGCTCCGCAAGCAGGTACTCATGCCAGAAGATCTGGAGTCTCCCATGCAGGTGGCGTGAAATCTGCTGGGATCAATGCAAGTTCGACCGCCTCAACTTTGCGCCACAGTCCAGACGTCGGTGAACTCGGGAGCTCAGAGACATGGATCTCTGACCGTGTTGACTGGTACCGTCTTCACCAAAAGGATCTTAGAGACTACCTGGAAGGCAAGTTTGGCAGTGATGTTGCTGCCAGGGCGAATGTAGAGGTCAGTCTCCTCAGGGCTGAGGCTCCTGCATAAATGCGACTAACTTTTGGCTCAGTTTTTCGACGACTGCTATATCTTCAAGCTCCCGCGACGCTTGACACAGGTGAGAAATCCCCCACTTTGCAGGGTACAATTGGCTGACATGCTTCAGACCGAGCGAAATGAGATCTACAGACTAAGGTGGTGGGATTGAGGACCCTGGAGGACACGCCCGCTGTTGTAAGACATACTCAAAATTCGTACACTACACTCTCATCACAACTATGATCGGACCCCACGCATGATCTAAGAGTGGTAAATCGGATTCAAAACCCCATTAATCACAGCGTCCGGGTTCGTATACGAATTCTCATCATCCACAAACAGCGGCCCACAAGCCTCGAAGTCCAGCGGACCATTATCCAGTCCCGGCTGATCAGGCAAAAGATCACCGCAATTGGTTAGAGTGCCATTAACACAGAACTATACATGTCAGTCAGTATAAATTACTCCCCACAACATCCCGCAACTTACCAGATACGGAGTCCACCCAACACTAAACCCCTGACCCTCACTCACAGCAAACTCATACGTAACATTCAATTGACTAAGCGCAGGGAACTGTCTTCCATTCGTGGCGTTGCTGACTTTCTCGAAAAAGCCATCGAATTCCGGTGCAGCAGCGGAGTAGAAATGCGTATCCGTGGTAAGAGAACGGTTGTTCGAGATCTCTGGCGTGGTGATCGGTAGCGAGTAGGTGCAAAATCCATCATCCGAGCTTCCACATTCGAATGAATTGGAAACAACTGTTGAACTACCGAGTCGGGTCAAGGTGTGATCGATATGAAGATTGCAGTCATCGTCAGCAGCATAGCATGGTCCGATCAGGAATGTCGAGAATAGCAAGCCCAGCACTACCCATCCGATCTTCGGTGCTGATCTGGTCCGGAAGCCGAAAGATGTCTTTACTGATTCGGTCAGGTTCGAAGATGTGCCGCTCAAGCAGAAGGCGTCGGTTCGTGGTTCTATCGAGCCTGTGGAGTTTCCTGATACGCATCGAATCCAGTCTCGGATTGTTCCTGTGTAGGCGCAATACGTTTCGCAGGAACTCGTTAAGATCTCGCTTCCGTCACAGCATTGCTCGACTATTGTTCTGTTTGAGGAAAGACCGCAGTATCGAGAGTCGGTCTGGTTTGCGATGATGTTGGTGCCGAAGCCGCCGCCACTGGTGCAATTGAGAGCGCTGTACGACATTTTCGTGGAAGCACGGTTGATGCTTGCTGGGAGACCTTGCGTTGGCGATGCTCTTTATGTGTTGAGAACTGCGCTTGGTCGGACTTTCGACAGATAATGCGAGATTCCCGAGCTGTGGTCACGAGGCGACGCTTATGGAATCCGGAAGGAGATTGGCCTGTGGATCGTGGTTGAGGAAGACGGTCTTGCGAAACTCCTTCTGCACTCCAGGACATTGAACAAGCTTTGTACAAAGCATATCGACCACGCCGCAAAGCTGCATTCACAAGCCCAAGACTCTCTATCCGCACAGCCGCACGGTTTAAAGTGGTTTGTGCCCATACTGGTATTACCAGGACAATTACCAGCCAATTGCGATGGGATCTGCATAAATGAGGTCTTCTTTGAATATGCCAAGACCGTGCCAAGCATATGGGTCGATCCTTCAGGATCCTTAGGCACCACGGGTTACGCGCGATGACGAGCTGCCCTGATTCTTTGCCGCGGAATGACATCCCTGTAGCTTTGTGAAGAGCACAAATTTAGAACTGTCACATATGGTTCCACAGAATCCGATGCGCTGTTTGTGCAGCTAAGGCACAGCTGGAGCCTCATATCCCAGCCTGGTCGATGTGATTGGTCGCTTTGAAATGGCAGACAGCCTTCGGAGCAATTCCGTCAGCACGTCGGTGTCGCGTGAAGTACTGCATGGGTATGCTGATGCCCTTCAGAGCGTGTTCAGCTCGACGGCAAAATCTCGACAGAAGGCTTGTTTCGGGTCCACACTGCCAGCTCCTACACTTTGAGGACGTCCACCTTGGCTTACATTGGCCAAAGCACTCATTCTCGCCGCAGCAAGCTTTGTCGTGTCGAATGAAAGACTTTGCATATCGAGCAGTCGGCGATATCGCGTAATTTCCTTCGACCAATAATCAATGTCATCATCGGTGATGGACGATAAGAGCATCGAGAACATGAATCCTCCTGCCATCGCAAAGTTGATGCGAGAAATTGGCGACCACCAGAAGGCTCGGAGTCTGGTGACTTGAAGATTTTCAAGAAGCTTCGAGATGGCAGTGATGACTTGCTTTGATTGCAGACGGATCTGCTGGCAAAGTGGCTCGGTCGGCAAAAGACAACGAAGAAGTGCTCGATAGAGGACTACCTCAGCAGTGTAGAATGCGAGGTACACGGTGCCTGCTCTGCGATCAGATTGAATGATGGTGTGGATCTGCTACTAACTTACCTGTAGGATCAAGGAACACATCGACAACATTCTGCAACGCAACCAGATAGCGAGCGTGAAAGTCGTTCAGCTGCTGCTCAAAGTATGTTTTCATATTGGCAACATCTCCTGGCGTGGCGCGAGCCATGTTATCTGCAGCCTTAAGAGTGTAGAAAGTCGTCAGAATCGCAGACAGGATCTGAGACAGCGCGGCCATTGCCACAAACATGTGGGCAGACGTGCGCGGTAGGCTATCTTTGCCGACAGTCGACGACGGAACGTCTTCAATTCCCAACGCTGCGACATTGTTATCATCTGCATGGATGTATGACGGTCGTCCGAGTCCCAAGGCGGCCCATTTGTCGAAAATATATAAGGCCCACCAAAGTCGTTTTCGCCGACTCTTGTCAGCTGCCGAAAGGTCCCATTTGGAAGGGTCGACGTTCAGACCAGCATCATGACACATACCGACTAGCTCTCCGATCTCTGCATATAAGCCAGGAGTTGTCGGCGCACGATGAATTTGCGTATGTCGCTGCAGAAACAGTAGACCAGCCTCAATGGAGTCCAGCCTAGGCGTACGAGCCTCGATCGGCAGTGCCTGGAAAACGAATGAATGTAGCGGTTGATATGGCAAGTCAGAAGCAGCGGCACAATAAGGTTTGGACAAGCTGTACATGGCGCCAAGCAACGGCAAATCGATCTTGTTGCCTTTCACGAATCTTGAGGGGTCCAGAAGGGGAAAAGAAGTATGCACAACTTCGAAGTAGGTCGACAGCAGTTCATGATGTAGTGGGTATGCTGCATCAAGCAGACTGCTCGGCGGATAGTGGGCAGGCCTGGCGTCCAGGTGAGTGTCTGGAACGAGTGTGAATATCGAAGGTACCAGACCATCGCTGCGTACCCTCAAACAGGCCCAATCGCCACTCTTGTAGTAATTCGACTTGTTGAAGTTGGAATGCCTTAGCACGTAAGGGTCTTGGTCGGCAGACAGACCAACATACTGAGAGATCCATTCTCCAGAAGCCTGATCTTGACTCACAGATGGAGTCAGAGGCGCGGTATTAGAATGCATCAGTATCGGGCCAGGAGTCGTCTGGTCGCTCTCCCCGCTAGAGGTCACTGTCGCCACGGCTGAGGCAGGTCGCCGTCGTCTCGGCGTTGGTCCTTGGTCATATCGGCAAGAAGTATTTTGCATGCGGCAAAGACTGCACGCATCATCGCCAGGCTCTCTAATACAGCAGACTTTCCGCCGTCTGCAAGCATCGCATGGCCTCTCCTTCCTCGATTTGTACTTCCTACCCTGGTTCTGGTTGGGCGATGGAGCCTCCATCAGCGGATGTCTCGTGATCCAGGACGCGGGTAAGACATGCCAGCCGAATGGTCAACGGGCATGTCAGAGAAGGCATTTTGGCCGTCGCTGGCCGTCTTGATGTTTGTTGAAGGTGTGATCATGGATAGTAGCACTCTTGATAAGGCTAAACCACTTCGGCCAGGATCGACCTAACTTGGCCGTCATCCCCCGTGGGCAAAGATAAGGGAGCTTGATCAAGGCAATGCGAGGTACGAGCCGCGGATATCACGTTCACCGAGCGCTTCTGCGACCTCAATTTTGAAGCACCACCATCGAGAAAGCTGATAAATGTGGGATAGCAGAAGTTCGACATTGGAGAAGAGGGTGGAAAGAGTGAATGAAGGCAGATTGCGGCTTGGCGGACTGATGATGTCGGAAAGTTTAAATTCTGTCGCCGATGTCAACATCAATGACGCGTGAACGCGATTTCAACCTTCCTGTACAGACACATCTAGAGTCGCAGCATTCCATCGAGAGATAAGAATTGGATCCACCATGAAAAGAGAGACCAGAGTCAGGTGGTGAAGCACATGTCAACGTTTGCCTTTGTGCCACTCCGATCTCAGGTCTGAGGCAAAAAAGCACCTCCGAAAGCCACGCCCAAACACGAAGAGAACTCAACGGAGTTGGCCTTCTCAGCGCCATCCTGACGCTCAAGCTCCAGAGTCACACTCAGAGACTCAGCTGCGCGATCGTTCGCTGGTAGGGGTTTTGAAGCCGGTCAAGATCAAGAGCCGCGAGGGGTGCATCGGCGAGATTCACGCTTACAAGTCTGTCTATGCGGAAAGCATGAGTGTAGTACCCACGATGTACTTACCGAACAGCGCAATGAGCATCCTTAGCTGATAGTCGCTGCCATGAGGATTAGTGTTGTGAATCAGACGACCCAGGATACGATCAACGATCAATTCAACCGGGCAGTCAGGCCGTGACCCTGCATTGAGCAGACACGTTTTTCTTGGTTGTGATACTTCGTCGCTATTGTCATTGCCGGCCTGGAATATCTGCCTCTCCTCGATCCCACTCGACATTCTCTTTCTGCGAGGCTCCTACTGGAGTAAGCCGATTCAGCTTTGCAGCTGTGAACAAGAGAAGTGCCAGGAAGATCAAGTCACGAGCGCCATTGGATTTCGGCATCTCTTCATTTTCCGCATTATAACTTTAGCTAATGTACCTTGCATGACTACAAGGTAGTAACCTTCGCATCTCTCTATCGCCATTCTGCAAGGTACCCCACTTCTACTGACAGCAGGCTGAATTCCGAACGCAGACTATGGCCTAGGGCTGCACGTTCCGACCTTTTTCATTCATCGACCATAACACCAGTTGGTAGTGAGTCGAGTTATAAGCATGTTCATCTGCTAGTCACTCATCGTGAATGCTGGAGCTACTCTTGCAAATAGCATTGAGTCGATCGCAGGTCCGGGCTTCACCGCCAGCAATTGCACTGAAACGGCAGTGAGACAATCTCTGAGCGATCCTCCATTCGAGAACTACTTCTATTCCGACTGCCACTCTGCGTCACAATTGATAGTGACGAGTCCGCTCCCAGAAAGCGACCTCACGATCATCGGACCTCGAGTCCTGGCGAGTGTTCCATTAGTCTCCGTTTCTTGATACTAATGATTGCGGCAGGTGGCATGGCCGGCCGGTGCCTCCGGACTGGTGGCATTCTTTGCGCCCCAGAATGGTATCAATGGATCTCTGGGCATCGAGGTCGTCAATAGCAGTATCAATGAACAGCTTCTCCATGGCATATATGATCCTAGATCGGAGTCGAGCTCAGGTCTTCCAGATGTTGGCATAACGACCCTTTTACATTTCAATACCTCTGCTGTTCTCTCGCTCACGGTCCTGGGAAGCATCAGGACGATACGAGACTTCACCGAAGGACCATCAATCTTGCAGCCGAGCGTGCAGGACAGCCTGAAATTCGCGACACGCAGGGACGGAGGCCTTGTCATTTCTCGACTCTGGTTCGACAATGCAACAACGACGCAGATGTGGCTGATCCCCACAGCTGACTCAAGCACTATCGCCATCGATGGACAGACCGCCAGGCTAGAAGCAGGAACCTACCGCTTCTACGCTGTGTTCGACTATGCCCAGCTTGAGCCTCTGTCGAACAGCGTACTCAGTAAAGATGCTGGAAACATGCCGAATCCAGAAGATTCGAGTGCTGTTCAATCGCTCGAACTTCTCTCGTATACGAAAGGGCTCCTTGCTGGAGCATGGAAATTCTTGACTTACTTTGGCAGAGACAGCATGATCGCCACACTACTGCTCAAGCCTGTTCTATCTGATGAGGGCATCGAAGCTGCCCTTAGTGCCGTATTGGAACGCCTGAATTCGGCCACCGGAGACGTCTGTCACGAAGAGACAATTGGTGACTATGCCACTCTTCTAAATCTTCAAAGGAATCTCAGCGGACCAGAAGCTACCAAGCCAGGCTGCACGTACCAGATGATCGATACCAATTACTATTTACCGATCGTCTTAGAAGCCCAGTTCCTCGAGAGTCCGGATGGTCAAAAGCGAGCGTCGGCGTTTCGAGGCAAGAAAGCGATTTTGGACTTCGGCAATGTAGGATTGACCTACGGCAAGCTAGCAGAAATCAATGCTGCTGCCGTCATGAATGCCACGCAGGCTTTCGCTCAGACACAGATCAAGGAAAATTTGATCCACATCAAGAAGGGTGAGGTCGTTGGGCAATGGCGTGACACCAGCTATGGTATCGGCGGCGGACGAATACCCTACGACGTTAATTCTGCTTTGGCCCCAGCAGCACTCCAATCAGTCTCGAGACTGTCAGATGCAGGCTGGTACCCAAATCATGACTGGTCGAAGGAGGCAGCAGATCGAGCGAGGGTCTTCGAAGAACATAGTCTGGACTTCTTCAAAGTAGTGGTGCCCCGGGAAGAAGCGAGATCGCTCGTCGTCCAATATGCAAAGTCTGCAGGATACGGATTCCTGTCAAACTCGGCCCATATCGATGCAGATGTCATCTTCCACGGCCTTTCTCTGGATGGCAATAGCAATCAACCGATCGTCAGAGTCATGAACACAGACGACTGCTTCCGGCTATTTCTGTTGACCAATACCACGAATCAAACGCAACTCACAGCTTTCCTCAACCAGACCGCGACCAATATCCGCGAGCCGTTTCCCGTAGGACTGATGAGTTCCATTGGCCTTTTCATTGCGAACCCAGCATATGGTGGAGATCCGGTTTATGCCAAGAATTTCACTGGAAGTGTTTACCACGGCGTCGTGGTATGGAGCTGGCAGCTTGCGATGATGGCGGCAGGATTGGAGCGCCAGTTGCTACCTTGCTTCGCGAGTGGTCATAGTCGACCTGATTTCTGCAGGGATGCAGCTGTGTACGGCAATGTGCTTGCTGCATACAATGAGCTCTGGGACTCTATCGAGGCGAACAAGGCGAGACTGGAGAGCGAATTGTGGTCCTGGGTCTACGAGAATGGCGAGTTTCGTGCTGTACCTTTGAGCACCTTGCCGCCGCTGCCCGGAGAGCCTCAGACGGTATGTCGTAGCCAGAATCCCAACAGCATGTTGTACTGACAAACTGTGTTCAGGAAGAAAGTGATATCCGTCAGCTGTGGTCATTGGCTTTTCTTGCTGTGAAGAGAAATGCCAAATTTCAATGACTGTATCCTCTCAAAAAAGGAGTGGATGTCCTGAAATATGAAACATGCTGACACTTTTCTCGCCATGTCTCCACGTCCTTGGCGCTAACCAAATGTGGTAGTAAATTGGGCTAGCGTCTTGAGTTCCTTCCTCTTATCAGCTTCCGACTTTCTTATCTCTGGGCAAACCCATGCCTCACTGCCAATGCCATTGTTTTATCCGTGTTGATGATGCTCTGAAATGCTGATGTATCGATAAATGTAGAGTCCTTTCACAATCCCGAACTTTTGGATCTTCTCGCTGCAGTGTCACACTCCACAAGCACATGGCTTGATGCCACTGACTTCATATAGCACGAGCACAAGGATCGACACTCTGCTTGCGAAGTCTTTCCAGTAGCATTATTGAACGTTTCCACATTGAGACACAACTGTTGTGATTGCACTCCAGGACTCCCTTCAACTACTTCAACCCGTGTGTGGATATCGATACCGGGCACAGTCGAGGTCGCATTTTCTGGAGCCAAGCTCGGACACTGCAGTTACCTCAGTGGCACACTTCACAGCAATCTGAGTCGAATCTCGGGAAGGTGGCACTATGCCGGTGGCAGATGTGCTGAAGGCATGGGAGGCATGCGACAAGACCGACACATTGTTCATACTTGTCTGCACAGTCTTCTGCTGGCCTATAATTCCAGCTGTAAGCAACGCCTCTAAATGATCGTGATATATGCTAACACCATAACATAGGTCGGTATTGCTTACTCCGGATACTCCTGGAAGCGTAATGGACTCTCATCTTTCATGCCAGCAATACTGACAATTGCAGTATGCAGCGTTCAGTGGTTCGTCATAGGCTACACCTTGGCATATGGAGAGACTGGTGCTGTATTTGGTGACTTGAGGAACGCGTTCCATATTGGGGTCCTGGCTGAGCCTATTGGCACAATTCCGGCGATCTTGTTCTCTGAATTCCAGCTTGTGTTTGAAGCGACTGTATGTGCTATTGCGGTCGGAGGAGCTTGTGAGAGAGGCAGGCTTTGGCCGCTTGTTCCATTCATCTTTCTCTGGGGCACCTTCGTCTACTGTCCTCTCGCTCACATGGTCTGGGGAGGCGGATATCTTGGAGAGACTCTGGGTGTGCTGGACTTTGCTGGAGGTGAGTTACGCAAGAATGCCTGATTATTGCATGACTCAATTTTTACCCACAGGAACACCAGTGCATGTCTGCTCCGGAGCGACAGCCAGCGCAATCAGCATCTATATGAGCTATCCGCTCTTCCGTTCTCGAGGATCCAAAGCACGAACACCCTCGCACATTGCACTCCACAGACCAGGCAATTCCTATTCACAGATCTTGGCAATGATCATAATCTGGGGCTCCTGGCTGGCATTCGACGCAGGCACGACACTAAGTCTCACCTTCCAGTCCGTCATGGCATTATGTGTTACGAACCTCTGCGCGTCGGCTGGAGCACTGACATGGGCATGTATGACATTCGCAGAGACACGCAAATGGTCTCTCGACTCAACTTTCATGGGGGCAATAGCAGGTCTTGTGATGATCACACCTGCCGCAGGCTTCATCGATATGCCGACTTCCTTGCTCTTTGGTGTCGTTGGATCGCTCGCTCGTCTGCCGTCAAGCTCTTCGTATCAAATTCACTGATTTTGCTAGACGATGGAAGTGGGTCGACAATGGCGACACTTTTGCGACTCATTGTGTTGGTGGCATTACAGCTACGATTTTCACGGGTCTCTTTGCCCAGAAGGAAGTGGCTGCGTATGGAGGTGTGGACGTGGAAGGCGGGGCTTTCTTTGATGGCAATTGGAGACAGATCTGGGTGCAGATTGTCGAGGCATTGATCGGTCTGACTTGGGCGTTCGTGGGATCGTACGCGATCATTGCATTGATCGATTGTGTGCCGGGATGGGAGGTCCTTGCGACGGATAAGGAGGTTTTGGCTGGTCTTGACTACAGCCAGACTGAAGAGTCTATCTTCACGGAGGAGACAGACGAAGATAAGGAGTACTCTCCGATTCTGCCTTCACATATCGATGAGGCATGATGATGGATGAGTAAGTACTGGAGTAGCAGGAATGATGATCGAGCCTCGGAACCGGGGAATGTTCGACCGATGATTGGATCGGATCTGCGGACTGAACCCCGGCACGAGCGAAAGGAGCTCTTTACTCTGTGGAACCATTTGATGTTGCTCTCGGACCTTCATCCTTTTCTTCTTACTCTCTACACCATCACTGGCCTCAGCGGCAGCTACAAAGTCCTCCTCATCACTAAGATGTTTGTGATGCCCTCGGTCTCCTTCGCTACGTGATCTTACAAGCCATTGTGGTGGACTGCGTCCTCTGTACATGCTTACGCTAACATAATCTAGGAGGGTGCACTTACGCAAGCTGAATGGACTCATGGCTTGGTCAGACTTCGATGTCTATTGATGGCAAGCACTAAGGAAGGCTGCACTATCCTACTTCTGCAAGCCCGCACTACTCGGAAAATTCTCAACGGGTAAGCAAGACGTTTGGCGTGGTGGTGTGTACATACTGATGCCGAGTTAGTAAGAACTGTAAAGGTGATTGAGAATTACTCACATCTCTGTATAAACCCTGCATCTTCATCCTCAGAAAGGCCTTGCTGTGGACCTCTGGCTGAAACAGGAAATCCCGGAATCTCTTGGCCGCACCACTCTTGGTCTGTCGATTGAAGAAGGTATCAATCTGATCTCGCACCATCTGCCATGCTTGGTCTTGAGGAACACGAAGTCTGCGAATCAAATGATGCAAGTGGTTGTTGATCAAAGTGTGCTGGACGATACCCCAAGCTTCTTCCTCATCATCGGATACCACAAAGCTTCCCGGAAGCGCGGTCAAGAGGTCGTAGCCTCGCCTGCGCAGCGTGGGCATGTGACATTTGATGCCTCCGACATCTCGTGCAGCGAAGCCAACAATGTTCTTCGACGTTTTGTCAACTCGAACAAGCATATTCTGGCCATGAGCTTCAAGGCAGATGCCGCTGTCTAAAGCTGGCGAGAGAATTGATTCAACCAGCACGGAAGTGTATTCTGTCAGCCAGGCCATTTTCGCATTGGTATCATGAAGATCGAATGTCAGCTCAGCGTAACATTGCGAACTGCCATACGGACGTTCTGCGAGTGCTGCACAGATAATCAAGCTCTGGTTCAAGGACTCTGCTCGAGGTTCCAGGTCCTCGCGCAGAATGCACGAAATGTGCTTCGCTTGATCGAAACTGGCCTGAGACCCGGTGATAGAAGCCACTTCGCTCGCGATCCATAGGTTATCAGAGACCAGGTCTTTGAGCACCTCGGAAAGCTCTGGCCCAACACATGCAGTCCATGGGGTGACGGTCCTAAGAGCAGAAGTAATCGTGCATGCCAGAGCAGTCTTGAGGTGCCACTGGAATCTGTATTTGCTCGGAATGGTCACTGTGCGGATGGATGCTTGAGCTTCTGCTTCGAGCGCATCTGGGATCAGAATGTATGCGGAAGGGAAGTTCTCTTGTATTGCTGGCCATTGTCTTGACAAGCAAGGCAACACGACATCGTTGGGTGCAAGGGTGGGCAGGTCGAAATTCGCCAGTAGTGGTTCCAGAAATCTCCGGAATGGACCCGAGATCTTGACTGCGGCTCTATCCACGGCAATAATTGACATGCTTGGGTGTAGCAACGTGGGAGCCTGGCATGGCAGAATCTGTGCCAATGGCTTTTGAGAAACGCACGATCGATGCATGGGGTGTGCAGGGTGGCCAGTCACCAATGCTTGCTCCCAGTCCAGAGCACTACTCGTGATCTGTGGTCTTGGTTGTTTCATCGCCCAACGAAACCAAGCCAGCTGATTCTGAGAAGAGTTCGTGACTTGGCCGAGGATCTGCTTCCAGGAGTCTTCGTCGAAAAGCTTCTCATCGATGTCGAACAAGCACCTTGCCGCTGTCAGGACTGCGGCTGGTTCTGTCTCTTTCACGAATTCTGACGACGCCGAAGCTTCAGATCGGACCAAGACTGGCAACCTTAGGTCTGCTGGATGAAATACATTGGTCCCTCTTGCGACAACCGCATGGCTCTGCTCTACGGTCGCGATCCATATCACTTGCTTTGGTGCTTGCGAAGCTCTGCGGGTAAGGAAAATGCCGTTGGCAGAAGGGGATATTGGGCACTTGCCATCAATCGCATCAATGAGCCTTTCGTTAAGGAGTGCTGCAATGATCCTAGAGGTCGTTTCAAATTGTGCCTGCTCGATCAAGGCCGCATCGAAATCCAGGTGTGCACTCATAGCGAAGAACGATAGGACTAGTGAACAGCCAGAAATGCTTTGGAGATGGACACAGGCTCATTGCCGCCTCTCTCTGCATTTGTACTCCGGTCTGATCAACATGAGCATTCAGCGTCCGGAGAATACTTGTTATCGCCGGCAGTATACTACAGAAGCCAGGCTTGGTCCAGCCCTACCCTTGACACTCCTGACGAACTCGGACTCTCCTACTCATGATCAAGCACATGTCACAATGTAAAGCTTCTCTCCCATGGTGGTGCCATTGCAGGGCGGTGAGTGATGCGGCAGTCTATTGCAAGTACAGATGAGAGCAGAACACCGGACTACTAGCCAGGATACGATCCCACGCGGACTTCATCTGCAGCCCGTCAAGGTGGAATGAGAGCAAAACGTACAAGCAATGATCCATTCGAAGGCTTGCCTCCACCAGCACATGTGTCTGAGCAGACGCTTCGCTGGTCACAATATGATCAGTAGCCTTGCTAACTGTTTTTAGCCGCCGACAAGCATCTCAAACTCAATTCGGGCTACTCTTCTATTCGCAACGGAACCCATGCTCAGATTCTGTCAGACCTGATATTCAGCATCCCTCGCACGAAGCCGCCGGCCCAGGTTCCAGATCAGCATAGGAAGAGGCCAACCGATCGCAACTGCAATCAGCGCTAGCACGGAATTACCCCATCCATATTCTAGTGGAGCCTCGAACAGTTTCGGTCCAACCAGAGGAAGACCAAACCCCACGAGAGAGCGGATGACAGTAACTCCGGACATGGCGCTCGCTGCCTGAGCCTCGTACACATCCACCACGTACAAATTAGTGAACTGCAGGACAATGACGATGCCCGCTGCATAAATGAAAACACCAAGGTCAGGCACAATCGGGGATAGTCGCGCCTGCGCTGTCCAGCCGAAGAGGAGTAGCCCCGAAGGGACTAGCAGCGCTCCGATGACCAAGGTTGGAGCTCTATACTCCGGATGGCCTTCTTGCTTTTCATCACGGGCTTTGAGTTTCTCGTAAATTTTCTCATTGATCGGTCGAATCCCTAGACTCCCTACCACAAATCCGCAGGCAAGAGCGAGGAAGTTGAGGCTACCCAAGTCCTCCGCTTGGCTGTAGTGATGGCTCCAGACTCCATGGAAGGACACGATCGCCAGAAATGTCAGCCCATATGCAAATGCCGAATACACGGCCAGGAGCTGTGTGGCCGCGTGAAGCTTCAGAATTTTCAATGGCCTTTGAAAACTCTCTTTGAGATCTTTAGCGACCTTGCTTGCCAGTCTTGCATGTGAGCTTTGCGAGGTGGAGATGAAACCTGGTCTCGTCTCTCTCAGAAAAATGAGGCCGATCACCTGTACCATCCCGCTGCACATGGAGACTATCCAGAACGTCCATCGCCATGACAAATGCTTTGAGATGAAAGCTCCCATGATAGGCCCGATCGCTGGTCCTAGTTGTGCTGGAAGACTGTAGACGGAGATCATCTTGGTTCTTTCTTCTTTCGTCCAGCAGTCGCGCAAAATACCGCCTCCTAGTGTCAATGCTCCGCAGCCGCCAATCCCGCTGAGCACCCTTAATGTGATCAAGGTGGCGTTGCTGTTCGAGAATCCTGCTGCAAGGTTGAAGATGACGAAGAACAAATTGCTGATCTGTAGCAGTCGAATTCGTCCGAACGCGTCCGCTAGCGGCGTAATGATTAGTGGTCCGATGGTGTAGCCTAGCAGGTAAGCTGAAAGTGGCAAGAGTTTGAGTACTTTGCTTCTAGTGCCGAATTCTTCGCCGATGATCACGAGAGCCGGCGATGGCGAGGACGCTGCCATCGAGGAGACAAGCTTGTAGAGAGATACAAGGTAAGTCGTGTTTCGTTTGGCGCTGTATGTCCAGGCTCGGGCGTCATCAATAGCTCCCTCAGCCTGATGCTTCATGTTTACCGCTGTAATCTCTGGCTGTGGTGGAATTGAATGATCGATTTCTGTCGACATGTCTTGATCGATCTGTACGATGGACTTGGTTGCCATGATCGTATCAAAGTACGCTGTGATGAATAACTCCTGTGAAAGCCAAAAAGGTGCTCAAAGTTCTGGTGATCTATGCAGCCTTTAAGTGATTGACTTTACAATGGTCTTCTACAGATGTCGGACTAGTTGCTTATCTGGGCAGAATCGCACCTCGGGCTCTTCCAGTCTACGCACTAGTTCCTCGGGCTAGGACGCTAGGTACGTAGCTTGAGTAGCCTATTCTGACCTTCTATCATTCGGCACAATGACAAGTGCATGATGAAGAGTAAGTGATTTGATCAATTCGTACCGAAAACACAGGCCTTCTAGTCTAGGTCAATCATCGCTCTAACAGCAGGCTCGCTACATACATAAATCGTTCGATGCTCATTCGGAAAGCCATTGAAACGAGTGGCTGAACATTTCGTGTACGCTCCCATATTTTCGAAGAGCAACCAATCTCCAATTCTCACGTCCTGATCACAGCTCCAGTCCATGTCGATGCAATCAATGCCATCGCATGTCGGTCCCCAGATCGAATACTGCAAGCTGGTCTCAGACGTTGCATGCTTAGAATGTCGTTCTGCGCGCAGGAGCTTTGCTTTTGGTCTCTGATGATCGTAGATAATGCAGGACAAATTCCCATAAATGCCATCATTGATGTACAATCGGTTGTCATACAAGCTCGTTCGGCGAGCAATGACATTGCAGGCCAGAGAGAATGCGGTGCTTGTGAAGAATCTGCCCGGCTCAGCAATGATCTCGATATCTGGTGGGAAGAAGTGATCCACTGCTTCGGCAAGAGTGTTTGCGATGTGATCAAATGTTTCAGAGACGAAACCACCGCCACCTGAACGTGATTTCAATGTCAGTATTGGTGTGTTGTCCCGGAAACTGCTTCAAGCCACTTACAATCTAGTACGTGAAGCTTCAGTCCAAGCTCCTTCGCTTGATCAAACACAACCCGAGCATCGCGTACGGCTTTCACGAATGCACTAGCATCAGACGCTCCAGATCCGCAATGGAAGGCGACTCCAACGACATTCAGATCAAGCTTCTTCGCTAATGCCAGTAACTCACCGGTGCGCTCTAGCCCGACTCCGAACTTTTGACTGAGTCGACAGAGACTTGCAGAGTCATCTGTGGTACTTCGCAGTAACAAATCGGCCTCCGGGAAGATGGCTTGTATCTTGTACAGCTCATCGGCATTATCGAAAGTCATTCTTCGCACACCGGTTCGAGCAGAGAATCTCAGATGGCTGATTGCTTTGCACGGCTGTGCGTAGATGATCCGATCAGGGCTGACACCAATGTCGAGAATCTGCTGAATCTCCTGTTTACTCGCGCAATCGAAGCCGGTCCCGAGCTCGTGGAGTAGATGTAGTACGATAGGGTCCGGATTGCATTTGACGGCAAAATATGGCCTGATGCGTGGAAGATGCTGTTTCCAACGTATGTGTTGGCGGTAAACCTTCGCTAGACTTAGATCAGTTGTACATTGACGTGGCAATATTGGGAAGTACCTCTCCTAGATCAGCTACAAAGAAGGCCTCATCGTCTAGATTGTCGCATGTCTCATGTCCATGAGCTGCAATTTGCTGCTCTATTGCTGCTTCGACAAGCAACCCACTTGCAATGCTAGCGGCCAGACCGCGCGATTGTGACGGGTTAAACGCATTTCTGTGAGCATGTGAGCTCTTCTTGCTTGTGAGAGTCTCGGAAAGATCGTAGAGTATTGCAGAAGGAGCCATAGTGAGTACGCGACGCGAGCCAAGAAGTCGTTCGTCAACACAGCCTTTTCAAGCGAGACTCTGAGAGCAGTGCAACCACGATGACTTTGCTTCGGACAGCCATCGTCGTGCCTGCCGGCATTGCATCCTGACATTGAGCGAATCGAAGTCCACTCTGATGGCGTGTGTTTCGTGTCGCGGAGTGTTGGCGCTGGGAGGGAAATGGTCAGCAGTTTTCGCGGGATTCTCATTGCTTAAGACATCTTCAAGCGCAGACCAGCCCAAGTGCCAGGCTTGTGCTTCGCGGTATGCATCGTATATCGCTGTTGTGAGAGATATCTGGCAGTCCACTGCTAGTCTCATGCTGTATCGACAGTAGCGTGGCCGTATTGCTCGTAACCCGGCATGAATCCGAGGTCGGCACTTTGATCCATGCTGCCGTACATGGAAGCTGGAGAGCAGGCCTTGGGGCAGAGTGGAAAAGAGGGTAAATGTCCGCGATGTACATGCATGAGGTTGGTCCTCAGCGATGTTATTTTTGAGTTTCTGCACATTTATCAGATGATCTTATCGCAAAAATCTAATCAGATCGTGAGAACACTCACTCACCTCCGCACCGCCCTCCCGCACGCACGGCCGCACCATCCCACACCTCCGCGTATAGCCGAGTTTTTCACTCTGCATGCGGATCAGCGTCTAGCTTCGGCAGTTGTCGTGAACAAGCTCAGCAAAGAAGTGGAAGCGGTTGCTTGTATTCTGTTGGGCTAGAAGTGACAGGGTTCGTCCGAGGGCACGAATGCCCCATGCAACCAGTCTTGAGGTCCCACGTGTGAAACCGACTGTGTTCGAAAGAATGACCGGCAAGGTTTCTGCCCCATTATCGCACAAGTCTCGACTGCTTGCTTCGACAAGGCGTTCTTCCGAATTCGCTGTACCACTTCCATGCTCTTTGATGCGTGGCTGACAGCTGCTTTTCGCATCATTTAAGCGGCCACAGAATTAGAGAAGTGAGGAGGACAGATCTGTACCCAGTCGTGTTTAAGCTATTGCAATCTTCCCAGAGAATTGCAAGATGGGTACTGTCGGCGTTCGAACTTCAGCATCGACAGTTGCGCCTGACATTGGATACACGCCGAATCTGGACAAGTATCTCGCTCGTGTGCAGCGCCGACAGCAGACCGAGCAGCTCGCCAAAGACTTGCCATCTGGGTTTCCCGCAAACTTGAGCTCAGATCTCGTATGGGACAACACCATCGGCGAAACGTATGACTGGACCTACGAGCTCAATGAAGCTGAATTGCTAGAGATCGAAGATGCTCTGAAGCATTTCCAGTGTTAGCAGTACCCAGTACACCCAGAAAATGATATTACTAACCATTGTTACCAGCCCTTGATCAACCACTTGGCTTCATCAACCAAGAAACATTTCCTCTCCCGACCTTGCACGCTACCTTGCGAAGATTCTCCGACGAGATTCACAATGGGAGAGGGTTCAAAGTACTGCGAGGCCTGCCAGTAACCAAGCACACTCGTCGGGAGAATGTGATAATCTATGCTGGTGTCTCCTCGCACGTTGCGGATATTCGGGGTCGGCAAGATACGGAGCATGATGGGAAGCCAGTCGATGTCGTACTTAATCATGTAAAGAATATGACGATGACTGTCGATTCCAGTAAGATCGGTGCTCCTGCATTCACCAACGAGAAACAGGTAAGTCTGCGAAGCACGCTGCTTGGTGTCGAAGAATTTGCTGACGGACATGGAGCACAGGTGTTTCATACGGACGCTGGCGACCTAATCGCTCTATTCTGTCTTGAGGAAGCAGCAGAAGGAGGTGAGAGTAAGCTCTCTAGCTCGTGGATGGTGTATAATGAACTGGCCAGGTAAGCTTTAGGTTCCCTGTCTTGCGTTTCGGGAACTGTGCTGATACAGGTCCAGATCCCGACCTGACCTCGTCAGAACACTCGCTGAGCCGTGGCCGTTTGAGAAGTATGTGCCTTCATCTCGGATACGAAGCACAGAACTGACATGGAAACAGCTTCACCGGCAGAGGGAAGAAATGCTCTGTGCGGCCATTGCTGCACTATGTTCCAAAGACAGCGAGTAGTCCCGAGAGAATGATCATCCAGTACGCGCGGAGGGCTTTCACTGGATACCTGAGTCTGCCACGCTCGTCCGACATCCCGGCCTTGAGCGAGGCACAAGCCGAAGCTCTGGATGCTTTGCATTTCCTTTCAGAGAAGCACAGAATTCTCCTTGACTTCAAGCAGGGTGATATTCAATACATTAACAATCTCAGCATCTTCCATGCTCGCGAGGGATTCACGGACACGCTGGATAAGCAGTAAGGCAGCGAATATCGATAAGCTTGGCCGGGCTGACTTTTAGAACAGGAGACACTTAATTCGGCTCTGGCTGCGTGACTCGGAGTATGCATGGCCAACACCAGAAGCTCTGAAGTCCAGATGGGACTTTGTATACACTGGGGTCACACCAGAGAATTCCGTTTTCCCGCTTGAGCCTTTCATCAGGGATGGAGGAGCGAATGGTGCCATCTCGAAAGGCGACAATGCCAATAGCACTGCATCGAAGGACTAGTCGCGTCCATGCAATCGTCGCAGCGGCAATTAGGTTCCTGCTTTCGGATTATATCTATCAAGAGCTCGTGCCCGATACCACGGCTTGGAACTGGACTTACAATTCGCGAAGCCTAGTGTCGAGCGCGTTGTAGAATGAGGATTTTAAAATAGGTGTATGATCGCAAATCATGGCGTAGTAATAGAGCTTGATAACCCGGCGGCCTAAACGTAGCACTAGACGGATACCTCGGTATTTGGAAACCTCGCGATTTCTAGTTTCTTAGTATCTTAGAACCTCGCGATTTCCGGTTTCTTAGTATCTCGTATTCTAATATATATATCCCTCAAATAGTAGTATTTAGCTATAGTACGTAATCTACCGTACTATACGCAATTCGGCGTATTATATTACCTCTATATCGCCGATATCGTAATACTTAGTAGTAGTAAGTATTAATATTAGCTATTAATATTCCTTCTAATTTCTATATAGTATACTATAGATATACTATAGCTAAAGCTACTCGAACTAGATAAGATATAGATCGAACTATAAACCTAGAATAGGGACGATTTATATATTTAATAGTAGCTATAGCTCCTTATTCTATAGTAACTATAGCTTAATAACTATCTCTTTACCTATAGTATAGCTATCGTATACTATAGCGAAATACTAGAGGTTTCTAAGCTCTTTTACGATATTAAAATACTAGAGATATTAAGCTTCTAAAGTAAGTAAGTATAAATAATTTCTTCTTTACCTATAGTACGTCTATTATATACTATAGCGAAATACTAGAGGTTTATAAGTTCTTAGGACCTAGGACTATATCTATACTTTACTAGACTATCTATATACTAGTCTAAGGTACTCGATAGGAAGGAGAATATTATAGTAGTAGTATATTTTACTATAGTATACGTTCTAATATACTATAGTAAAAGACTAGAAGTATACGTATTTAAAGCTAATTTAAACTATAACGTAGGCGCGATATATAGTTATTAATAGTAAGGAGCTAGTTCTATAAAATATCTCGGTAATCGTAATCTATTTAGCTATAGTATATAGTATATATACTATATAGAAAAAGTAAAAGAACTAGATATCTAGTAAAAGAATATAGTCCTTCCGAGATTCGAACTCGGGTTACTCTAGTATAAAAGAGATATTCTTAATCGAGTATAACGTAAGTATATAGATTATAACCGCCCTCGCGTATTATAAGCTTAGAACTCTTAGCCGCTACTTAGTAGCGGCTATAGACCCGAGCCTCGAAAGGTAAGCCTATAAGATAGTCCTCGAATAGCTACGCCCTAATACTATACTATAGAGCATAATAAACTACTATACTAAAGAGCCTAGTTAAACGATAGTAAGGCTATAGCCTAGTTAGATAATAGTAAGGCTATCTAGTCTATATATTAATAGTTATTATTTATAGTATCTTAGGCGGCTTAAATAGGGCTTAATATTCTAGCCTAATACGACTTAGTCGAGTTAAGTCGATTAAGCTACTTTCCGCTAAACCGCGCTAGTAAAAGTATTTAATATAATAACGACGGCTTAGCCTTAGTATTATAGAGTTTACGCTCTAAGGAGAGCTTCGCTTTAGTTATAGTACTTATATAAGCTCGGTATTAGAGCTCTTTAGAGTAATAAGATATCTTAAAAGCTTTTACTATAGTATATAGGCCGTATACTATAGCTAAATACCGCGAGATAGTAAATATTTAATTATTATCCTTACGTAGCTTTTAGGACTAAATTCGGTTAGTATATCTCTAACCTCTTACTAATTTCGGTATAGTATATAGTCCGCGTACTATAGCTAAATACTACGATACTATAGGACCGCTATCTCGAATATATTTTTAAAGATTAATAGCTAGCGCTAATTTAATATCGATATACGGCGCTATTAGTATAAACGATAGTATAGCGGCGTAAGATACGAATAGCGTCTCTCCCGCTCTATTTAACTAGAAAGCGTTTAACTTTATACTAAAGCTAGATAATAACGAATCGAAGGCTAGTACGTAAGGTAAGCTACGCCTACCGCGCCTAATACTAAAGAATATATCCGGTATTTCCTTAATATCTTAAAAGCTTTTAGTATAGTACCTATTTAGTATACTATAGCTAAATACTACGAGACTAACTACTTCGAGTCCGGTTCTAAATATCGCGTTAGATAGGTCTTTAAAGACTAAACTCGCGTAAAAGTTAATACTAAGATAGGCTCGTAAATTCTTAATCGCGCCTATTAGGACTATTATACTAGTAGTATCCGTAACCGTCGCTATTATAATATATAAACTAGCCGACTTTATAAAGGTCGATCTCGATAGCGCTTCGCCGAAGTTAATATTAGTAAGTACTATAAAGGAGATCGTAAGAAAGATCGATCTTAATAGCGCCTTACTAAAGTTAATATTAGTAATTACTATAAAAGAGATTATAAGAAAGATCTACTAGTTCCTATTAGTAATTACCGTAAAGGAGATTATAAGAAAGATCTACTAGCTCCTATTAGTAATTACTATAAAGGAGATTATAAGAAAGATCTACTAGCTTATTATAGTTTCGCTAAAGTTAATATTAATAAGTACTATAAAGAAGATTATAAGAAAGATCTACTAGCTTATTACGGTTTCGCTAAAGTTAATATTAGTAAGTACTATAAAGGAGATCGTAAAAAAGATCTACTAGCTTCTTATAGTTTTTCCTTCTTATATAAGTAAGTCTACTATAAGAGTATTCCCTAAGGATTATTATCGAGAAGGAAGTCTATAAGAATAGCGATCTCGAGTAAGATACTAATCTCTATTTAACTAAAGAGTAATATAGGTATCGAGATTTAGCTATAGTATAGTATAAGCTATACTATAGCTAAATACCGTTATCTCTACTACTTACTTAATTATAAGTAGTAAGTTAGACTAAAAGTTATATACTTCTTCCTATTAGTAATAGATAGATAGATCTATAGAGTATATAAAGAGGAGATATAAAAGTAGTATAAAAACAAGATCTACTATAACGATATCGAGCGATTACGGTTAATAAAGGATAAAGTCTACTATAACGATATTAAGCGATTATAGTTAATAAATAATAAGATCTACTATAACGATATCGAGCGACGGTTAATAAAGATAAGATCTACTACGATAATATCGAGCGATTACGGTTAATAAAGGATAATATCTATTATAATAATATCGAGCGATTACGGTTAATAGAGATAAAGTCTACTATAACGATATCGAGCGATTATAGTTAATAGAGATAAGATCTACTATAATAATATCGAGCGATTATAGTTAATAAAGGATAACGTCTACTATAATAATATCGAGCGATTACGGTTAATAAAAGATAATATATCCGAGTCTTTATAGTTCGAGGTTATTTATATCGCTATAGAGTATAAGAAGTATAATATAGCTTAGTAAGCGTATCCTAATAAGAATATACTCTATTATAGTATATCTACTACGAATCTTAAAGCCGATACCTTCGTAAGTATATATATACGCGTCTACTATAAGCTAGTAATAATTAGATTAGTCTACTACTAGGCCTTAATATATAGAGTAGATAGACTAGCTTTCTATACTCCGCCGATCGCTAGCTATATTATTATAAGTATATCTATAGTAAAGAGTCTACTACTAGAAGTACTCGTTATCGTATTAAGTACTTTTACTAGTGTAGTTTAGTAGAAACTAGCTTAATCGACTTAACTTAGTAGTCCTTTATCCTTCGCTTCTATCTATAGATTTATTAATTAAGCTATCGTTAGTATACTATAGTAAACTAAGAAGGACTTCTACCTATTTATTAGTATACTAGCGAGCTAAGGAATAAGAATACTAGAAGTAGAAGTAGAAGATTAATATAGTAATAAGATTAGTAGAGCGAGAAGAGAGTTTATTTATAGTAGTAGCGCTACTATATCTAAACGCTAAATAGAAGATCTACTAAGAGTATAAAAATAAAGTAAAGAATATAGTCTATTATATCTAAAGGCTAGTAAATAGTAAAGTAAAGTAAATAAAGAAATAAATAAAGAAGTAGACTAGCTACTATACCTAAACGCTAAATACTAAATACCGAATACTATTAGTAAGTATCGTACGTCTTACTACTATATTTTAGATCTTACTACGCGAAAAAGTAATTAGTCGTAAGTCTAGTTTATACGGCGATACTAACTATAACGAGTAGATACTAGAGTACTAATATAAGGACCTCGAGGAGGTAATATCTCCTACTAAGGCTTGCCTTAGTATATACGCCGCGTATATAACGCGTAGGCTTTTTACGTAGCGTCGTATATATACTCGAATATATACTTATTAGTTCTACCTTCGATCGACTTATCGGTTAACGGATATCCTATATATTACTATATATCTAGCCCCTTATAGTTCTAATAAGTCTACCTATTATAGCGGCCTATAGGACCTCGTACGATAGACGTAGGCGAAGCGACCGCGTTAGGCGGTAAAACTAATAATAATAATATACCTACGACCGATAAGGAACGCGTCTAATAGGATACCGAACGATAAGCTATACTTAATAAGCGATAGGCTACGCTAAACGAGCGCTTCGTACGCGAAAAGGTAGAATAGAAACTACTAAAATAAGAAGTCTAAGCTTAGGAGATCGAGCGTAAAAATATACGTCTTTATATATAGTACGATACTAAGAGAGTATAGGTAAGAGCTAGTCGAGAAGTAGGTAACGAGTAACTAGAGTAAGAGCCTATAGAGCCTATTACTACTAATAACTCTAACTCTTCCGACTCCGAGTCCGTAGAGACTATATCTCGTACCCTTCTATATCGACTAAGTCTA